>CAXAMN010008779.1:1042802-1061748 GCA_963970005.1 Durusdinium trenchii
ATTATATGTTTATTTGTTCTTAACTTTATAACAGGACAACGTTAATGCCGAACCTGACAACATTTCTCATGATTAGTTGTAAACACAAGGCTAATACCTAGTAATAACGCACTGGGGTGCCAAAAGTTGCGCTTCTTGACTTCTAAAACATCACAAACCCTTTCCCCTTAGAATCCTACGTGCGACATGTCGACACCTCAGTTGCGGTCAGATTTCCACACCTGAAAGCCTTATAAATATTATAAAATTAAACGGGTGTGGAAATCTGACCGTGCTGTACCTGCCACGCAAAATGGACGTGTTAATCCGATCCGCTGTAGACCGCAAGTGTCATGTTGGAACAGAGTAAGAAGCGTAAACTTTAGGGTTCTTGAAGTATTCTCCAAGCTCGGGGCGGTGGTTCGGTAATCGGATTCGAGACCAATTCTTCCAGGTCTGGAGGAGGTGATTTGGCCAGCGCTTCAAAGCCTCCACTTGGGTGCACGCTTCAACCAGAGCTTGGAGCGAGTCGCCGGGCTCGGTGTGGGCGGTTGGGTGGAGGATGGATTTGCACAAATCGGCGGTGGAGGATGGAGGATGGAGGATGGATATACGTAGTACAGTTATGTTTTTCTTGGTTTGTGCGACCCTAAGTCTCGAATTCCCTCAATTTGTTGGTCATACTCAGACTTGCCTTGAGCAGGAACCTGTGAAAAGGTCTTCCACTTTCAATGTCACGTTGTCGTTGTTTGCTTCAAGCCGGATCCCACAGGTGATGTGTTTCTTCTTTCTTTTTTGTGGAAGGCTGGTGTCACTCCCACACTCCCTCATAAAATATCATATAATATCAATATCATATAATATCATACCAGGACCCTCCTGTCGGGGTGTCCAATGAACTACCCCACATATAGGCTTCCAGACAGGGCAATGGAAGCATGGAGGGTCCTGGTATAATCATGGTGATGGGTGCCATGGATGTCCCTCTACCGAGTTTGTCTTCCATTGGCACGCCGGTCGTGGACCGTCTTCCACGCCGTGCCGCTCCTCACTGCCATGAAGACGTGACGCCGTGAGGTTTAGACGACGTAGACCGGGAGGAGGACACTGATCGAAACAGAAATGCAACCTATACTCACTTAGTGTAAACTTAAGATGACCAGCAAAGATGGTTTGTATAGATGGTTTTTAGATGGTTTGAGTTCTAGTGCATCGTGTTTTCCCCTTTCAGTAATCGCAATGAGCGGTGGAACACCACCAATAGGGCTTTCTCCGGGAACCTGAAGCCGTGATGCCGTGCGAGCTCCGCCACCCTTATTCCCTACCTTTCGTCGCACCAGTCAGTGTTCCGTTCACTAGCAAATGAGCGACCAACAACGCGATGCACTTGCTCCTCTACTGGTAGTAGCGATGCCTGGTGACCCGAGTAGCTTCTTCTTCGCCTTGTTTTGTGTCCCTTCGCCTCCCAGGTCTCCCTTCCCAAGAGCCTCCAGCGCTTGAGCTTCGGCGACCTCTTTGATCAGCCGATCCGCTCGGTGGCATGGCCGGAGGCGCTGCAAATGCTCAGCTTCGGAGAGGAGTTCAACCAGCCACTACAGGTGAGTGCGGTGTGGTGCGACCTGGGTTTTGGGCCATTTTCGACCTGTGACCCGTGAACCCGGATGGAATGTGGTGATTCTGTCCATTTCAGGAATATTTTTGGGAGGGCCATGACTCTTATCACCTATAATATCCTATGTTTGTTGACTTGCTTTTTGGTAGCTTCACTGTTAGCCACAACTTTGCGGTTTGCGGGGGTTGCTTTGGGGGACCACATGGTTGCTTCACGGTTCAATTTGGGAGCTGGTTTAGCATTCGGCGAATGCTGCTTGTATTGGGGTTGTGTGGACCCAGCGACCTCAAGCGAACTGCCGGTTACGTGGATGGCCTTGCGGGTTTCGGACGATGAAATTACCGGTTACGTGGTGGCCACTCCAGGAATCGGGTTGGCTTCATTTCAGGAATCAGGAAGTGTACGTCGGGGTGTCCAATGAACTACCCTACACTACCTATAGGCTTCCAGACAGGGCACCCCGACAGGAGGGTCCTGATATAGGAGGATTCACATCTCAACCTCGCAGTCCTATCCACATCTCTCCGCTGACCCTGACGGGGCTGGTTGTTCCGATGTGCTGGCGCCCATCCGTCAGCACCCCGTTCGGCACCGGCACCCCGAGACCAAAGCGGCCTCGCAGGCGGTGTGGCCTGCTGGGCTTCGCGGGCTTTCCTTTGGGGACTTGTTCAACCAAAGCTTGGAGGAGGTGAACAGTCACATACAGTCACTGTCACTGGATGCATCTCCCAAAGATAGAATATTTACTGAACGGGATGCATCTCCGCGTTGCAAGCAAAACAACGTGTTGTGACAGTGGACGACTTGACTTCCTTCTGCTAGTCCTTGACATGATTGACATATCATTTGGATATAATTGACTTCAAAAATATGTCCTTTTGCTAGCTTCTGATATATTGACTCATGAGTCACTTCTTCCGAAGGTGCCGAAGGCTGACGGGGTGGAGTGCTTTTCTTTTTTTACCTGTCCTTCGCCGCGCTGGAGCCGCTGGAGGTGGACTGGCCCCCAGCTTTGCGGAGCTTGAGCTTTGGCGCGCGTTTCAACCAGAGCTTGGTGAACATGCCCAACGGCCTGGAGAGCCTCTCGGAGGACTGGAGAGAGGCAGTCTTTTTTTGGGAGAGATGTCCTGCAGCTGAGTCACCAAACTTTACCGGAAAGGATGAATTTACATGTACATGGTATTCCAGTGGAAAACCACTTTGCTTCCATGATTGTTTGATGGAGAGTGGTGTAGGTCTTTGCGAAGGTGTTTCTTCTTTTGGCAGGGGTAGCAAGTAGCACGGACTGAACGTCATCCACTGCTGCACACAGAGTTTTGGTGATTACTCTTTCATACTCTTTCTATTTATATAAGTCCTTTAGCCCGCATCTTTGCAAACGGTGCTGTTCACCCAGGCCTCACATTGGGTGAAGATTTCACTCAGGGCTTGGAGGGCTTGAAGGTTTGCAAGTTAATGACTTTGAAGTGCCACGGCCTTCGCGTGAGCCAAGACTCTCCACCGCAGGCGGCATGATGGTCGGCCCACTGATCTGCTGGTCGACGGACTCCCTGCAGACCGGTCATAGGGGGAGACCGGTCATGGTGCTCCGCTGTGCCAAATTCAAACCGTTGGTCTTCAGATGGTCCTGTGAACTGCGGAACCTACAGCAGCCTGGAGGGTCTGTGTGCAGATGTGTGCAGCTTTGCCATGAAACATGTTGCCCCCAGCTGCAGCCCCCAGTCGTCGCCCTTCGTGGAAGCATCACCGCCGGAACGTGGTGTGGACTTTGCTGCCGTTGGTTATGCTGACCCGGCATATGCTGTGCCAAGACTGAAGCAAACATCGTAACATCGCAGCAAAAGATCTTCAGCATCGCCGAGAAGTGGTTGGAAAAGCTGGTGCCGTGCTGCTCTTGTTTCTTTTTTGGGGGTGAGGGGTGAGGGGCAGTTCTTTGGGGCGTATCAGCAGGGGCTTCCCCGGATTTGGGTGGCCACCGGCACCGAATCTCTTTGTTCGGTCCATGGGGACGTGGAAGGTCTCCGGCGGCTCGAACGCACAGCAGCTGACCAGCCGCCGCGCTGGAGAATCTGGATTTCTACTTGTATCTCTGACGCTTTGGGGTTTTGCCACCCACCCCACGGCTGAGCAGTGGGGGTGCGGCCGCCGAATTTCTACCTTTTTGAAGAGCTGGCAAGCCTTTCATCCCAGACTGGGGCTGGAAAGCTGGCTGGCCGCCAGGCCTTCCAATCCGGACAGCCGTTTGTAAGAAACCCTCTCCAGGTGGCTGCACTCTTCGCGGTGTTCTCCCAGCTGGTGGTAGCGACCCGGATGAGTTGGGAGGAAACCAGCAAGTGAGGAGATATAGTCATCAGCCTCGGATCTTGATTATTTGACCATGTTTGACCCAAGTTTGGAGGCATTTGCATGGAGTTTGTTGATTCAATTGATCCAGAGGAAGTCCAGCCTTTGAGGCCCGAAAGGAGTTGGTGAAAGGAAGGGTGGAACCTCGTGTTTTGCGAACGTCGGTGCCAGTCACATGCCGTTAACGTGTAGTCCAGCGTAACAATGTGTTAGTCCAAGCTTTTGGGGGACTGCCACCAAAAAAAAAGGAAAACCATGGGATGTTTGGCCAATTGATGTTTGCACTGAGAGCAGAAAGGGCCAATAGCTATTTGTCCAAATGTGTATACTGAAGTTTTGCACTCGGGCAAAGCTTATGGATGTCAGGGCAGCACAGGGGATTCCCTATCCTGGCCCCAACAGAAATGGAAAATTCCACTTTAAGCACAGATGGCCCAGATTTCTCAGCTAGAGCGCAAACAAGAAATACATTTGTGTTTGTTGGAAAGTTGGAGCTTGGAACTTTCAGCGCTTTCAGCCTCCCCTTCTGTTAGAGGTGCATGTTCACTCCTTTTCATGTTGACCTGATCCGTGTTTTTCCGTCCTGATCAGGTCAGACCACCCCCCTTAGAAAAACCCCTGTTAGGCATGAAGAAAAGACACCAGTTTTCTGGTGCTTCGACTAATACCTTCGTGATCCGCAGTAGCTGAGAAAGCAAAACTGAGGCTGTAGCTCACGTGACTCAGATGCAAGTTCAGAAGGTGAGACAACCGACGCCCTGGTACTCGGAACGTGGAGTTCACCCCCCTGGAAGTGGTATTTGGATGGCATGCTCTTCCAAGTGCCCATGCCATCCACGTTGGCCCATGTTAGTTGCGGGGAGTGTATGTTCTATAGTTTGAATGTTTAAGCAACATTTCTATAGCTTGTTTCTATAGTTTCTATATATATATATATAGTTGTGAATATGTCTATAATATTCAATGCACTAAAAAATATTCCAGGGTACCATGTCACCTCCTGGAATATGTTTGTTGGAAAAAAAACAATTAGAATATTATAGCTTTTCAGTGGGTGGGGTCTCATTCTGACCGACCATGGAAATCACGGAAAATGTTTGACATTTATGTGTCATGACTTTTTGTTGTGGATGTCAAGGACCCCCAGAATAAGTATCAAGATAGGGGGGGTGTTGGATTGAATTGGCAGCTTGATTTCCAGCTTGATTTAAATGTTGCCAAATTTTTCCATGGGTAGGTTACCTTTGGACGACTGTTTAATTATTAGCGCAGAAATGCCTTAAAAGGCATGTCGATAAAACTTTTCCAAGGGTCAAATGAACATGGAAAAGATCAACAATTTAGGTGGTGGGTATCCAGAATATTACTTTGAAATATTCTGAGGGGGTGTCAACATGGGGCCCCATCTAAGGCATGGTGTATTTTCTATATATATATATAGTTTGTATATGTTTACGCATTCCAGGAGAAACACGGTCTACGCGAGACATTCAAACGAGTAGGACATTCAACAAAGCAATACAAAGGAAACACGTAAGTTTGATATCGCCAGACCCGCCAACTTGCGTCAAATGAGCTTTCGCAAACCATACCAGCATCAATACATTGGGACATTGTAGCACTGCAGGCAAAATAGAAGCAATGGAGTTGTTGGACGGCCTGTTTTCTGACGAAAAAGAAGCAATTTGTTGGCAATGATTTGGCCTTCAATGATTGCCGTGACTGGAGAACTCCACCTTATGGCTTGGAGGCCTAGTCTTTATAATTATATACAACATACATTACTTATATACAGTACTCTGCTGAAAACTAACGTGGATATTGAAAACCAGGGGGGGTTGTAGATGAGAAGAGTCTCTAAGGATGCCATTCTCAGGGTCCATGTTAGTTTTCGGGAGGGTATTTACTACTTCAATTAAGATTAATCTGATACAGGTGAGCCACAGAACTGTATCAGAACCTTTCAATCCACAACTGAGTATACGGAGTTGTTTCTGTTTTGTTCGCCATGGCTGGTGGCCACGGTGACGCAAGGTCCATGAACAGCGAGTGATGCATCGCGACTTGAAGCCCTCCAACGTGATGCTCACCAGGCATAACGAAAGCCAACGGCTGTGTGGGCAGGAGCAAGAACGTGAGGAGACTAGTAGCACTGTAGGTATAGATGAGCAATTAGTTCAGACATGTTCAGACCATAATAGACCATAATGTTTAGACCATGCTGGACCATGCAATCAGTTCAGTGCTTAACCTTTTTGCGTTATTTTTTCTGCACGTTTGATATCGCGCACGCATGCGCACGCCGTGTCCTTTTTCCAGCTCTTCGCTGGCACCTGGGACGTCCCAGCGTCTTCAGACGGCATCCCGAGGTGTTTTCCTATCCCTACTCTATAGTTGTTTTTTCTAGTTCTCCTACTTGGGTTACTTATATTCCTTTAAAAACATGTAAAACATATAACAAAACCCTAGGCCCTAGTTCTCCAAGTGCCTTCGAAGGTGGGACTGGGCTGGGTGGTTGAAGAAGGGAGGGTCCAGGCATATCGAACCTGAGGAGGTACGCCCCCAGGAGCCCTGGGGTACTTGCAGGACGATCTCCATGGAAATGCACTGATTGATGGTGACACTCTATCAGAGAAAAGAGTGTATAGGAACTTTCTAGGTGTAGCGTGCTGTGGTCTTATAGAGGGCAACATTGCTGCCGCAATGTTTTGTCCATTCATGTCGGATAACTCTAAGACCATGTCACTGAGCCACACATGAGTTCTACAACATGAGTGTTACACCACCGGTCTCCACCGGTCGCTTACCGTGCACCTCCGGTCGCCGGCGCACACGCTCGCGGAACCGCACGAAGTCTCGCCGTCCTCGGATCGCCAGTGATGGGCTCCTGAAGTTGGGAGACTTCGGTGTCGCCAAGGCGAACACGGCCGAGACGGACCCGCGGGACCCGGGGTTCCGGAGACGGACCCGTCGGGCGGAGGAACCCAACAGAACATGAAATGAACAAGACACCTGAGAACTGATGGGCAACATGTATCATATATATATAAATATAGGTTTGTCCCATGGACTGATGTTTTTTGGTGGTTGAGGACTGGGGGGTGAGAGTGTGGCGTTGAATGATTATCATGTGACATGAAAGAATATGAAAGAGTCTCCAAGAAGCCATCGACTCGATTCGACCACCTCATATGAGAAGGAAGCACCAGCAGGCACATGCGGAGGGGCCATACGCATTTCAAGGTTCAACACGCGCGTATTGCCCGCGCGTGCACACAAATCCGCAAGCGAAAACATCGATCTACACGATCTGAACGTCGTTGACGCAAAGAAGGCCACTTGCACGTCGGCCGCACCACGTCGGCCGCACCACGCAGTGTCCCACTGACGCCACACGCAGCCTCTGCGTGCCTTTCCATCAGGTTTTGGCCGGCACCACCGTGATGGACAACATGACGTGTGTGGGCTCGCCCACCTACATGGCCCGGGCTCATGGACCGACCCGCGACCAGACCGCAGTTCCGTGAGTCACATCGTTGCTCGTGGTGCCGGTGGATCTGTTCGGGGTGGCACACCCCGTCTGTTCGACGATGAGAAGACTCACTACCTTTCGGCCCCGTAAAGAAACGTTCGAAAGGGACGAATCAAACCCAACTCCATGCGACTGCTGCAGGTGGACTTCTCTAGGACTTCTTCGGGCGTCTTTTCGTTCTTGTTCCGTTCGCAGTATACGAATGCTCCCGTTCGTTGGCCTAGGCCAGGGTCGCCCCGATCGTAGCGTCCTGGTTCGTTCTGAAGAGGTCTTGTTTGTCGATTCCAAGAAACGCCTGGGTGACGTCCTTGGCCGCTGGAGTCCTTGAAGCCTCTTGGGCCGTGGGGGAAGGACCGACGAGACGAAAGCGGTATCCAACTCGGAGACTTTGCTCGTGAGGTATTGGGTTGCAACACTTTGGGCTTGGGCTTGGCAGCCGTTGCCGGGTTTTTGGCCTCCCTTCCTGGGAAACAACATGAAAGAAACAGGGTCATGTTTTGCGCAAGTTGATCCTTCTATACTCTTTGTTTTTGAGCTCGAATAAAACCATTGATTTGTTGCTTGCTCTTATTAAAGGGTTGGAATTCTAAGTTGATGCAGTGCATCTTCTCAGAGCTCTTGATTTTCGGCACCGTGCCACGGACGACTCCGTGCCACGCGGTGCCACGCGGTTCGGCGTGACGAGCTATGCTCGATGTGCCGGTACTGCGAAGCCGAGCGTTTTCCTGTGAGGGACCGTGAGGGAGGTACTGCGAACCTTTCAGTAAGTGCTCTGAGGATGGCATTCCCTGACACAGTGGGGGTGGCAGTGTGGTGTTCTCCTTTCCTGAAGGCAGAAGACGCAAACTTCTACTTGTAGACCAGGCCTTATTGTTTGCAGCCCCATGAAGAAAACAAACTCCGTGGCCTATGTAGGTTGAGTTTGTGGCGCCACCAGCCATGATTGTCTTTGCTTGTTTTGTGAGCATGCTGTTGATAAAGTGCGGTGAATGTGCCCGCAGTGTGCTGGCCTCGAGTGCCAGGAGTGCCTGGATGTTTCTCGTGTGCCTGTGTCTCAGTTTGTAGTGGTATTGATTTTGCCCCGCCCGCCCGCCCTTGGACAGAATGGGTAGGGGGTTGACTTTCGGTTGCCCCAGCACTGAAAGACAGTCTGTGCAAAGCACCAGGGCTTGTCTAGAATTCTGCTGTGCCTATGGTTCAGCCCCAACAGTAACAGTCTCGCGACTGAAAAAAAAGAAGGGATGGTGCGCAGCGTGTTGCTTTTTTGCAGACTTTCAGGTTTCCATGCCCTCGCTTGTTGGCGTCTTCGTGGGTTGTAACAATAAAGACACCTTGAGCAAAGCACGAGCAAAGCTTTTTCATTTTTTCGGGAGGTCTTTTTGCACTTCCACATGGCAGCACTGCACACCGTGCATTGGACACCTGCATCAGGTTCACGCCGTCTACTCAGCCGTCCATCACTTCAGCCCACCTGCTCCATTCGTCTCGGATTCCAGGGATAGAACCTTCCCTATGGATCCACACACCTTCTGAGAAGGTGATTGGAGACGATTTATGTAGGCTTTGAGAGCCCACATACCTTCTGAGAAGGTATGTGGATCCGTAAAGATTTGGTGTTGTTCAGGTCTCCAGCACCAGTTGACACCACTGCTGTTGAGGAAAGGGTCACTATTATTGCTGCCGCAGATTAGGAAGGGGGGACGGTTTGGAACAGTCCATACTTCAGGAGCACCCACCAGGTTGCAGAGGTTGGATACAGCAAACCCAACTGTTTGGATACGGCAACTGTTTCTATACCCCATGTGCTATATGCGCTTGGATGTGCAACAATTGATATAATTGATGCCGGAATCGTCGATGGTGTGGGATCCTTGTTCAGCCCAAAACTGGTAGGGCCTTTCAACTGATTCAATCAAATTAAGTGAAGCTTTCCGGTAATTGATTTGCATTTCATGTGGACACCAGGAATGACTATATAACCTATCCTTGACATTTCGATGGCCACTATATATACTTTGGCTCCTCGAAAGTCCAAGTTCCGAAACCGCAATCCCACGCGCCCCCGAGGCCCCAGAGATTGTCTCTGGTGACGCATATGGCCCCTCCTGCGATGTGAGGAGTCACAGACTGTGGGCACGGTAGGTGTGGGGGTTTGGGTGGTGGCCGGTTATGATTGGAAGAATCTTGGAACAATTCCCAGACACGACCCATGGGACTGCCATAGGACTGCCGCCCCATTGACCCCCAAAACCACCCCAACTGATCAGCATATATGACAGTTTCATGGAGTGTCTGGGATGGGTTCATGTTCGGATCTATCTCGCAAGATCAGGAAATCATCGGGTGTTGCTGCTGAGTGCGGAGTTGCTGCGCACCAAAGCATGAGCATGCATCGGTCGACCGGCCGTATCGGGAGTGCAGCATGAAAAACCAAGCCGTGACCGTCGGAGATCTTGGGATCCACTCGGCTTGGTGAAAACTCGGATCCCCAAACCAAAATGCTCGGATCCAAGCGATCATCTGCGGCATCGGTTCCAAGTTCGGAATGCGTTGGGACGAGAACTCGGAGTCTGAGTGGAGTCTATGTGACAGGAGATTGGTGTCCAGGGGCACCGAGGTCGCAACGACCCCCACCCTTCGAGGTTTGGAGTTTGGGTGTGATCCTCTACGAGCCGCTCAGCTTGCCGGGGCGGGGCGGGGGTTTGGCGGGGGGCGCCGTGGTTCCGTTTGGCGAGCGCTGGACGCGTGCTCGGCGTTATGGTCGGGGGTGAGGAATGGTGAGGAAGAACATCAAATACCAGGACACCCTGAGGGGTGTCTATTGATAGCCCCTTAGAGGTTAAGGGTTGTCCATTAACCACCCTTAACTTAAGGGTCCTAGTATGTGCCACAGTTTTGAGTCTTTTGAAGATCGGAGCCGAGGTGAGCAGAGTGAGCCAAGGTGGACATGTTGCAGGTCAAATGCCAGGCTCCAGGCTGTGTTGATGACCCAATTCAATGTTGTTGTTTTTTTAATAGCATGATTTTAGCTCATGACCCCCACTAGGCCAATATGATTCATGATTATTTACAATCCTCCACTGCAGAAGTCAATGTTGACGGCCAAAATTGTTTTGACTGCCAGGTCTTTGGACAGCGCCAAGTGTTCACTGATGTGTTCGCCAAAGTAGACGTCCGCTGAACATTCTCGAAAGTTGCCACTTCAACTTCAGTCTATTCAACATGACAAGCTGTGCTTCAAGCCGTGCAGTGTGTGCTTGATGTACTCACATTTGTATCAGGGTACCGATCAGGCCAGGGGTGGTTGACTGGGGGTCTGGCTTGATCGGCAGTCCGGACTGGCAGTGGTCCGTGGTGGTTGACAGGGCGTTCCCGGGTGCGGGGGTGGGTTCTTGTTGCCATTAAGAGCATTCCCCAGAACACAGGTCCTGTTCCTCTTGATTTCTGGTGCGTTTGTGTGGGGTCTAAGACCGAGGATGTCCAGCTTCCGGCGGCCCTTTGAGGGACGGAGTGGGGCTGTCCCCAGCAACGAGAGCGAGCAGATTTCGTTGGCGGGACGAATCGAAGCAGGTGGGGCGCGATTGGTTGTCCCATAGAAGAGGTCTTACAATTCAATTGAGGACTTGATCAATCAAGATTCTACGTTATACACGACGTTTATTGAAAGTTGCGGCCAGCTGACCATGCAAACCGTTTTCGGTTGGAGGAGGGGCGACGTTTGCAGAGTGTGAATGGATGAGAGAAAGCTTTGGGAGACGTGGGGCGAAACCAAGGTACGCCACAATCCCCCGCAAAGTTTGCTTGAGGATTCGTTTTTTTTGACCTGTTCAATCGATCAGCAAGGAGAGCTAATCTTGGAAACCCGGTTGAAACGACATAGTTTGATCGGATATGGATGTCTATGGAATATGTTTGCCTATATTCGGCGGAGACCGACCGGTCCTAAGAAAGAGGACCTTTTTTGGGGATAAATGGGCGAATGATTCTTCATAGCTGCTTTGAGCGCTGCAAAGTCACGAATTACACCCGTATAAAACCAAGTAACGAAGTAGTAATCATCATGATGCAAAAGTATGCGTTTGCAGTTTTTGTGTTGTTGGCAAACAACATGTTATTGTTCTTGTCGAGCATTGTTTGGTCAGTTTTGCCGCAGAGTCCACTGCACCAAGGTTTAGGAGAGCTGGTGATGAGGATCTCCTCTGGTCAGCATGGGCACCTAGCAGAGTCAGGGAGGGCAGGTGTGTGTGTGGGCTTTATCGATCATGGAGTTGGATACCTGAGAAGATGAGAAGCGCCATATTGCATCCCGTATGTACCCCCATAGAGTCCCAGTGACACGTAACTACCTCTCCTTGGAATGCCAATTATATAGTGTATAGTGTGTTTCAATCTAGCCCAACCAGTGAGGTCCAATCGCATGGAATGGCATACATTGCGCCGTTTCGCTTCGGTTCCGCAAGACTCGCGACAGGGTCCGGGGGTCCGGATCGGTCGGGATCGGTCGATGGGTCACTTAAGTGATGTCGACCGAGTTCCGGCAACGTCAAGGCTTTAGGACTTACCATGTGAAAAAACACCAGCAGGGTCAACTAAGTCAGTGAGCCTTGGACTTGGCCAGGGGTCGACGCAGGGTCTTGTTTAGACTTACCAGGCATAGCTTGGTCCAATGCATCGTTAATCCGGAACACATGGCCGTGACACACCAAGGTTGCAAATCATATCTTTCAACTAGTAACCAGTAACCACCGATATCGCATTCTGGAGCGACTTATCACTTTGCAGCTTCGTTGCCCATGCATCGGGGGTGTCCCAGGAAACCCTGTCACAGACCAGAACCTCAGTATTTTTAGAGATGGAAAGGCCTGTCTCAGGCCCCATGAAAATGGGTCAAATACTTCAAAATATATGGGCAAAACCAACAAAAAGGTTCCACAGCTTTCCCATCACAGACTGCTTCGGCCGCGGTCCCGGGGAACGCCGAATCCGGTCGGTCCCAATCCGGTCGACACCGACCAGCACCGCCGGTGGAAAGCCGTATCCCGACAAGCTCGTGAAGAAACATGGTCACCAAAGAATGTAAAGTAAGATATGCTATAAGTTGGATTAAGGGAATAGTTCCAACATTAGTTAATTATACTAAAGTTTGATTCAGCTGTCAGCTGGTGCACCAAAAAAGGAACACCTTCTCACCCCAAAACGCGGCACAGGTTCCAAGAACTGGGTGAGCACCTGCGCGACCAGCGCGGGCACTCGGGAGACCACCCATGCCGCCGATGTCGGCACCTGGTACACCTTGTGAAGGTGTGAAGATTCAACTTCTTGTAAGCCGGCTGAAAACATGTTCAACGGTCAGACCTTCAGAACATACGTTTGGATTCTGCAGATAGATTATTTGTTAACATGTTCCCCTATCCCTAGCGTGAGCCTATGAGTGAATCCCCGCTTCCTTCAGCCAAATAACGATTGTGTGATTTCCAAGTTCAGAAAAAGGTGATGGCTAGACCTGGCCAAGAATCGACATATCAATCAGACTGGACCACTCTAGTTCAGACTGCTGATCAATGCAAGTTATGTTTAAAGTCGAGAGGATTGATCGAGTCTAGTTCTATAGTCACCATTCCATGTACATCCCAGAATCGGTGAAGACGATCGGCTCGAGCTGGATCGATTCGAAGAAAAACTGGACCCATGCCGTGTTGGAACTACTTCCACATGCCGTCTTGCTTTTCTTATTGCGCCTGTTGTACCCATGTCAGCCATCATTGAGCCCTGAATAGTGGAACTTTTCTGTAACAAGCAAAGTGAAGTTATGCAAGCCCTCAAAGCGTGAGAACACGCGCACTGACTAGTGAGCCGAGTGGCAAAGCCTAGGGCCTCGCTTCCTGCTATGGCCACACACCAATCCAACTTTTAGCTGTGAAGCTGCACCAACCTGTCCCAGATGAACTTACAAGACGATCACCCAAGGCCCAAGGCCTGTGGAGATTCATACCAACGGCCATTCGACTGAGACGCCTCCAAGTTGTGCCCAGATCACCCAGATGACCATCCGTTGAGACTCTTTTTCTGACCATCAAGATCACACATTCACACATTTAGTCATTGAAATCGACAGCCAGCAACTCAGTCCCTGCTTCCAAGAAGAAGTGCTCGAATGAAACCCTGACAATCATATATATATATATATATGATGTCCTAAATTCACAAATAGACCCATATATGTCCTATATGACACACCCACCCATATTTCATTCACTTCCCACAGAAAACCGTCCTTTTTCCACGGCAACATGATGTGGTGAAACGGCGAAACGGCTCGCTGCTTCGCCGATGGGCCCCATTACGACCCACGTGCTGAACACTGCTGCGGGCGCGCCGGCGGTGGGGCTCCAGGTGCGACTGAGACGGTGTCTGAGACGGCAACATCAGCGGAAGAAAACGTATATAGAATGTATATGAATGTATATATTCCATTTGGACTATCCTATAGGTATTCCAGTAGGGTCCTAAAGGGTCACGGAAAAACCTCTGAAACTGCGGCTGAGACACTGTGACGACCTTTGGGAGGGGAGCGATTGCACTGACGAGGCATGCACGACTGGTACCCTCGCTTCCCCTTCTCTTCGGTGGCGGGTTCCCGAGCGATCAGAGGAGTTCCCCCACGAATGGGAGTTCCATGGTGCAGGTGTTCGATCCCAGACACGCCACGTCTGGGACTGCCAGGACGGGCTGCCTTCAAGTTCCGGCCGTTCGGGGTGGTGCCAGGAAGGTCCATGGGGCGGCAGTCCGGACTGGCAGTCCCAGGCGTGTCGTGTATGGAAATGGTGTTCAGCCATGTCAAACTCAGAGAACGGTCGAGATGATACGGAAGGTGAGCACATATATTGGGCATGTTGGGCTGCCAAGACTGAGTACAGGTAGAGCAATGTCATCCAACCCCATATCGTTCGTCATGTCGTGGTCCAATTGATCCCCAGGCACTTCCACGTGGAGCGGACGGCGTGATGTTCCCTCATTTGTCTCGACCCGGACTGGTCCGGCGAGACCAGTCCCACCGAAGCTGAGGAAGTGCGCAGAGACCGAAGGAGGGGACATTGAATGGGAGATGATCCAGGACGGAACGCGTAGGTATCAGGCTTCATCAGGCGTGAACGGGGCGGCGTGAAAGCCATTTTTGAAGGTATGCGGTCGGTTTGCTGGTGTTGATGCTCAACATGCTGGGTTTATGCGTGAAGAGTGAGATTAATGAACGTGGAGTTTAGTGCATCCGTGCTCTTCTCAGACAACGCAGTCTCCCTGTTGTTCTGTTTTTTCTGCCGCTTCGGGCGCTCAGACAACGGCAGGAGTCATTGACTGACCAAGACGGGCGCCTCAAGGACTTGTCGGAGGGCACCTTGGCTGAAAACCTGGATGCTCAGGTGCATGCTTGAGGTCTTCAGATGTTCAATACGTACATTTGTTGTGTTCTTTTTTGGATTTGCCACTTAAGGATATGAATTTCAATACTCACGCCCTGGAGTCAAGACAAGCAGATATCCAAGACAAGCTTTGCCAAGCGCCATGGGCCCAAACGAAAGCAGATATCCAACGAGTGCCTAAAATAATGTCAATATCACCGTTGTCTCTTTGTTCTACATGCAGCATTTGTTCCCTTCAACAGACTTGTCATTTCAATTCATTTCATCACATAGCTCGCTCGGCTTTCCCCGTCTAGACTAAGTAAAGCCCCCTTCCGGGTGCAGACCGCATGCGCGCAGACCACCGCTTGCAGCAGCTGCGCAGACCACGTGAGGCGCGCTCGTTGAGTATCCACGACAGGTCTTCACTTGCAGATGGGAGAGGTCTACGAGCTGCGCTTTGACACCATGTCCTACTTCAAAAGCTCAGGCGTGTGTGCGTTGCAAACAGGGGACGTGGTGAACACACGGGACACGCCGCTGCAAAGTGGGGGGGTACTTAGTGGCTGCATGGTCAGTGGCGTGGTGCATTGGAAGGGACTTTCAGATATCAATTTTCAGGACTTGCAGAATATGTTTGCAATAAGTTAAGAGCATTGCCACAGTGATTGATGAAGGCAAACGACTCTAACCGCAGTGATGCTTGAAGGAGCGAGTCCGTTCGCGCCGCTCGTCGCTCCGGGGACATTCGCTCGGTCTTTCGGGCGGGAACCGTTGCTCCAGGTGCTGAGTGCTTCTACCCTTTTGTGACGGTGGTCTTTATCATACACGACCCTTCGCGCTGCTGGCTGCAAGAGTTGTGTTGTCCAAGAGATGGTGACAGGTGTGCAATTATATATTATTTTATGCAAGTGTGCGGTCTCTAGCCCTCTGGAGTGTTTTAAGCTTCGCGGTCACCTTGTACAGATATATCAATACGAGATAGATGATGTACTGTGCGACTACGTACTGCAGGAATCACAGACGCGCTCTCGGCGCAGTCGTGTGAGTGTTGATGAAAGGATGCATCATCCTTGGAAAATGACGTCCATGCATGCATCCAGGTCCCAAGTCCAGCTTTGGAAATCTCCTTTGCATCGTTGTCTTCTCAGCTAGCACTGCATGGGAATGAACTCTGTTCATGGTGGCTTATGCCATCTTAAGTCAGATTGACAAAATGTGCGTTTCAAACCATTAGGTTTCTATGTCTCAAACAGCTGTCACCCGGAACATGAGGACTGTCACACTGAATCTTCCGATTCTTCCGCCTCCATACTTCTCCGGTGTTTTCGCTCTTCGCCCAGGTCCCACTACCACGTCCCTCTTCTGATCTCGCCCTACGGCTACTCCACCTACCGTGGCTCCTGATCTACAGCCTTTCCTCGCCTTTCCTCACGCCCAAAGCGACGTCGGACGTTCCAATCCGCCGCTTTCAGCGCCCAAACCGTTCTTCCACGCGCAGCGCTAGGAGTGAAGCGCCGCTGTAGAAGCGCCCAGAAGCGACACGTTCGGCACGTTCGGCCAGTGGAGTTCTTCAAAAGGGGGCGAAGGGGAGGGCGGACCGGTGAGCTTTGAGGACAGGGTGGACTTGATGTCGCGAATCAGAAAGGCTGCGTGTTGTCGCTTCTTGGGTGATTCTGGCTTGTTGTCCTACGTTTGGACTTCTCAACAAGACTCTCTTGGATCCCCTAATGACTTCAAAGGCCCTGCCCAGGGCTCATTTTTGGGGTGGGTGGCTCATGAACTGATTTCAACGGTCATACAGCACACCTCAGATTATAGGAATTTTGCAGGATTGAGGCCCTGGTCATCATGGGGCAGTGCCCAACTTCTACACTTATCAGTCCTAGAGATTAAAACAACTCCTGACCTACCTGAATGTTCATGTTTGTTTTAGGTGACGTGTCAAGTTCGTCAGTGTCGATGGCAGCTGACAGTTGAAGTCTGAGGAGCTTGCTCCTTTTAGATTCTTTTGGTCCCTTTTTGCCGTTGTGGCCCCAAAAAAACATTTGCAATGGGCCTACTGACCCAATGACAGCTTGAGGACTGAGAGACTTCACTTATATTATAAATTAGTGAAGCTTCATTCAGTGAAATTACATGGAAATTACTGGGAAATCAGATGTCACCAGTGTTTTAGACATCTATATAATATAGGACTTGTCATATCATATATATATATATATTGCGTTAATAGCTTCTTGTTACTACTAGTAAGGCACCTGTTACTACTAGTAAGGCACATGTTTCTAATAGCTTCTTAAGTCCTTGGCAACAAGGGGACGCCACTTCTCATCCCGTCCTTCGTCTTCCGCCACTTCTTCGGCCCGACCGGAGCAAGGCCTGGAGGTGCCGTCCTGGACGAAGCCGTGAAGCCCTTCACCGCTCGGCCGCAAGTGGAAGACCGGTGAACGTCTAAAAGGTGCTTGAAATAGTATAGATAAAGGAAGTTTAAATAAGCTAGATAGATAGTTTATGCATATTATATGTATAATATATATTATGCAAATATGTGATATCATTGTAAAAGATGTCGCAAGGTTTCTTCATTCATCCTCATGATTCATGTGTCCGGAACTTTGTGGTCAAAGTTCCAAGTATTGACGGTACCTTCATGATCGCAGCACGGATCATGTAGATTGGCGAAAAGAAGAACCATTCCCAGACACCCTGCATGTTGTAAATCTGTTCCTATGAACTATCATGAACTACATATTCTTGTTTTGGACCGCTCGCTTTCAATATCCGCTAACTAAGGAACAAACAGTCCTTTTGTCAGAAGTTCATGCGGGTAAGGAGCTGATACAACACCCGTGAGAGCCGCTTTCAAATCCCAAAGACGGAATAACCTTAATTTCTGGCCAACTCCGACAAAAAACCACCACCACGTCCAAACTGCAAGTTTGGACGCAGCACCTATTTATAAGTCATCTTAGATGGAAAAAACATAAAGGGCCACCCTCTACCACTCCTGTGACCAGACATTGGAAACATGAGTTGGAGGAGACCCCAAGCAACTCTTGTGACTACCACAAAAAAGGAGTTGCCTCCACCAACTCTTGTGACTCTACATGGATCCATGTGTTCCAAGGCTCGGATGTTGGTCGCAGACCCCAAGCAGCGGGGCACCATGCGGGAGGCGCCGGCGTTGCCTGGAACGGCCTGGAACGGACGGACAACGAGTTTTCCGATCGTCTATAAGGCCCATGGATCCACTGCCACCTTCTCAGCAGGTATGTGCGCTGTCAAACGCCATCAACACCTTCGGAAGCTGTGTGGATCCATGGGGAAAGTTGAACATGTTGCAAGGGGGGAGGTGATCTCCGAGCAGGAATTTGCTTATGGTGTTTTTTCATTTGGAGGGTCGGGGGGTTGTAGTGCTGTAAGCGTCAGCCAGAAAAGGTGGCACACACCTCTTAAGAATCCGAAGGGGCAATGTGATCGCACAGCAGTGACTCCAGTGGAATGTGATTTGGTCGAATCAGTTGATTGCTCGATGTTTCTTTTGAGAGCGGGTGTGCTTGGGAGAGCACACACTAGCTCAAAACCTTTAGAAAACACTGCAAATACCGTGCAACATTTCAAAAACTGCTCTGGGACCTAGGCGAAACCAACATTTGAGACAAAAAATCCAAATCTTATAGTACCCCCATTTTGTCTCAATGATGTTTTAGCCAAACATCACTGTAAAACACCGTTTTGATCACTTCTTGCACAAAAAACATCTCCCAGGAGCACTCGTGCTGTTTTTCCCGAAAGCATTGCGAAGGGTTCTTCCGGAAAATCCTTTGAACACTGACACTTCGACACTTACACTTCGACACTCACACTTACACACACACACACACACTGGAAGAGCGAAAGCATGCAAGCATGATATGCAAGGGTGGGCATGCAAGCATGCAATGACTATGCAAGCATGCAATGAGTAGGCAAGTGTGAGTATGCAATGAGTAGGCAAGTGTGAGTATGGAAAACTAGCACGGGAGATGTCCTAATGAAAAAACATTTCCCCACTTTATAAATTCTCTCTTAAAGGCGGAG
>CAXAMN010008779.1:1063974-1075085 GCA_963970005.1 Durusdinium trenchii
AAGCCAGCACGCTGGCTGCCATCATAGTTGAAGTGGGTAAGCCAGCACGCTGGCTGCCATTGTCCCCTTACCAGCAGCCCAAATGCTCACGACGATGAGCTGGGCTGTCACCGCTTGGCCGCCGGTGGGGGGTTTGGGAGGCCGCATCGCACACAAACACCCACACACTCCCTCAACTTCCACGAACGCACACATACGCAGACTCCTTTCCACACGGACATGGACACACGCACAGAAACCCACACACTACCTCAACTCACTCGACTTAACACTTCTCACTACACACTTACCGGATAACTCGCACTCTGATTTCCTACGTGATGAAAAATGCTTTCGGGCCACTCGTCGTCTAGTTTTTTGAAGGGGGGGGATGTCAGACTATGGGATTTGTATGGATTTGTGTACACCTGTGGACTAGGGACACAATCTTGTGTCAGGCACTTCTACTTCACAACCGACCCCCCCCCTCACAGTGGTTCTCTCCCAAATCGCCTGAAGAAGTAACAGCAATAGCAGGAAGCAGTGCCACTGCCGGTAGTAGTGCTGTAGTAGTGATGTGGGTTCCCATGAAGTGACCACAGGGTGAAAAAGACAGCCTGCGACAGGGTGATGAACAAAAAACAAAAACAGAAACGTGTCCGACGAGATGGACATAGAACCCAAACAGGGCAGAACAAAAACATGCCCGTCGTTCGTGTGGTGAGGTCCACTCCCAGCGACGTACTGGCGCCCACCCGCGATCCGGGCCCTTTGGTGCCAGGTGGTCCGGCTGCCGGCCATGCAAATCTTTGCAAGTTCGCTGAAGACCAGCCACTTGGATTGGAGAAGATGCAATGTTGAGGGTGGGTGAGGGCACAGATTGGAGTTGCTGTGATGTACTCAGAAAACTCTTGGCTCAGTCTTCCCAAGTGGCGGTGAACAAGAACAAGTAATGGGTGTGCTAAGAAGATAGGATTTGAGCGATGAGTCGTCAGGGGAAGTACAATGTTCTTCGCCTCTTTTGCACTAGGTGAGCATCCTAAACTTACTCGCACTGTTCAACTCACATCATGGACCGAAAGTGAAGACCGTGTGGTCTTTGTGTTTCTTCTCCACTGGAAGTGAGTAGCAAGTGCATCGCTACTATAGTACAAGTGCATTGCTATTGCTACTGGTAGTAATACCCTTGTTACTAGTGGCTTCTTGATGCTGTCCACATGCGTCGATTCGCCGGAAAACCCAACTCCACAGCTCCCCCCGACTCACGTGGACCGACTCAGGTGCCGTCGTGGTGGCCGCCCTGCTGCGGGATCTGAAGGATGGGAACCGGTGTTTCCGGCGGTGTCCGGCGGTGCGAGGTCCGGTGCGAGGTCCGAAGCCACGTCTTCAGACGAGGGCGCGGTGGAACGGTGGTATACGAGCTTGGACAGCATGCCCTGCAACGGTCGTTTTCAACGGCCCCCCCCTGATGGAGAGCGCGAATGAATTGGGCGATGGATGGAGTTCCGGTGCAAGTTGGGCAACTGGGGGGGATCCATTCCGACCTTCTTGGAGGTAGTCTAGAGCCCTTGTGTCATGTTACTTTGACCAAGAAGTTTCATCCACTGCAGAAGTTTGGGCGGACTCGCTAGGTGTTTCGCAGCTGCAGTCTATAAATCTTAGCAAAGTTGGGTCAGATCCTGGGGCCAGTTGGCAAATTCACTGCAAACGAAAAGCAATGAAGAACTAATGGGAGGACTCCAAGAGTTCATCAACAAATGAAGAACTTCAAATGGTCAAACTGGTCATTTTGTATTTGTTTTCTTTCTGGGTCTCCATAGATTGGGATCCATGTCTCCAGATCGTCTCCGGCTTGTCAGGAGCCCAGCAAATCCAAAGGAGTGGAAATCGATTCCGCCGGGAACGCCCAACGAATGACGGAGTGACGGACGCGGCTGGACCGGCGGGGATTTCACCCTGCAGAAACTGGTCGGTGGCATTCGTTCATGTTTTCTTTCCAACATGCATCCACAGCTGCACATCTTCAAGTACCCAAGAATCCGCGACACCGAAACAAAAGCACATCTATCCATGAACCGTCAGAACATGGGGTCCATCTTCATCCATCTGCGTTTAGCTTGGTGTTTGGGTCATCGGTGGGTCATCAGACGCCGCCACCGGTGGCGCCCAGGCTGCAGTGGACGAACTGATCGCTGAGCACTCCTGGCAACATTGGATGGCAAGACCTTGGGTTGAAAGCATGGATATTCAAGATGAGGCCAAGGAGTGGTGTTTTCCATGCTTGACACCTGGTAGTTTTTCAGAGAATTTAAGATTATACAGCGATGTTGACGCCTCCGCTCCAGATTTCGGGAATCGGCTTGCCGATTCCCAGCTCCGGATGTCGGGTGAAGTTGGAGTGGTCAAGTCGCTGCTCAAAGGGTCCAAGCATCCACCTCCGGACACCCACACGCCGCGAAAAAGACAACGAGAACGTCGCGGGTGTCGGTCGCAGTGCGTGGCCAGGCTGGCGTCGTCCCCCAAGCGTGATAGCTCTAGTACTTTGAAGGGCTTGCAGAGTGGAAGCAGTTCCGCTGCCGGAGCCCCAAAGTGCTTTTGAGCGCGGTGCCAGCCAATGTGCAGGATGGTCGCCAGCTTTGTGTTCAGCTGCATTTCGACCTCGTAGTTTGTGATTCATTTTCAGATGGTCGGACGCTTTCATCAATCGCCGTTGTCGCTATTGACAGCCACTGACAGCATGCCAAGGTCCCCACCCATGGGAAGACCGGTCCGTCTTGAGGTCTCGAAATGGGTGGCGACATGCTGGAAGGACATGTCCCTAGGGAGAAGGTACGACTGGACCCCTCCTGGCACCTACATGTCTCAGTGCCTCCGTCCTGAGAAGCTACGACTAGGGATCCCTAGGGTTTGATTTGAAGCACCTTTTGCTTTCTCCATGTTGGCCCCCAGCAAGACCAGTCGAACTCATGAAAAAGTTTCCTGAATATAGACCGGCCAGGTTTGCGGCGACACTGCCTCTACAGGCGCCCATCACGGCCCACCCCTGCACATCCCCTACAGATGGCCATCATTTGGGGGGGTGTATCCCAGAGTGACCTCCTTCCCTCGAGCCATTCACAACCGAACCGAATAGATGCAAAGAGCCAAGCGGTGAATGCTGAGGTTCCCAGTGGCCCCAGGGCTTTAGCCAAGGTGAAGCAGACCGTGCGGCTGCCGAGAAACAGAATGAGTAAAGGCAGAGAAAGAAGAACAGAAGAACTCCCACAGCTAGGAAAAGTGAATGGCAGCAATAAAGAAAAATGAAATATGATCTCATGAGTCCTAGAATGGATTTAACCCAACAAAGGTGCCCTCCCTTCCCTTCATCTTTTCCTTGTCTATAAAACAAATTGTTTGTACAACCAAAGGGAACTAGAAACCATTCGTCACTCTCCAAAGAACTCCATAAATCCTGGTAGACTATACCTCGTGAGATATGTATATGATTGTATGACATGACATCCAGCACAATGAGGTCCAAGCGATATACCGACCGGGACCAGTCACGTCTTCGCCCTCCAACTCCAACCCCTCACGCCTTCGCCAAAGCGTCCCAGGTGGAGCTCGACGACTCTTTGGCCTTCTCCATGACCGCCTCGGAGCGTGGCACCGCCTCCAGCGGGTGGAACGAACCGGCCGAACCCCCACGGCCGCTACGGGACGTGCGGCGGCTACGGGATGTGCGTCATTGACCCCTCAAACCACCCCAACTGATCGGCATATATGGCAGTCCCATGGAGTGTTTGGGTATAGATATCACTTGCAAACAAAAGTTGTAAGGAAAGGCCGGTGCCTTTTTTGCATGAAACACTCGAAACTGGACCATGTGCTGCGAACCATGTGTCGCCGAGTTCTTTCCTCCGCTCCGGTCCGCGACCGCCGCCGCGGACACGCCGTCGGCCGGGTCGACCCGTCTCGGCCACGCGGGGCGAAAGTCCATAAGCTATAAGCAGCTAGCCGGTGGTGAGGAACTTCTCTAAAAGGTGAACCAACAAAGGTGTATACCATTGGTCATACCTCAAGGTTCATAGAGCTTTCTTTTCTGGAGTGGTGCATGCGACCACCAACCATGTGGTTCTTTTGGATGGTCCAGTCCTGGTTGCCGTGCCGGTGACGCCCGTCGCAGCTGTACTTTCAGACCGAGGCTCCAAAGAGATCAGCTTCTCCTTGACCGCTTGGGAGCCCTGTGGTGGATCGAACAAAACTGTTAAACAAAAACGCCGACCCAGAGGTTGTTTGTTTGTTTAAGCTTAACTGCTTACAGTGCTTTCAGAGTAGATGCAAAGAGGTCTTCTATATGGGGGTCCGTCTAAACCATCAAACTTGGGGTATGTTGTGCCGTCTGCTCTGAAACCACTGCAACTGCTTAAGTTGTCCAAATGTGGCACTTTGGCACGGCGGAAAAGTACCAGCGATAGAGGAAATGCATTTGGACGTACCATTTGCCATGTCCGACCATGATTGACGCTTGCCCTGAGACTTACATCGCCCCAAAAAGAGAGAACAGAGCAATTGGCAAAAAGCATGTCCTTTCTGTGAAAGTATCATCAATTCATGTGAAACCAATCGCTCTCCGCCTTCTCATCCGGAGACTCTGGGTGCCTCGCTAGGCGACGGAGGAGTTGAAGCCGAGCCCATCGGTTCCGTCGGAGGCGGTGAATGACCTGGGGCGGGTCGGGGCAGTGGGGAAGGGCAACGGCCAACAGCATCCGGTTGAGGGGGGGAAGTGAATCGAAGACTTGTTAACCCTTTGTTTTTACAGGATCATTCTGGCAAGGCCTGGACCATCCTGAGTAGTGCAGGGTAGTCCATTGGACACCCATTGGATGGTCCTGGTATGAGATGTCTTAATTGTTTGTTATGGATGGAAAGGAACTGCCGTCGTAGCAAGTCTAGCCGTGCAAGGAACCTCCAAGGTTTGGGGCTTTTTCAACCATCCTCGGCCGAAGCAGGCGTTTTTTTTTAGCGCCGCTTTGGATGGCCACCGGAACCCAACCTGAACCCTACAAACAATGGAAGGTGGACATCCCCTCATCTACCAGGACCGACCCCGTTCGTCCGGTGGTTTTTGGACACCTCTTGACCTTGACCTCTTTACGAGGCTATTTAGAGACACCTTTTGGTCTCGGTCCTGGTAGAGGATCTTTTTTTCAGGGGTCCACCAAGGTTACAGGGGTTTTGGACCCACACCCAGCTGGTCAGAAATTCTTCTAAGCTCCCGTAGGGTCCAAGCGCTTGAATGGAGGGGTCCAATTGCGTGCAAAACAAGCCGCTTTGACTCTGCGCGTCACGGAATCATGTTGGGCGGGTCGTTTTGGTGTTTGTGGCATATTTAGCCGATGTGAACATTGATCTTGGTTCTTCTTAGCACATGTTGCTCATTTGCGCCATCGGTTCTCGGCCATTCTGCCCTGCAGACCGCTCAGGGCGGGAGGCGAAGCGGGCAGACTGTTGGATCCACAGGCCCATGGGAATGGGATCCGCAGCGTGGGGGGCTGAGGGAACCCACCGGGGGTTCTCGGGCGAGAGGAGATCGGTAGCAGTTCGTGTTGAGAGATGGATGACTGATGGATGACTGGAGGAATGAACAGTCAAGACTGACAAGGTGAGGAGTTCAGCTTTTGTTTGGAAGTGGGATTCGCTTTCGTTGTTGACCCGGGAGATCCACACCTCTACGTGATGCAAGTTCAGCTGGAATGGTTTGACTCATTCTACCCAAGACCTTGGTGTCGATGGCAAGACCTTGGTCTTGCATGGGAGACTTGTTCTGGGCCAGACCGGGACTGACTCTTAATATACCCTTTGATGACTCACTAACATATGGAAAGTGGTTTGTACCACCAATTGGGTCTTCCCAGTGGCCCATTTCAGCTCCAGTGGAGTGGAATTCGACAGTCTTTAGACCATCGACCGGTGGCTCGACCACCGGAGATCGATCGGTCCGGGACCAGACCGATCACCGTGGATCCCCGCGGCGTGAATCGACGCAGGTTTCGGTGCCTCCCAGGACCACCATGCGCTACGAGATGCGGGGGGGCTGAGAAACGAAGCTGGATGAGCTACAGAGTGCGCATGGGCAGGTATAGTCAATATAGTATGATAGTGACAGGTTTTGACGACGAAGTCTCCACAAAGTCTGATGTAGCAAGTGGATGGTTTTCCTGTAGAGCCATTCAAAGGGGTGTTCACAAGTGGCATGAGTGAGAGAGAGAATGCAGAGTGGTCGCCGCACTCTTTTACGGCGTCATCCTTCAAGTTCTGAATCCGGTGCACATGGCGGGCACAGCTTCACCGAGGTCACCTTGTTCAGCCGATCGCGCTTCACGCCCCAAGGTCCTCACGGATGCCGCTTCTGCACGTTCCCGAAGCCCGAGCACGGAGGCGTGAGCAAAGCGAAGATCGAACTGCGAAGATCAATAGGTCTGGGTGACCCACGGTGAAGCCCGAAACCATTTCGGGTTGACATCCCCCGTCAGTTCCTTCCAATTCGGGATCCACAACCATTCCGAAACGCACAGGGCTGTGGGGTAAGAACGAATTCGTTCCATGGCTGGGTGCACCACGCTTCGCTGCCGGAAAAATGCCGCCGTCTTCGTGCTGCATGCGCTGCGACTGTCAGGGCGGGACACGAAGAGCTCCTAGGACTGGAGGTGTTGCACGGCGTGGGCACGGCGCGCGGTGCGAGCGGTGCGTGTTGTTTTCGCTGTGTTCAGTGGGGTGAAAGGATGCAGAGTGGTCGATGATTTATGTCAAATTCAAATACTGGGAGCCTAGACCGTTTTGATTTGGATGTCGATTTGGGTTTAGAGTTGTTGGATATGATGCCATTGGTGCCAATTGACCATAAGTGTAAGCAGATTGTAGATTTGTGCTCTCTTCTATTTGACGGAAGGCTGGCGGGGAGGATTTTGAGTACAAAATATGGATGCCCCCAGCTATAGTTGTTGCACCAAAAAAGGCATGCGGCTCAACTCATGGTGCACTGCTCGATACAGACATGACATGGGGTTTCCGCAGCTGTCCTGAGTCCTCTGTAAGGGTCGGACGAGCGGTCCCTGCCTTTCAGGCTTGGCCTCGCAAGATCCGCATGCTTTGCACGTTGGGGGCGCCCAGGGAGGAGCACCCCATGGTTTCGGGTTATTGAGCGCACAGATGGTGGTGAAAACTGAACATCTCACCTACGATGGGTGTCTTTTAACGGAACCACCTACTTGGAACTCTCAAGTTGCGTTTATTTTTGCTTTTGGAGCACCGAGTGCCATGTTTTGTGAAAACTTCCCCCGAAGCAATGTAGCAACACCCTGGTGCAAGAAGGTAGTCACCAGGTAGTCTTCCGAAGCTAGCTTGTAGTGCTATGTGAGTGCGGGCAGGGGGGGTGAATCGACAGACGGTTTTGTTTAGGGAGTTCCATTCAATTCCGTCCTGCTGATAGACCTAGGTGGTTTGAAACTGACGGGCATGGTTTCAGTTGAAAACAGACACTATGGCATTGAACCTGACAAGTCCCCAAACACACTTGGACCCTCCTCAACGCGCAGAGGGTTTGGGGGTCTCAAATCCTGGCTTTAAGGAACCCAGCCGGATATCGTGTGGCAGAGCATCCTTTGACCCCCAGAAGCCTCAGGCTCTTTGGTTGAACTTCATGAAGCCCCTCATGCGTTTGCCATCCTTCGCCGACGATGATGTCCAGTGACATGCATGTCGACATGGACCGGTATAGCAGACGTTGATGTTTTCTTCTGCAGCAGTGTCCGGCAGTGCGGGGCTTTGCCCAATGGATTTCTTCGTTGATCTTCGAGAAGCCGCTCGGACTGATCGTGACTTAATGTCACGATCTAAAACAAAAGTGTCCCTTCGCCACTGATGCATCCTATGCTCAGTCTTTCTTTTGAGCATGGGTTCAGGGTAACTTCAAGTGAATTCACATAGCTTTAAAAGTTGACTCACACACACTCGTCCTCCAAACGTCAATCATATATACAATGCGATCACTGCACTGCGGAAGCCCTCTTGGACTTCTCCGCTCCTTCCGTCACAGGGCCGCTGGGGCGCCAAAGAAACGCGCCCAGGTCTTGGGAGATGCCCTGCCACCACGGTCGCCCAGCCCACACCAGGCGACGGAGGCCACGGCAAAGCGGGTGGATGGGGCAGGGCCAGGCTTTTCGCGAAGAAGATGATGTGCCATGCCCACCATGTCTGTCGACAAGCAGTTCCCTACACAATGGCCAGTTGTCGGTCCAACTGCTGTTGAAGCAAGACATTTAAATTTGGACCAAAGTTGGACATCCTAGATTTAAGCTGGTGCCAAACTAACTTCTTCCTCATATGCCTAAAGGCAATCCATGGAAGTGGAGTTCGCTACCTACAGTGGTTGCAGAGTAGATGGCACAATCCCAGTCACAATCGCCCAAAAGGTGGTTTAAGTGGACCCCTATATTTAAAAAGACATCTTGGGGTTTGTGCCGTCTACTCTCAATCCACTACAGTTGTAAAGGAAAATTGTCTTCCAGGGGGGCCATGCCATTCACTGCCATGATGATTCCAGGGAGTCCAGTCTGTCGAAGGCTTCTTATTAAACAGAAGCCTCGTCCGCAGTGATGTCAATTGGGCCGACCCTGATGATGAAGGTGGGCAACTTTGCAGAACCGTGCAGAACCGTAATGGTTATTTGGTACGAATTCCAGAAGCTGCTTGCCGTCTCAGTTTGGCTATGGGGGTAATTGTGCTATGATGTTCTTTGGTTGGCCCCCCGGCGCACGTTAGCACTTCGACAACCCACCCAACAAAAACCAATGCATCCGTTTCCTTCTTTGCGAGTCCAGGCCATTGGCAAGCGAAGGGGGGTCCCCAGCCGGCACTGGAGGCGCGCCGCCATGTTGTAGCTGAGGATTGCAACCTCCAGATCCATGTGGTTGCAAGTTGGAAGCCACTGACATATAGCATATTATAGCCATAGCATCCAAACGGGCCAACGGGGTGGGGGGATGTTTCGTTGATTGGTTGCCGGTTTCAACCCTCAGGGGCCTTGTTCCGTCCAAAAGATCATGGCCCGAAGACGAAGCAATCCCAAACACTCCATGTAATGGGTGTATGGCATATGTACCTACATTGGGGTGGTTTTGGGTGTCAATGTAGGCATATATATGGCATACATGATGGAGTGTATGGAGTGTCTGGGAATCCCACCAATCCCAGTCACCCGGGCGCGCACCCTCGCGACCTGTCGCCAGGTTTGGCAGCTTCACAGGACCAACACGCACTCAGAGATGCGGGGGAGACCCAAGTGTCCGGATCTCTCTCGGATCCGTTGGCTTTGCATCCTCGTGTTAAGGCTACTAGGAACAAGGTGCATCGCTACGTTCGTAACAAGTGCCTTACTAGTAGTAACAAGAAGCGAACGTAGTAGAAACAATATAAGACGTGTTATTCCTTGGGAATTGAATTTGGATGGTTTTTTCTGCGGAGACGAAGCGGCGAGAGGCGGTGGATCATGGTTTGCTTGAGCTCTCTCTCTCTCTATAGTTTGGGGACCCCTGAAAAACGCCGTCGATCCCTGTTTTGGAGTTCATTCTCTTCAGATCAGCCAAGCGTGGCAGAGACGCTTCAAGTCCCAATTTAGATGTTGGACATTTCCCAGCACCTCCTTCTATCTCCTTCTTAGAACCACCCAACAATTACCCACAACAGCAAAACACACACATCCACACTCCAACCAGTTGAGGATTCTCCTCCCATCCAAGGTCCTGGGCAATGCCTTGGGTCCTTCCGCATCGGCCTCGCATCACGTGCCCGTCCTCAACCAATCCACCAGCGAGGCTGTCGGTGCCGTCGTTACGTGCCGCCCTGGAGAAAGTGCTGTCGGTGTGTGTGTGTGTGTTTTTGTTGGGTGGTATTTCCTCAAGCGATCCCGGGGGGGGGTGGACTGAAAGGCGAGGCGATCCGAGCCGGATCCGAGCCATTTTGGGGTCGGTTTCCGGTCCAGTGAGGCATGATACTTGGAGTGACGATACTTGGGACTGCTGGGATACTTGGAGACCTCCTTTTTGGGATTGAAGATCTGAAGGTTTCATTGGAACGCAAAAGGTTTCATTGATGCATTTGAGGCATTGCTTCGACCTAGACTTTTAAAAGTTGATTGACCCCGTCAAGTAGTTGAAAGCCCTCGCGACATGTTTTGGACGCATTGCACATCCTACCAGCACAAGTATGATCGAGATTTCCCCAACTACTGCGGATAATCTAGGACCCACAAGGGGTGGTTAATGGACACCCCTTAAATCCCCTTAACCTCTAAGGGGCTATCAATAGACACCCCTGGTCCGGGTGTCCTGGTTTGGGCTGTGCAAGCGGCCGCCCGTGTGAAGCACCGTCAGTCTATTGGACTCGTTTGGTCTGATGATCATCCTGTCGGGACCAGCGTCATCCATGGTGGCATGTCCACGAAGAATTCAGAACCAGAACCTTGACCTTGGATCCGGTCACGAGTCACGGCCTTGAAAAGGTACCAATCCTGAAGAGGTCACGAACTGCAGGTCCTGGAACATGTATATATATATATATACGAGGGACCTCCATGTATAATGTAACGTACTATTTTTTCTAATAGTATTATCATAATATATATAAAAGGACACTTCAAGTTATATAAAACAAACTATATCAAACAACGAAAACCATTTTTTTTGTTTTTTTTATAATTCTATTTTTGAGACCTACTACAAAATACCAATGAAACAACTACATATGTTTTTTTGCGGTCTTACCAAAAAGTAGAAACAAATAAATCCTTCAGGTTTCAAGGTTTCCAGGTATTTAGAAATTCTAAAAAACTAAAAAAACTAAATATTTTTTTTAGGTTTTTTAGGTTTTTTTTTTTAAGCCGCAAAACTAAAAAAACTAAAAAAACTAAATATTTCAGGTTTCGAGGTTTCCAGGTATTTAGAAATTCTAAAAAAACTAAATATTTAGTTGTTTAAGGTTTTCACGAAAGCTAGCGAAGCTAGCTGGAGTTACTCTTGCGATAGCAAGGTTTCTTTCGACCGGGTGCAAATCCTAACCCCTGATTTTTCAGGTCGAAGACCCCCCCCCCCCCC
>CAXAMN010008779.1:1076394-1106025 GCA_963970005.1 Durusdinium trenchii
CCCCCCCCTCCCCCAACATACAACCTTCTTGTTAAAGCATGAGTTTGCAAACACAGACTTTGGTTTGCAAACACTTGTCTATGCAGTCATGTGGATGAACATCACGTCTGCTCATATCTCAAACTAGCTATTTTGTATCAAGGTCTCAATCGTCTGCTTCCCGTGTCTCCTGTGTCTCATCATGGATGTGTGTCTGGCAGAGGCTACGTCCCACTACGTCCACTACCTGGACACACTACAATATGCTGAGGTTTCAAATGGCAACTTCACCGTGGAAGCTTTGCCCTTAATCAAGCCTCCACGCCAAAGCAAGAAAAGCTTCAAAGAGTTCTTTCACATAGTGCCCAACATTTCCACAGAAGATCAGGAGGTGATTCGCGCTGTCATGTCAGAAGATCCCTTGTGTATCTCACGCTTGCCAAACTCTGTGCGTCCCCGCGATGCACTTGGAACTTCCTGTCACTTGCAGCTCGTTCTCCACCAACATCCTGATGGTTCCTGCACAGCCTTGAAGTTTTTCCATTCCAAGGTGAGCATTCCTATGGGCCTGGCGAGAACACTATGTGAGGATCAAGTCTTGGTGATTGACTACTCCTTGGCCAAAAACTCTGATGCAGTGAAGAAGGCATTTCTCTATATGCTCTCACAGATCAGTGGCCACCACTGGATGACTCAGGTCTTGCGACAAAAACAAATTCCCAAAGAGCAGCGCCTTCCAGGCGATTCAGAGAAAGCATGGAATCCAACAGAAGAGGAACTTCGCAGTGGCATCAACTATATCAATGACTATGCGCCCTTGGCCAACTCAAAGAATGAGCAATACCTGTGGGTACTTCTTCAGATTCGTGATGCTACATCTCCGCTGCATGGCTGGCCTCAACACGTGGTGCTCAAAGCCTGCGCAAATCGAGTGACCGGCAACTCTCAAGCTGAGCCAGAGTACTTCTTTCCTTTGTTGCTCTTGGATTTGAACCCAACCTTTCTCTCAACAAGATTGTGCCCATGATCTTGCCTTTGATGCCGTCCTTTGGCTTGATGGTGCTCGGGAAAGCAGGAGTTGGGAAGACACCTACAGCTCAGATCATGGCGATGGCCGTTGCTCGTCACCTCACATCTTCTCGCAGTTTGTCTGGTTTACCTGGATGGCGGCGCTCCAAGCAAATTGACGGCTTTAGAGAGCGCCCGGGCGAAGTCAACGTCCCAGCTCTCTTGGACGATCCCAACTTGAGCAGCATCAACCTGGAGGACCTCAAATCGTTCTTGGATGTGGGTGAAAACTGCTTGGTGGATGCGCGGTACAGAGCCACTAAGTTCTCACGGAACCAATGCCGCATTGTCCTCAACAATGAATGGGATGAATCAAAGGAGCCGGACACCTTCTTGTCACACATCACGTGGGAGCAATTCAAGGAAATGTTCCTCACAGCTTGTCAATATCCCAAGTTCCCACACCTGATGGCCATCTTGAAGAGGACCATGGTAATCATTGCTGGGCACAATGGTGTTTACATTCGTCTTCCAAGTGAACACACATCCGAACCAATTCATTGCTTCAATGAGGGCGGTGTGACAGAAGATTGGCTTCAGGAAACTCATAAGAAGTTCTACGGTATGTACAAGCAAGGTGTGCATGAAAAGTATTGTGGTTACGACTCCGCAGTTGAGGAAGAGCAAGCATTGGTTGCAAAACTCTTGGCAACCCCTGAAGAGAAGGACTACATCCACCGTGCTGAAACACATGATCGTTGGCGTCTAGAGGCTGCTCCAGCATCTCCACCGGCTTCTACTGCTGCACTTAGGACGGCTGACGCTTCTCCAATTCATCTCAAGGAAGAAATCACATCACCTGTCACCAAGAAGCCTCGCGCGTGCTTCGGGCTCATTGATGTGGACGCAGAGGCAGAGGAGCTTGAGCTTGGCGAGTTTGATGATGTCTTTGGCCATGGTGATATGGAGTAGTGATCAGCTCTTAGAGACATACCTTACTGAGAGAGTAGCGTCCTTTGTGTAGCAGTCTCAACCATTTTGACCTGGTGGCTGGTGTCATATAAAAAAACTCTCATTCTCAGTGTGCGTGTGCTTACTGTTTGCCTTTGCTCAACACAGCTTGTCATTGTCATAGCTTCTCCACTGCAACTGTGTCTTCAGTACTTTCTAAATAAATTCATCTTGTGATGTGGTATTTCTGTATCAAATATCAGGTGTCAGTGAAGCTTGTGAGTGTAGTTCTTCATGTGGCCCATCATGGCGACCTACAAGAACATGGCGGACTTTCAGAAGAAGTTTTCCTTGAGCTGCATTCGGTCAAGAACTGATTTTCTGCATAGTATCAAGTGGGCTTCTCTCCAGTCGACTGATCCCTACCCGGACCACCCGTCCTTGAAAGGCATCTTATTTGCTATGCATTCAAACCTTTTGCCTGAAGAGTACACGTGCAAAACGTGTGGTGGCTCCTTTCATTTACGCTGTCGGCTACGTGCAGACCGACAGTCCTGGGATTGGACCTCCCACAGTCGAGCTTGTGATGATTGCGCCCGCACCTCACAGTCTTTGACATCAGGAACTGTTCTTCAAGGCATCAAGGCGAAGAATTTCTTGAATTTCTTTGATTGCCTGTGCATGTGGAGCTTTGACTACCCATCTTGGATCATTACCAGAGAAGCAGGTGTCTGGCACCAGCAGCTCAACCAATGGGAAGAAGTCTTTCATCAAGCAGTGAATGCAGACCTTTGGCACTATGCAACTTCTTTCAGTCTCACTTCGACACCCCTGAAGTCAGCGAATCATGTTCGGAAAATTAAGAAAACTGTCATGAAGAAGCACTCTGCCACCATCAAAAGACCTTCAGCCAGCTCCAGTACTGTCATGAAGAAGCCCTCTGGTGCCTGCAAACGACCTGCTGGAAATAAAAGGTTTAAGCCGCACTCACAGAAGAAGACTCCAGATGCTATGTCTTTCTACAAGAAGTACAAGTATGTGGTTGAAGTTGATGAGTCTCATTTGAACAAGTTGCGAAGCGGTGCTCTGACAAAAAGTTGCCGCGCAGAAACTGATCAGGTTTGGGTGTGGGGTGCTACCGTTCCCGGCAGGCCAGAACGTTTCATATTTTGTGTCTTGGATCACCCACAAGATGCTATGGATGGCAAGCCTCGAGGTCAGGCTGAGATTCTTGATTGCCTTCGCCTTCTCAACCTGCAACCCAAGACCATCATTGTGACCGATGGATGGAAGGCAACGATAGCGGCTATCAAAGATCTAAGAAAAGAAAAGGGGTGGACTAATGCAGATTTGTGGCATGAAATCGTGAACCATAGCGCAGGAGAAATCACCAATTCCAATGGATTCACTACGAATCACATTGAAAACCGTTGGTCACTTGTAAAAAGATGGGTTCGCAAGCGTGAAGGTGGCCGCTTGCCTTCACACAGCAACCGCCAAAGGTGGAAATGCCTTTTAAATGAATATCGGTGGCGAAAAATGCACACCAAAGGTAGCAAACATGTCTACGTAGTGCCCTTGACCACCACAATGGAAGCCATGCAGCGCGTGCACCAGCTCTAGCCTAATGCTCACAAAAGCTTTGGAAAAAAGAAAACCTTTTCCTTTACATCTGGACGGTTTGTGTTTGCTTGCTGTTCACTTGCTTCTGTCTTGCCGGCAAGTCACACGCATATGTTTGTGAGACACACACACATATATATATATGGCTATATATGGATAACCATTTTATGGTTTACTAAAATCCTTTTTGGAGATTTCTTGTTGTCGACACTGAGCTTGTTGCACGTGCAACTTGTGTGCATATATTCTGTAGGCATTTCCCCTCAGCATAGTCATTGCTTCGTACTCAGACTCTTTAATACTGATAGATCATGCCGAAGTCTCCGCGCATGCAGCTCTCTGTGGAAGCCTACATGAACGAACGACAGCACATTACTTTGGAGCTCATGGGCAATGTGTCTCAAAGCGCTTCTTCAGAGCCTACTTCTTTTCCTGATGCAGCTGACATCGTGGAAAGCATTCACAATGGAACCATTGCTGTGCATAGTGACAGGGCGGCAGTCACCAAAAAGCAAATTCAGATCCAAATCAACACCATCAGACGCAACGCAGTCAACCAGGGAACCCTGGCACAAGGTTCTGCTTGGTCGAGTCAATGCCAGACGGCGTTGATGTCTTGGTTACAAACCAAGAAAGATGGTCGTGCTCGCTCGGCATCAACTTCCCAAGGCAGTGTTCCAATGCTTGCTCTTCCTGCACCTGTTCCTCCTGCAGCAGATATGTCCATTGATGAGCACCAGGGCAATGGAGGTAATGGTTCTGATTCTACTTCTTCGGATTCATCATCGTCTTCTACATCAGATGAACAGGAGGCAACGCCAATGTCAACATCTGCACCCAAGGTTCCTTTGACCCAAGACGAACGCGTACTTCTTGAAGAATTGCTTGAAGCAGTCCATGTGCATCAAGACATTGAAGAAGAAAACGATCGTCTCCGGCATGAAAATGAACTTCTCAAGCAGGAACTTGCCCAACTGAAGCGCGCGCACTTCTTGTAGTTAGGAACTACTGTCTGACTGTCTGAGAAAATTAGTCAAAGCGCGCGCGGCCGAAACCATCACGGAACCTCCTAATATTTAGTTTTTTTTTAGTTTTTTTAGAATTTCTAAATACCTGGAAACCTCGAAACCTGAAATATTTAGTTTTTTTAGTTTTTTTAGTTTTGCGGCCTCAAAAAATAAAAAAACTAAAGGCCGCAAAACTAAAAAAACTAAATATGAATTTCTAAATACCTGGAATCCTCGAAACCTGAAATATTTAGTTTTTTTAGTTTTGCGGCCTTAAAAAAAAAGAACTTAAAAAACTAAAAAAACTAAATATTTTTTTTGCTTTTTTGAGTTGTTTTGGAATTTCTAAATACCTGGAAACCTCGAAACCTGAAATATTTAATATGTTTTGTTTTGCGGCCTTAAAAAAAAACAAAAAAAACTAAAAACACTAAACATTTTGTTTTTTAGTTTTTTTAAAGGCCGCAACACTAAAAAAACTAAATGAACTAAATATTTACTTTTTTAATTTTTGCGGCCTTAAAAAAAAGAACTAAAAAAACTAAATATTTAGTTTTTTTAAGTTTTTTAGTTTTTTTGGAATTTCTAAATACCTGGAAACCTCGAAACCTGAAATATCTAGTTTTTGTAGTTGTTTTAGTTTTGCGGCCTTAAAGAAAAAACTAAAAAAATAACTATTTCGTTTTATATTTTTTTGAAGGCCGCAAAACTAAAAAAACCTACCCTGTGCTACTTCTCCTGTTTGTATCCCACCTTCTTCTACATCATTGCATCTTTGACACAATCCTCTTTTTTTAATGGAGTAGAGTACAGAAGTTGGGACGAAGCTGAATGGCGAGGAGTGGGCTAGTTAGAAAGCACCCCCTAATACAAATAATATGTAAACTCTTTCATAAGCTCCTTTTCATATTTATGCACCTAAAGGCTTTGCAAGCAGCAAGCAAATGATGCAGGATGCCCTGGACATGCACATACTTTTTCACTCTTATATACGTTGCCTATTCTTCAGACCGAAATTGAATGATACAGAACATGAAAAGATATGAACGTGCAAGTGCGCAGAAGGTTTCAACCTAGGACAGGAGAGGGAGGGAGTGACAGACGAAAAGTAAGCCTACAACCTAACTTTTATGCTTGTAATGCAATGGAGGACTCAACAAGGATCGCACACCCATGATATGGTTCAATTTTGGTCACAACAATCTCATGGGTGTATTCTGTCTGTAATGTATGCTACTCTACTCTGCGCTATTCTACCTGGATAACTAGCCTAGTCTATCTTATCCTGCCGTAGTCTTTGACACACTCATTTAAACTCGAGTTGCATCTTTACAATGGTTTCCAATAGTGGTTAGAGCCAAGATCAGATCTTTACACAGCCGACCAGAACTACCTTGTACTTTGTCAACCACAGACCAGTACTACTACAGTAATTATATATTATATTATATTATATTGTAATATATTATAGTTTATTATATTATATTGTATTATATTATATATTTTGTTATATACATGTAGTTTATCAACCTGTGTTCGCTTCTGCTTTATCTTTTACCGCTACCCTATGTCACTTCTCCTGTTTGTCACCAACCTTGCTCTACATTTATTAGGCATAGTGTATTATCCGAGTCTTCTTCGCACAATCGTTTTTTGAATAGAATACAGTAAAGTACAGCAGCTGGGACTGGGACGAAGCTGAATGGAGAGGAGTGGGCTAGTTATCCGATAAACAATAAGAAAGCACCCCCTAATATACAGTAACCAATATGTAAACCCTTTCATAAGTTCCTTTTTGTATTTATGTACCTAAAGGTGTTGCAAGCAAATGATGCACTCTAACGCTCTGCAGGATGTCCTGGAAATGCGCGTACTTTTTCACTCTTATATACTCTGCCCATTTACCCTAACTACTTTGTCCATCCGAGACCAGGACTACTAATTATATATTACATATATCATATATATGTAGTTGATCAACCTGTGTATCACTGATTTGGAACCTCCACACATGTCGTCGACCGCAGCTCACCTCTCGAGAGACTAGTTTATTCGTATGGCCGCATCGGTAAAATGGACGTTGCTTTGTGTTTTGCTTGTCTTTTCGACCGCTCCGCTACTTAGTAGCGGGGCATGGTCTTGCCATGCTCCCTGCCTCAACGAGCACATTCGCTACCCGAAGGCTTGGAAACGTTTGCTGAAGGATAGCAGGTGCGAGGCAGTGTCGATTAGGAGATGGTTCTCATCCAAGGCCTTTCTCCTTATGAGCCCAATTTTGAGAGCGAGCAATTTTTCTCGTGAGCTGCTGTGTCTACACTGTTCAGGCCGTCTGTGCCTCACAAACGTTGTGCATCACACCGGAAGTCGTTTGCAGTTGGACTGCGATGAGTCTTGTTGTGCTTGCCACGTGCACAGAGTTGAGAAGCAAAAGCGTGCCTTAGCAAACAGTGTTGACATTGCTGCAGTACAGTTTGAAGAGCGGTTGAGTTGCATTGAGGGACTAGCAAGCCATGGGCCAATTTTTCCCGGAGGTCCAATGGCTGCGCTGGGACCGAACAGTGTTGACGACATTAGTTGTACAGTTTGTGGTGCGGGAATGCCTCCTCTTGCCGTGAACCTCTATGACCAGGACGAAGGTGATGACGCATGGTCGGAGGAACAGCTGGTGGAGTATGAACGTTCGTTCATTCCTGAAATGCACCACATCGGAGGGACACCATTTCTTGCCCAGGTTTTTGATGGCTGCGATGACGAGGAACCTTGGACGACAGAGCGTCTTGACCAGTATGAGCAGTCTTCCATTCCGGTCGCATCTGCGCATGCCGTGTGTTTGAGCTTGACGCAGCCCCAGACCTTCGCGGCGGGAGCGGTAGTGTTTCACCCCTTGTTGCAGCATCTCCCAACTTGCTTTGGTAGTAAGGCGTCATCCGCCTCAGATACGGTAGAAGACGCTGCCACGGCAGGTGGAGGTTCATGCGGTTTGGTGTCGACAGAAGATTTGTCAAATCAATTTGCATCTAGTGACCACGGTGATCATGATGTTGAATGTGCTGACACACATCACAGCGCGCACGACGACACACAATGCACCGTGTCTCACACGGAACTTTCGTCGAGCAGAATGGTCAAAGGGATTGATTCACCAGTTGGTGTGCTTGCATCCGTGCGGCTCCCAAATGTCGCGTTCTCTAGTATGAGATTCGGACTGTTCGTGTGCCTTTGCTTGATCATGATGAGCAGTGTCGGTGCAGAAGCCAGTGATCCGCCGAAAGCACAATCGACCATACATGAGGGAGACAACACTCCAAGTGCAGCCCGCCTTGGAGGAATGGGCAAGGTAACCGTGCTCTTGTTTTTCTTGAGTTGGACAGCAGTTGCTTCCGTTGCCTGTCACATGTTTGCCAATCATGGACATGCCTTGAGAGCTCCCCCTGCATGGGGTCCAGAAGGTGAATCGAGCTACCCATTTCGACAGTGGACGCGAGACGTCATGTTGTGGAGCATCGCTTCAGACATGGAGCCGGCGCGAAAAGCAGCTTCCGTCATGTTAGTCCTGAGGGATGCCGCTAAAGAAATGACCAGACAGATCCCAGCTCAGGCCGTCGTTGACGGCGGCATTGTTAACGGGGTTGCCGTGGACCCGTTGACTTACCTGATGCATGCCCTGCAGGAGCGATTCGGCAATCTCGGAGAAGAGATCAGAGTTCAGGCCATAACTGAATTGATGAGTTTCTCCCGAAAAGGTCACGAGCCGATTGACTCCCTCCTTGTACGCTTTGACTCCATCAGAGCACGTGCAGCAGAACAAGGAGGCGCAGTTGTATCCGTACAAGGAGTGACTTGGATCTTGTTGAGAGCCATTGGAATCACAGACCAACAACTGCTGCATTTGCTGGCGCCTTTCAATGGCTTGTTTCCTGCCACCGAAGCCGAGTTCAGTGAGCTAAAGACATTGTTGCGCAGGATGGGACACATTCTCGAACGCACACCGGGCAATATTCGCGAAGGCCTCCGCATGCCAGGTACACATGCACAGACAGCCTTTCTCGCGCAGGAGGAGCAGTGGTCCGGCTCCACACAGGAGCATGCGCAGTGGCAAGAATGGCCGCAATGGCCGCCTGAACAGCAAGCATTTGCTGCCAGTGCCAGTTCGTCTGCATATGCCACTGCCGAGGCAAACACAGGAACTGGTTTTGAAGATGAAGACATGGCTACAGATTCAGATACCAGTTCAGGCTCCGTCAGCTCAGTGAACATTGCCGATCATGACCCAAGCCACATTGCTCAGGACCTATTTTGGGCATACCGTACTGCTAAACATAAGTGGCGTAAGTTCATGCAGAAAAGCACCCGAACTGTTCGTAGGTTTGTCAAACGATATAATCGCAAAGGCAAGGGCAAAGGGTCTAAGGGTAAGGGCAAGCATGGCCATCCAACCTACGCAGTAGGAAAGGGCAAAGGGCAGAAGGGGAAGCATCCGATCACCGCATTGTTGGCCGACATGAGTGACATGGAAGTCCAGTTGGCACTGCCAGCATTTCGAGGACAGAGAACACCAGGCAAAGGCAAGGGACGAAAAGGAAACCCCAAAGGACCGGATGGAACTGTGATGCGCTGTTATGAATGCGGCAGCACTGAACATCTCGCAGGTGCATGTCCCCGTCGTCATGGAGGTGGTGGTGCACCGTCCACCACATTCTTTGCCCGAAGCAGTGCACCAATGGCCAGCACTGATGTTGGTCCGCTTGCCGGAATCATCACTGACACCACAGAATTGTTTCGTCCGCCTGATCGCACTGAACATGTGACATTTGCCATGAATACCGAGGACGATTCCCACCAAGGACGCACGTACCACATGTACATGTCCAATGAGGCGGAAGCCGAAGACCCACTGGTTCAAAATGACCCATGGAGTTCTAACTCAAGTCAATCCTGGTCATTGCCCACAACAGCACCAAGATCATTTGGCCCCACGAGGTCCAGCGCAAGCAATCGAGGTTTGTTTGGCTTTCCGTTTGGCATGGGGTTTCGTAGACCTGCTGTTTCCGAACCCGCTCAGCCGGTAGCCGCTGGTTCGCCTAGGTCCCATACTAGCCCCGAGCAGTTGAATAGTGACCAGACATACCATGCATTTCAGGCTGGATACACTCCTGCTACTGCTCATGAACCAGAGACCCCTGCCGCAGCCGGCAGACCGTCGCCGTCGCAGATCGGTCCGGAGCCACCACCGAACATGAACTGGGCATCTATGTCCAGAATGCCTGCTGAATTGAGAGATCTGTTGCCTTGGCCGATTGTGTCCGCCGTGCAACCGACGCCAAGTGTACCAGCGTTCGCACATTCACCGGAATTTGGATTTTTACATATGACAACACCTACTCCTGCGCCGAACCCGCCGTCCTTTCGAGAACCGCAGGTGTCGCAGCTGGATGGACCGCTGAGGACCCACATCGAGGATTTCCACTATGTGCAACAGCACATTGCTCATAGTCGTCACCAACACCTCCAGGCCAGACAGGTGAACCGCCCTGCAGTCCAAGTCCAGTCCCGATTGGATCCTCAACATAGGCCACAAGTCCATGAGTTCCACAATGTGCAGCGGCAGATTGAACGTAATCGTAAGTTGAAACAAGAGCACAAGTCTCGGCCGAGACCCATCAACACGGAAGACACCGAATACGATGGCTCACCAGACATCTGTCCTTTGTGCCGAGAAGCATTTGAGACTGATGAATCAGTGCTTAGGTTGGTATGCAAGCATGTGTTCCATGTGGAATGTTGGACAACATACATGTGCCATGGTGATGCGATTGCCTGTCCTGTGTGCCGAGGTGGATGCCATGTCATTGCACGATTCCGCGTGCCGATGCAACTCCCTGCGGAGCAGCCCATGTCGAGCCAGGCATCGAGACCTGTCACACCGGACAGACCGATCCCCCAACCAGATGTGTATCAGATTTTCACACCATCCAATCAAGCCCCACAACAAGAAACACCGGGTGCCGGCACGCCATTTTTGTCGCCCATGCGTGAGGCACAGTCCGACACATATGTTACATACCCGTGGTGGCCTGGGGAGATGACACCATCAGCCGAAGCATACCATTCCATTTCGTTGCCGAATCGTGCCGGAATCATCATTGACCCTGGTGCATACACGAACCTGATAGGGGAGTCCACCGCCCGAGCCTTTGCCAAGATTGCCATGGAAAACGGTCATCAACCAAAGCAGTGGAGGATGAAGCCTATGTTCGTTCAAGGTGTAGGTGAGGGTCAACAGAAGTGCGAATGGACTGTCTCCATTCCCATTGCTTGCAAGCTGTCCGTCGATGGAACACGCTGCTGCCTCAACGCATTTGAGGCCCCGGTCGTTGGGGGCAGTGATTCCAGGTTGCCGGCGTTGCTGGGATTGAAATCTATGTCTGCGCTCTCTGCAACGCTCACCATGAGCCCGGGGAAGGAAGTGTTGATTGTCCCATTGCCAGGTGCCAATCCGGAAGACATCAACAACAGCCGTCGATGCCCGCTGTCCAAGGCACCGTCCGGTCACCTCATCATGACCATCGACCATTGGGACGAGCTGCGAAAGGATTCCAGTGTAGGCGTGCAGCCAGATCCATTGATTTTGCATGTTGACCCACAAATTAGCAATCATGCAGAGACGAGCCAACCATCGATGTTGTAGGAAGGGATGATAGTTTGTCTAAGCGACCTGAATCAGATCAGCCCGTCTCGATCCAGTCAACCAGAACCAACGTGTGCGATCAACTGCATGCATCCACCACCGCCAAACGGTCTAGCCAGCTCAACATGAATGCAGAGCCCGCAAAACATGTTCCAGCTAAGGCGCCCGAAATAGGTTCTGAAGGCCCCAACATGAAAGATTTCGGGCGTCGAGCCCGGACACTTTGCGCATTGGTTTTCGAAGAATCCCCATCCATATCAACGATATTGCAAGATCGCGGTTGGAAGGCCGTTCGGCACTCACCATGTCATATCAACACTGGCACAACCGCCACCATTGGCCGTGACATCAAGCAAGGAGTGTATGACATGTTATGGATAGAAATGCCATTAAGAGGTAGACACATTGCAAAAGACCGTATGCATTCCGCACTACATCAGCTTTGTAGATGGCTACTGCTCGCCAGTGAGGCCAATGTTCCTGCTGGTGTGTTCGGCGCCTTTGGTAGTTCTTGGAAACACGAAGCGTTTCATGCCCTGACATCTAAGCAAGGGTTTGGCAAGTCATACCACCGTGCTTGTCATTTCAACCTAAAATTGGATCCAAAACAGGAACAGCCAAGCAAGATTTGTTTTGTATTTCTTGGAAATCCGAGGACGGAATCACACCAGTGCAAATGCAATGTGTCACAAGTCCAACACAAGATGGATTGGACTACCAGCGACGCAATCGCTGCTCGTAGGCCACGTATGCAACTACAACAAACCATTGCAAAGGAAGTCATCAAACAGATAATTTCCACGGCCTATCCAGTGACAAACCACAAGTTGCACTACGACACACCCGACTGTATTCCCTTAGTCCGACCTAAGATAGGTTTTTCAGAAATAAATTCAGCAAGCACAGAATGCACTTCATGCCACTTACTGATGCCCGCCGATCAGCATAGGTGCCTGATGTGCGAGAGTCCGCTAGACCACAGAAGGCAAGAAAGCAGTCAGTCATTCACCTCCGTGCCAAGCCATCATAATAGTCCACCGGATGTACCCCAGGTAATCCAGAGTTATCCTACTGAGGCACGAATTAAGCAGAAGGAGCGATTGAAGGCAATGAAGGAAGCAGGCGTCAAGCCTAAGACCAGAGCCGTGCATGTCGAACCGACGTTCGACGACTGTGGAAATGACACATCCATTCTTGCTGAATTTCTTGACCCCGATGAGCCTATGGCAACATCCGCAGAGTCCCTGGCAACGTTCCTTGCCATAGATAGGATGTTTGATTTTGAACTTAAGACATTCAGCACTACAACATATTATGCTAGTGATATGCTGGAAGCATTGCACGTGTTGAGTGACCTTCAGTCGCAAGTGGACATCGTCGAGGTCTGTGGAAGAACAGCCAGAACTTCTCGCGTTGGCATCCGAAGGCATTTGAAGGTGGGACGCAATTTTGACTTGGTGACAGAATGTGACTTGAATGACCCAGCGCAACAAGAATTGGTTTGGCAGTACTTCCAACATAATAAGCCATTAGTGGCATTGCTGACTCCCCGTTGTTCAGCGTTTGGTGCGCACTCAAACTTGAATTTCAGAATACATCCAGAGGGTTGGGAACGCACATGTCAAGAATCAGTGCCGCATGCTAGATTCTGTGGTGAGCTAGCTTTAAAGCAGGACGCAGAGGGTCGATACTTTGTGTTGGAGCAGCCTCAAGGTAGCTGGATGTACCATGAACATCCATGGAATCTAGTATGTCATTTGCCGTCAGTAGATTGCATCACCATACATCAATGCATGTTGGGACAGCGAGGTCCATACAATTTGCCTGTCAAGAAGCCGACCGACATAATAGCTAATCACCCTAAGCTGTTGGATCCCCTTCGCAACTGTCGATGCGATCATTCTCATGAGCATGAATCTTTAGACGGTGGTAAATCAAAGATTTGTGAGGTATGGCCGTGGGGTCTGGCACAAAGGGTTTGTGAAGGCATCATTCGACTGAAGGCCCATCTAATGACATCGCACACATATACACAACATGCTTATCCTTCTCAAGGCACTGACACCCGGGACCGTTCTAGGGGTGGAGCAGAGAGTTGGCGAAGGTGCCCCGGCTGCCGAGGTCGACAGTCGAAACATGACCCTCGGCATTCGCGGGTGGTTGGGGAGTGTTTGTGGCCTGACATAGAGCCCATAATCTGGGGCTGTCGTGGATGTAAGAAACACAGGCCTTATGGACATCCAGATCACACCCACAACCACGATTGTCGACATGCTGTGATCGCGCATCGTACCGGTGTGCCTCGAACAGGTCGACATCCGAGACCTCCAGCTAAACCAGCGTCTGCATCCGTGTCAGCCGACCTCCAACCACAGCTGGCAGATGGCTCAGACCTGTGTGAAGTCGAAGAAAACGAAGTCCAAACGAGAGACAAGGTGGTCACTCCTGATGGAAAGGTGCCACAGAAGCCTCCCCCTGAGATCATTCGTCTAAGCAAGCTTCGGTCTTGGGCAGTGGCCTGCAATGGTGATCCCGCACTGGTGCAGGCCATGGCAACAAACTATGCAGTTCCCAACAAAGACAATGAAAGATGTAGATTTCGAACCACATGGATGAAACTTGATCACCGGTGGTATCATTTGGAACTGGCAGTCAACATTGACGAATTGAACGACGCTGAGTTAATATTGCCGGGCATAGCCCTCGTGCTGATCACCATATTCCACGCTTCCAAAGATGTAGACCTGCTGCCATTCTTAACCACCACCACTGATCTAGTCCCCGATAAATCAGTACCCATCCAAGAACCCTGTGAGAGGCATCGCAAGACTTTCCGTGACGCTGCCGAAGGCACCGAGCACCCAAGTGATTGGACTCGATTCAATGTAGGCAGGTCTTTGAAGGCGCTCACCACCGGTTCACCAGAAACACAAATGCGTGAACTGCGCAAATTGCACCTCCGGTGGTGGCATTGCGGCAAAGAAGCAATGCGGCGTGTCTTGAGCGCAGCTGGGTTGCCATCCAGCATCCTAGACAAGGTCAGTCAAGTTGTCGATACTTGCCGTGAATGTCGCTCTTGGACTCGTCCCGCAAACGAAACCATTCCCACCATGCGAATGACAACAGCTTTCAACGAACATGTTGAAGTGGATCTCATGTTCTATAAGGAACATACGATATTCCACATGATTTGCTGTGGTACTCGCTGGCATGCAGCCTGCCTCGTACGAAGTAGACATGAAGAAGAATTGATGAGTGCCATGCATAAGATTTGGCTAAGCACACATGGACCAATGCAGACATTGATCAGTGATGGAGAACTCGGAATCACAGGTGATTCCATGCGATCGAAGCTGAAGAGACTTGGTATTTCTTTGAAGATCCGTGCACCAGGCCAACACGCTCGCTTCATCGAACGGCGAGGAGCCATACTAAGGACAACGTTGCACTGCATTGAAAGCCAAATGATTCGTGAAGGAGTGCAAGCGTCGATGGAAGCCCTATTGTCAGAAGCTGTGTTTGCCGGAAATGCGCTAGTTCACGTAGGTGGTGTCACACCCTACCAATGCATATATGGTAGAACGCCAGCGATGCTGCCACCACTGCCCGATGCCGATGAAAATAAAAGTGAACTAGAACCTGCAGCCGAGCAGACTCGGCATAAAGTTCGCACCATCGCACTAGAAGCTATGATACAAGCCACAAGCTTAGCCAGGACCAGCAGAGCACTCAGATCCAGAGCAATTGCAGCGACGGAAGTCCAGTACAAGACAGGTGATCTAATAGATTACCATAGGCCCACAACCAAGGATGTTTCAGGATGGCAGGGGCCAGTTCCAGTGCTGAGGTATGTGCCTGAGGAAGGAGTAGTGATTGTCCAAATCAATGGAAAGCCAAAGCCATGCCGGTTGCAAGATGTCAGACACACGCTTTTTGCAACCATATCTTTCCAATGGTTAGTCACTCCAACGACTAAAGAAGTGATAAGCACCCTTAAGAACTACATAAGTAGCCTGCCTTGGAAGAAGTACATCACACTAGGATTGATTACGAATCAAGAAGGACAAATGCATTTTTCTCCAGCCACTCGCAAACATGGCCAGTTAGTTCACGCACTCGAATACTTGATTGAACATGTATGGCAGTTCGATGAATGTCATGCCGTGCGTATTGGCAAGGGTTGCAGAACTCTGTCAAACATGCCGGGCGCCACACATTCGACGCTACTGTACTGGCAGGAAGATAGAGTCGGAGACATCATGATATTTGCAAGTGAAGGAACACAGCTGTCCATGCCAGACACAATCGGAGATGCTTGGGAAAAGGCTGTATTTGTCCAACTGATCCATAATAGTGACAACCCGTCCGGTTTGTGTGACAGCGTTGAAATCACCAATGATCAACTAAGTAACGAATCCGAAATCGTAGCAATCCCGGATGAGGTTCGCAGTGACAGACTGTCCACAATACAAGAAGGCACGCAAGAAAGCGAAGACACTCATGAATCGAACATCGCGTTCGCTGCATTTGCAAAAGAGCACTTCGAGCCAGCCACCATAAATAACCATTCAGATGAAATAAGAGATCTGTGGCTGTTGCACCAAGATACAGTCCAACACCCTATCGAACAATCGGAAATCGAAATACCCAAAGCATATGTAGTCCCTGACCAGTTTAATACTTGCCCAAATTTTGATCCAGCTGAGGTGCTGCAAAGACCCATCGAGTGTGATTCACCGCACCTCACAGAATTGTTGGTGACTCCAGGAATGACCAATTGTTTCGGAAATGCAGACATGCTTCAAAATGAAGAAATGTTTTCTGTGAAGATGTATCATACCAATTCCAAACTTGAAGTAGTCAAGAGAGCATCCGATCTTTTGACAAAGGAAGAACTGGTTCAGCACCGACAAAAGGTGGAGGAAGCAATATTTGAGGAATTTCGTATTTGGGAAGGCTACAAATGTTTCGAAATGGTTTCCAGAAAAGGAGCTCAAAATATCATCGATTCCAGATTCGTTGCAAAATGGAAGGTGAAAGATCCATCTAAGCCATATGAGAGCCGCATCATTCGAATGCGCATGGCTCTCCGTGGCTTCAAAGAGTGGTGCGCAGACTCCTTGGACAATCATGCTGCCACTGGCAGCAGGGCATCGCAAAAGCTTTTGTTGTCCGAGGCTGCTTGTCATCCCGAGTGGTCTTTCTTATCAATAGACATAAACAAGGCCTTTTTGCAAGGAATCACATATAAGGAAATGTCAGAAGCAACAGGACAGGAAGAAAGAGTTGTTCACTTTACAGTGCCCCCAAATTCCGCTCACATTTTAAGACTAATCCCAGGATACAGTAACTACGATGAACGAACCCATGTTTTGAAATGTCTCAAGCCGGGCACAGGATGCAAAGATGCGCCCAAAGCATTCAGCATGAAGCTGGCGCGAGTAACTCGTAGCATAGATGTGGGGCTCACTCCACTAGCAGCTGATTCAGAATGCGAAGTCAAACATAAGAATGGACGACTAGTCTTAATTGTAGTGAAACATGTTGACGATTTAAAGATTGCTGGAGAAGAAGCAGAGGTAAAGATTTTGTTGCACGCACTACAAAGGACGTTTGGCAAAAATGAACGAAATGATAATCATTTCACATGTGTAGGAATCAAACATTGTCGCAGCCCAGATGGAACCATCACATTAGACCAAAACGAATATATAAATTCTCTTCAGACAATTCATCACGCAGACTTGAACGGAAAACATCCAGACGACGATTGCTCAGAAGCCGTGATGAGACTGTATTGGTCATTGCTTGGCGCAGTTGCTTACACTTTACTGACACAACATTGGATTGCAGTGTTCGTAATCGCTTTGCAAAGACAGACGCACAAACCTAAATATCAGCATATCCGAAAATTGAATTCACTTGTAAAAGTCTTGCAGCGGCAAAAGGCCAACATTGTATACCCCAACATGCAATGTTCGCGACATATCATCTGTTTTTCTGATGCTTCATTCTGTAAGGAATCTGAGAGCAAGGGATACGGTGTGCGCGGCACAATACTTTTACGAGTTGGCATGAAAGATGGAAAACAGAGATGTCATGCTCTTGAAGCGTGTAGCCAGAGCATTAAGTTAGTGACCAGAAGCACTTTCAGTTCAGAGGCATTGGCAGCAGTGGGATCAGTCGACACAATGATCCCACTCGCCATATCGTTGCAAGAAATTTTGGAAGGTCCTCTAAAAGCAGAAGAGATCCGACAGATTAGGGAATGTTCGAATTTCGTGTTCAAGACATCCTTAGTCATTGATGCTCGTAATCTTTTCGATATGTGGATTTCCTCAACGATGCGACTCCCTGCTGAAAAGTCGCTTTTCCCACACTTAATGTGGCTAAGGGACGTGACCAAATGTCTTCCTAGCCATCTTGTTTGGTGCGACACTAGAGACATGGTTTCCGACGGACTCACGAAGGGAAACCTTTCTCGAGAGCTCCTCTTGAGGGCAATGGCTGGCCATTTTTCGTTCACTTGTGAAGTCAAGGAGCATAATTTTAAACCAACCACATAGGAAGATGAACAGACACTACATCGTGAACAAACACACAAGGTTACAACTACAACACACCCGACTGATTTGGAACCTCCACACATGTCGTCGACCGCAGCTCACCTCTCGAGAGACTAGTTTATTCGTATGGCCGCATCGGTAAAATGGACGTTGCTTTGTGTTTTGCTTGTCTTTTCGACCGCTCCGCTACTGTATCTTTTGCCCTACCCTATACCACTTCTCTTGTTTGTATCCCACCAGGCTCTACGTTTATTTGGTAAGGTATATTATCCAAGTCTCATTGCATCTTTGGCACAATCGTTTTTAGAATAGAGTAGAGTACAGCAGTTGGGACGAAGCTGAGGAGTGAGAGGTCGTTATATTATACGTAAAGGTCCCCCCACATATATATATATATTACATATTATATAGTTTGCATTGTTCTATTTGTGTTGTTTTCTCCATGCCCCTCTCCCGTTTCGATCGGGTTGAGTCATGCAGCGATCCAGCGATCCAGCCGGTGCCGTCGCCGGTTCGAGGGAACCACCCTGGTTGGATTCATTACGGGCCCCGATTGATAGTACTCAGAGAGGGCTAGACCTCAAAAAGGAACAGAACCCATATCATAGCGCAATATATTGCTGCAATATTCCTGGCACCCCTGAGGTAGAAAGCACAGAAGGTCATGAAAGACCATGTTAGAAACACCTGTCCGCAGTGGCCAGCCGGACTTCCACACCATCAGTTGCACTGCCTGAGCGGCCAGGTGTCCAAAGCCTTGGCACAGAAGAGCCTACAGAGGGCAGGTGCCGCAGGTGCCGCTCGGCACCGAGCTCGATGCTCCACCGAGCGCGTGGGCCGGGGATTTTCCGGTGCCGAGGTACAGCGATCTTCGGTACGTCGACACATCGTGTTGACTCATCGACGCACCCGACGGATCCACTGCCACCTTCTCAGAAGGTATGTGGACTCTCCAAGCCCTACATAAGTAGTCTCCCATCACCTTCTCAGAAGCTATGTGGATCCATCGACACATCGACACTGACTCCCACGGGTCGCTGACACCATCGAACTCCGGTGGTGACGGGGTCGGCCGAAGACGGGCTCGTGGCGGTAGCAAGAACCGCCGATGGTCCGACCCTCCCGACCCCTTCAGTTAGATGGTCTCAATTATCTTGTGATTGGCCTCCAAGGTTAGAGGAATTGACACACCCTACCGATGAAAACCCCATAACGTACCCTATCCAGAAGAAGATCCTAAGGATGAAGCTGTCAGATGGATCAAGCGATTGCTAGTTGGGGACTTTCCCAACTGCAGCTTCTTGAGATGCGTCTCGCCAGGCCTAGCGGGCACGCAAGACCACCACGCCCTTAGAGATGTCGGACGCCCGAAGCAACGTGTTTTGGTTGCTGCGTTCACCGGTGGTTGCTTTGGTGCCGAGCACATGGGCCTTTCGAAGCGAACGGATCCGGGTGATAACACACACTATGCATCACTATGCAATGTAGTGCTGCTACATGCCCCAGCGACCACGATGCATGTTCAATTGTATATAAATAACTTGCAGGGCTCGAGCCCAGTCAACCATCTATTTTCAGGTGGTTGGTCTCCTTTGCCGAGATAATGAATGGCATTGGCAGAGTTATGTAATATATATATATAAGTTACATCATGTACTGTAGATGAGTTGCTTCACTTGGTTCCCCGCAGGGAACGCTTTGCCACTTTCTATCCTCGTTTAATTGAGGTATCTTGCTCCATTAAAGTGTGGTTTGATGCCGAAGCAGGGAGAATCAACACTGGACATCCACTGGGACGGTTTTTCCGAAACCAAAGAATCCCCAAACAAGAAGAGCAAGGTCAAATGTTTGCAATGCTCAAGGTTTGTCACGATACGGTACGCCCCAACCACTGGTTGAACAAGGAACTTGTGTAGCAAGTGTAGTCCTGCCAGGATGGTTGACAAGGCAGGTTTGACTCCCACGCCACATGCCTTTCAACTGCAAAATTTGGGTTATGCACGCTCCCCCGAAGAGGAGGAAACCATCCGGAGCCTTTCAAGGTGTTCATTGAACTGCCTGTCCGTTTGCTGCTAGTCAGTCTTACTGTGTATATCAGAATGAGCCCCAACAGAAACGAAGAGCTTTCAAAAGAAGAAAGAGGATTGGAACAAACAAACAACACAACATGCATATGGCATACGGCATGGATAAACATGATGAACAATGTTGAACAGGCTACGTCCGTATACAGTACGTACATTACGTTCAATCGTTTCTGAAATTCAATTGAATCACGTCGCGTGACACGCCACTCTCTCTCTCTCTCCGAAAGATCTCGTTCCGCCGATGAAGAATCTCTCACCGGGCTCAGGTCTTGGGCGATGCCTTAGGCACTTCGGCAGAGACCAGGGTTGTGTGTTATTTTGTGTTTTTTTGGGGGTTCCTCATAAGCAAAACCACAGTCTGAATGAACAAGTTGCAAATCCACATAGTCTAGGTCGCATTGTTACCCAGCACCCTTGCCCAACACTTATGAGATAGAACATGATAGAACCAAAAAAGAGAGGGCAGGCTAGATGGCTGTTTCTCGCAAACGAGGGCTGACGGTGTTGTTCAACCAACATGGAACTCCAAAAGCGTGACCAGAGGGTATTGCCGTAATGGCCTCATGACCAGGACCAGTCGGTCAACGACGATCACCATTTATAAGCCCTTTAATTACTACCCATCATGATCCACTGGGCCCTGGTAATGGAGGCCCAAGGTGTGGCCCCAAAAATCGGATTTTCTCACTCCGTTCCGGGGAACTGGCGAAGTCGGAGGTTGAACATCGTCCAAGTTTGGCGAACTCCATGTTCGGGACGAGTCTGTAAGACAGATGTTGGCGTGGAACCCAACACAGATGGGTTCCATGTTGAGGGATTTGGTTGAATGTGTGAAAACCACATGGAACAATGTAATCTGTAAACAGGCTCCAGCTCGATCTAAAAGGGACAAGTCGGACAAGTCTCAAGCTTCCCTTTTGTCCTTTTTTTGTTCGTGATATACCCGCAGCTCATGTTTCAGATACTAATTTGGAACCCACAGCCAATCACAAGAGTTCCGCTATAATGGACAAAGGTGATTTGTTTAGATGTGTTTGGAAGCAATATGGGATCACAAGGATTTTCTTCTAATCTGTTCCACTTTGCTTCGCTTGGTCATATCCCAGTTTCGCCCTCGACAAAAGATGGCATCGAAGTCGTCACTGTGGACTATGCCGGTGTGACCTGGTCAATTCCGACATGCACTGACATTTCATGTTGACTTACACACTCTGAAAATTTAACATGGAACCTGAAAACCACGGGGTTGTAGAGGAAAATCGTTTTCCAAAGGTCCATTTTCAGGGGTGTAGCTTTGGTTGGGATTTGCTTCGGTGCGACATGGCTTGCGAGCTTTTTTGTGGCATGAACTTGACATTTGCTTCCCCAAGCAGTTGTTTGACCCGCAGAATGGCGCCCTGACTGCTAAACAATGAGTGGGCCCACATGTGCCATGGTACAGTCACCGGTCCATTTCAACCGCTCGTTGCAGGCTTGACCTCCGAGCCAGGAGCGGGTTCTCCTGTTGCGGCCGAGCGGATGGGGTTCCGATGTAGTCGCGCAGCCGGACCAGCACCATGTAACACCCAAAAGAATTGTGTTACACGGACGGTTTCCTTCTTACGATCCAATCCATTTAGAGTGTTTGAAGCTGTTAGTTCCCAGCGTCCGAAGCTTCGTCACGGCTCTCCGACGTCATCGTTTTCTCTTTCGCGGCAGGACGCAGTGAGATGGGGACGGTGGAGGCTGGGCAAATCGACCTCAGGGGGCTGGGAACAGGCGGAGACCAAGAATTGCATGCCACATGACGGCACCGTCGGCGGTTTCGCGTGATCGGCGTGATTATAAGGGTTCGCGATGGGTTCGGAGTGACCCGTGTCCGCCGAATCAAAGCCTGTTGCAGGAGGATGTGAAGGATTTCTATACTGAATCATTGTCTCTTGAAGCCGCCAAACACCAGATAGGCAGAAATTCAGACTCACTCAACCCCCAGCCTGGTAGCAGATCATCAGATTCGAGAACACCGGTCCTTTCCCCCACGACGAGCTCGATCGGCTGACCGTCCGGCGGATCGCCAGATCCGCCATTCCCAGTCCGCCGGCACCGTGGAGGCGGCGTCGGACGGTGTGTTCAACCCGCCGGGTTTTTGGGGGGAAAGAGGATCCCAAGAAGGGTAGCAAAAGAGCCCACCAGGAAGGGTCTACTTCAGTGTTTTTTCTTTAAAGGGGGTGAAGAAAGAGTGGTTACAATGGGATTGCGCCTTCCCCAATTTGATGGGTCCACCTGGAGTCCACCAGGATTGATAGAGGTTTTAGTCCCAACCTTAACGTGATGGACACGCGCGTTCGGCTCGGGTTCGTAGTGCCGGTGCTGCGTTGGCAACGCACATCCTTGAAACACCCAGGCAGGGCAGTCCAGTCACCCTGTGAGACAGGAGACACTTGATTGGAGTAGCGCCAGGAGGGTCCAATGTCCTTTTGAGGCAGTGATCCCATTGGGATACAGGCAGCTCCGTCATGCTCCATTTGTTCCGCTTTTTCTGACCAGGCCGCCGCCGAGATCGAGTCAAAGCAGGTTGGGGATGAGGAGGGGTGGATGGTGCACCTTAAGGGTCAGTTCTAGTCAGTTCAAATTACTCACTGGGTCCAGCAGGCCCTTTTTCAAAAGTTGTTTTTAAGATTGGTTTTCCAGTCTTCCTGACTGAAATTGACCGTGGCTACCCGGGCTCAAACAGATGTGGTCCGCAATGGCCTGATCAAACAGATATGTTTCGCTGACGATCGTTTGGTCGGTTTTGGGGATTTTTTTTTGGGGGGTTTTGGAGCTACCAGGTATACCCGCCACCAGGTGGAAAACATGGCAGTGAGTTTCACCATTCCTTGAGCAATTCGGCATATCCCAGCGTCACCAATTCCGCTTGTCTCACGGTCACCCGGCGTTGCTCTGCCGGTGGATTCCGCTCAGTGGGTTTTTCTTTTTGCTCACAATTCGGGTTCAGACATTGAAAGCTTGTTTTGCTCTGGCACAGGCATGCAGCTATGCCAGTGAGATTCAGGTCTGGAACGCAGCATGCAGAACAAATGATGCGAGATTCCGAGCCCCCGAGCCCCGTGTGCGAGATTTGGTGAGCGCAGCGTGAGGCTGGAGAGGCCGGCAGCGTGTTGATGGACCAGGTGAGTTGTGGATGGAAAGTCTCTTCCAGGACAGGCGCTGCCGGTCTCCGCGGTCGGAGACCGGATCCTTGCGGATGGGTGCGGATGGTTTTCCGGGCGTGGAGGGCTTGGGGGAGTGGGAGTGGATTTGGCCGGCGGGGAGGAAGTGGAAAGAAGTGGAAAGGCAAAAGAAGTATTGAAAGTGAGTCAAAGAGTCACAGTGAGTCAAAGAGTCAAAGAGTCACAGTCCATTCAATAATATGACAGCGGTTGTTGAGCAAAGACCTAAATTTGCTCAAAGATTGAGGAAACCACTCGGATTCACCGTGTTGTCTTCGAGTTCACCCAGTCGGTCAAGGAGTCAGGGTCTTCCCCGAGATCGGAAAGGACGGAGCTTTGAAAGACCAGTCGGCTCGTGCGGTGTATCAAATCCCATTCGTCTTCAAATGACCACTAAAATAATGGTTGACCTGGGTTTTCTAGTCCAAAATCCTTAGTACATGGCTCTTTGGGAAGGACCAGTACAACAGCCGTTGGAATCCCAGGGTCACACCCATTAAACTGTGGAATGGCAACGATCCGAAATGGGATCGCTTCCCTTCGGATGGATCTACAGGTCAGGCGAGAACCATTGGTGCCTCAGATCTTAGAGCGGCGAAGTCACTAAGTCGAAGAGTCTCAGATCTAAGAGCCTCTTGATCGCTAAGAAACCAAACTAGAAACCTATGGATCGGCTGAGCCGTTTCTGGTAGAGCTAAGTCTTAGATTGGTCATCATACGGCCTACCACGACACCTGGTGGGGCCGACCTTCTTGCGACTCTGTGCCGCGGTCGTTCGCAGTTTTGCCGCTCTTTTCCGGGGGTGTTGGAGAGTAGCGGGAGTGCGATCGCTGATCGGAGGTGCGGAGGGATTTTCCGCCAGCGGATCCGAAATGGGTGTGACACGGCCCATGTGATGCACCTGTTGATGCCTGTTGTGGTACCACTTGCCTCACAAGTGGTCAATGCGGCGGCGGATGTCGTAGAAACACATAGTTAACATTTCTTCAACCACATATGGGACATTCATTGTTTCTATCTCCCTGTAGAGGCTGTCCCACATGCGGCCAGGAACCTTTGGTGACATGATTGAATCAAACGATGCTGTGAGTATCGTTTCGCAAAGCTGCATGGGAGGAATTATAGATGGACGTGGTTGGTGGCTCGCGGCTTTGCAACCAGGGTGACGAAGAGATACCAGAAGCCTTTCACCATTACCAACAGCTACTTGTATATAATGGTCTTTGCCTTGGCATTCTGCCACTAGCAAACGCTTTCATCATTTGGTTTAAGTAGTTGAACCTTGTTGTAGTTTAATGGATGTTATGAAAAGACATAATTATACACCCTGCCCTAGAGTAAAACATTGACCATGGATGTGCCTAATGCTGGGCTATATGATATATAGTGCTTAACTGTACGTTCATCACATGTGAAAAAGTGTGCACAAGAGCAAGTCAGGATAATATATATATATCTACATTAAAAGATGGAAAACGTTACAGTATACATGTATGATCATGCATACTGAATGAATTGAACAAATACCGCTGCCACTTTTCTCGCTGCAAAAACATAGTGTCATTATGAGCACATACATGGATGGATAGAGGTATTCCCCGGAGATCCTCAAAGAACACACTTTGTCAATCTTTGTCATACTTTGTCCAATTCTCGAGTGCATCGTTCCAATTCCCGCAGGTCGCGATGCCGAACGCAATCCGTGCCACTGTGCGCCGCAGTGTAGCCCATGGGCACCCTCATTTACAGAGGATGTCTCGTGTGGGGAAGCCTGATTTGCAGGATGGTCGATGTATATATTTGTTTATCCGCTTGGTCTCACAATATCTCACAACATCTACTTCACCAAGATACAGTTTCTCCAAAAGTCTCCACATCTTCCACGACACCCGACCAAGCCCCCGTTTGAACAACTAGAATGTTTGCCTAGATTACTGGCGATTCTTCAGGATGTTTTAAGGGTCCAGCTGCTAAGCTATAAACATTTATCAAAACGTCCATACATGTGTATGGAATAAAAATAAGTATATCATCATAGAAGGGCAAACATGTTATATACTTGGCATACGGAAATAGAAATACATCCATGTATAGGTAAATCATATCAACTACATCCATGTATGACTTGAAGGGTCATCCCTTCGGATGCGTTTTTCGTCGTCGATTGAGGCCTTTAGCGACCTGGTGGGCGCCTTCCGACGAAGCACCCAGGCGACGAAGCACCGGTGGCTGTCGGTGAAGAAGTGGATCATGCACTGAACCCAGACAGGTGATAGATTAATATGTGTATATATACCAGCAGTCACCAAGGGGTGCAGCTTGGAGGTTAGGGGTGCCCATTAAACACCACCCTTTTGTGACTCCTGGTATATATAGATCTATAGAGATATATTAATATCAAGATAAGATATCATAATTCTACAAGATGAGAGAGGGCTCCAGTCATTGAAGATGATCATGATAGATTATGATATCTCCTTCGGGCTCCAACCCCAGGGCTCCATTGATTTAGATGAAGAGACCCTAGGGCTCCTGGCCCATATCCTCAGGTTCGGCGGATAGACGCGGACCCCCATCTTCGTTTCACGGAGCTGATAGCGAAGCCGTAGGGAAACGAGACCAACAAATCGAGGTGAAGAAGAACAATCCGAGGGAATCCTCGATGGGTCAGTTACCATCCCCTCAGAACCTCCTTTTCTTCTCAACTCCCCACGGGACTGTGACCTTAGTCTTCCACCACTCGGCAAGACTGTACTTCTGGGTGCTTGGGCCCAGTTTTTCCGATCGGTCGCTTCAGCGGTTTCGACCCGGCGGTCGTGATGGAGGGGGGAACACGAATGAGCACAACACGGAAGTGTTGGGATGGATCTTGAGATAATGAACATATCCCAAACATTCCGGACTGGAAGACTCGCATAGGTTTACCCCTGACCCCGAATACAAGTAGAACTCTTCCCATGTATGGGTGGTCTGAGATATACGTCGTTAATACTCCGTTCCACCTATTAAAACAACAAAACAAACACATGCACCCGTAAAAAGACATGAACACTCCGGTGTCGTTTTTTGTTAATAGGAGGTCCCCGAAATCGGGGGACCCGTAAACATGGAAACCTGGGAAGAGCTCAAAACCGAAAAATTGCCTGGGAAAGTTGTACCCTAATCTTCAAGCGCCATTAATACTATGGTCTTCCGGAAAGACCAAAGAGTACTACCTTGTACCGTGAATGGGCGTGAATGGGGAGAACAACATGAATTTCATGAATGATGTTTAGATTGATGGACCATCATCGCGTGAATATAGTATAGATCTTAGATCCTGTGGTAAAGAACCAAACCTTTGAAGGCCGGGTTTGAAAACAAGGTTTCCGCCGCAGCACCTTTAATTGGTGAGGCCCTCCCATATGATGGGAAGGGGAGGAGACTTTGGACCGAACAGTGCCCAAGAACAGGATTTTGCTTAGAGCATTTGGGATCTTTCTGAATGTTGGAAAAGGACGGTTGCTTTGCAAATCGTTTGTTGCAGTTTTCTCACTTCCTCGCTAATGGTTGACGGGCTTTGGGGGCAATGGCCTGCTGATGCGCAAAGCGCTTCGAAGACGTGGGAGTCTTATTTGCTAAAGTTCTTTTTCTGAACAGTCCACTCTCTAATACATGACACCTTGTTTGTTTCCAGGCCACTGTGAAGTTCTAGATCGTTCGGCTCATGGCCTTTTGGATGAAGAGCTCTATGCTGAACCTGCTGTAGGTGCCTTTGCCTTTCCCCTGTCCCACAGCATGAAATTTGGATTGTGTGCAGATGAGCCACCAAAACACTCTGCTGTACTGCAGCCATTTTTTTGCCTAGTACATTTTGTACTTAGTGCACTAGTTGGCACGATGCCCACAGTGAAGCCTGAGAAGCACCGCGTTGAACTCCTTAAGGACGAAGCTGTTTGACTTTCAAAGCTGTTTAACTGTTCAAAGGACAGATTGCACATCTTGGACAAGTGCTCCAGGAATTCTACCGGGAATTCTTCGAGGAGCCAGACTATCGGAAAACACGATTTGTAGAATGCGGTGTGGCCCTGGGGATCCCAAAGGAGAAGGTTCTCCGTGCATTGAAAGATGGAAAGGTCTCCTAGTACAAGATTGGACCCACATGTCTTGCCTGTGCACACTTCTTTTCTCTGTTCAGCTCAGATTTGCATCATCATCTATATTATCAAGAAACGAAGCCCAGGTTCCCTGCTACTTTTCGTTTGTGCGCTTGGAGGGTTCATCAGTGAATGAAGATGAGGCCTTGGTATGGGACAAACAGAACAAACAGAGTTTACTCTCCTCCATGTGAAGGTTCAGCGTGATGGCAACTATGAATTTACCTTGAACTGGTTGGCGTCCTTTGCTTCAAACCCGCCTACCCATGCTGAAGTGGTGGCCCCTTGATAGCAAATTCATTGGGGTCAAGGGAAATGCATGCATTTAAGGAATGCTCAACACATACAGTAGATCGAACAAACATACTCAATGTTTATGTTCTGAGGTGGCATTGATGGAGATTGCCGTGCAGTTCAAGCTCTTCTACCTGGCCAAGGCTAATGAACCATCCAAGGAGGATGCGGTACGATTGCAGGACCAGAAACGTGGTTGCGTGATGGACCCATGGATCAAATTGCACTGAACAAATGGTGTACACACAAATCATGTCCACTTTATTTCCAGGACTGGGCTGACAAGGAGGCAGGGCTTAACAGGGCCCTGCCCTCATATGTACATCGCAGGGTGAGCCGCACGCACAGCTGCAGGCCGGCTGACTTGGCTAAGCTTTTCATGGGGCCCAATTCCCAAAATAAAACTGGCACACCCAAGTCATGTCATGTTTGAGCTCCCAAACGATTGGTCCAATACTGGGAGCTCCAAGAGGCCCATGGTTTGCAGAAACACAAGTGTTTCATTGGAAAGAAGTTGGCCCGGTCAGTTGGCCCACAGCGCAACACCCTCGTTGGAGTGCAGGCCTAATGCTGAACGAATGCAGTCGCTCAAGAATGTTCTGCTGGCCAACTATCAGGACTACACTTTTGTCACCCATGCTGTGTACCAGGAAGGCCTAGACACGATACTTTGATGCTTTCCTAGGAAAATGGCATCCAAAAGCGGGGCCGTTCCAAGAGAAACTTTGTGAAGTGCCACTTGGTTGCCCCAAATATTTATGCTTGCCTGCATGCAGCTTTAAAAAGGTCGGTTGCTAGCCAGGCTATAAAGGTGTTACAAGTTGGATTGACCTGCATTCGCCCAGGCTCTCCGGCGAAGCCCACCTGCACTGAATCAGCACCTGCCAGTGCGGGAGCCACAACCACTGAAGTAGAGAAATCAAAAGGTGATGACCAGGTAGCTCATGATCTAGAGGAAGTGGTGTACGTAGAAGAAGAAGTTGAGGAGGAGGTTGAAACTGACGATGAGATCGTTGTATTGAACCATGAGAAAACACCCCTCATAGATATTGCTTTGCCTACGGTCGAAGAAAGCAAAGAGATCCCCAACGAGCTGGCTCCAGTGCCCCAGACACCGGATGCTCCAGAGCCAAAGAAATCAGATATCCTGGATAAGCCTACTGCTCCGGAACCCAAGAAACCAGATGTTGTGGAGTCGCCTACTGATCGTGAGCCAGAAAAACCAGAAGCTGCTCCTCCTACACCACCAGAATGCAAATGTGAAGAAGATAAAGGAACCTTTAAGGCAGGGTCTTTCTTCTCGAATGACAATTATTTACTATTGTTACGATGCACACTGAAGAAATCCCATGAACTCGATGCCAGGATTCTGCACCTGGACTTGCACCTCCAAACATCCCGGCAACTTTGGTCCAGCAAGCCGAGCTTGCTGCTGCTGCTCTTGGGAGAGGAGAAGAGAACGAAACCAACGTGGTGCAGGCGCACCATTTAACTTCAATATGCAAAAAACAACGCACCATTTAACTTCAATATGCAAAAAACAACGTACATGTCTTTAATCTTAAGTCTTAAGAGCTAGAGCTAGCTAGCCTTGTTCCAGGCACAGCGCAAAATGCGAGCTGCTGCCATTGAGACCCAAGAGCCACCAAGAGCACCGACCAAGAAAGAAAAGGCTGAGAAAGAAAAGGCTGAAAAAGCACAAGCGGAACCCAAGAAGAGGGGACGTAAACCCAAGGCCAAGGCAGAACCGAAGAAGGGCAAGGCTAGAGTACCCCTTGATGGTACTGAAGACCCTGACTACGATCCTGAACTGTCGGAAGAAGATGACCACATTAAGAATGAAGGGGACCTGGAATCTTTTTTGGACATGAAGATCGATGCCAGCAAAACAAAAGAACAGCTGAAGCCCAAACGGCAGCCTCGCCAGAAGTCGCAGAGTAGCACTGAAGCCCCAGGTGGCAACGGTGCTCCTGGAGATGCTGGTGGCTCCCTTCCAGCTGAGGGATCAGCAGTGCCTGCATGCAAGAAGCAGGAAAGCCAGAAGCAGGAAAGCGCTGAGGCCCCAGGTGGCAACGGTGCTCCTGGAGATGCTGGTGGCTCC
>CAXAMN010008779.1:1111291-1153988 GCA_963970005.1 Durusdinium trenchii
TCCAACAACCAGTGAACCATCTGAAGTGGTTCCAGCTGCTCCAGTGGATCCAGCAGCTCCAGCACCCACCCCAGTGGACCCAGCAGGAGCACACAGGAATTGGGAAGACTTTGGGTGGCAAGACTGGGGGTGGCAAAACTGGGGTCCCAAAGACCAGCACTCTTGGTGGGGATGGGATGGGAATTGGTGGGATGATGGTAGTTGGAGTGCTCATCGATGGAGGAATGTTCGGACACCACCCTCTGCAGCTCTTGTGACACCAGTGCAGGAGACCAAGAGTGGGGACGATTTCCTCAAAGCAATGCAGCGGCTAAACACATGTGATTTGGACACACCAACCACCGCCACCAAGAGTGAAGTGGATTCCACCACAGCGCAGGCATCCCCAGAGGACCCAGACACCAAGCAGAAGAAAGAGAAGACCGCTAAGCAAAAGGCAGCTCATGCAAGGTACATGAAGTATTGGCGTAGTGTGCATGAAGGTCGGGACATCAAGCAACATTATACCACACGTATTTCATGGACTGTGCATGCATGCAGGTGTTAAGACACCAGTGGAGATCAAGCGCATTGCTGCTAAAGCCAGTGGACGTGCCCTGTGCTGTTTTGAGTCAAATGTTCGAATTGAAGGGTGGCTGCCTTGTGTTTGGCAAGGTACACCAATGAACTCATGCCTCTTTGAAGCTTGGTTGTCTTGCGGCGGTGATTGGTCGAGCAGCCGGCTCTACTTGTCAATTTGCTCCAAGAACCGGACACGTACGTGTGGAGTTCGCAGGTGGATGACCAAAGCTCAGCTCATTGAACGATTTGGTGAGGTCACTGCGCAGGATATCATGGACCGAAAGCTGGCCGACGAGACCCTCAAATTGAAGGAGACACGTTGGCATCCAGAACTCCCGGGAAACGAGGACAGTCACATGATTGAAGTTCCGGTGTGCATGTGAGTTTGTGTTGTGTGTTTTTTTTACCTGTTATATCAACGTCCTATACTCAATCTGTGTCATATTGATTAAGCAGGAATGGATGCAATTTCTTGTGCTGGATGATGCCACAGAGACGGAGACCGCAGAAGAAGTCATCAAGCACATGTATGAATGTGCTGATGGCTCCTCAAGCTCTTCCGTTGGATCTTCTAGCACCACAGACGATTCTAGTTCTTCGGGGAAGGCCACAATGTTGTGCTCAACCTGTGTCGTTTATTTTATATACTTTGTTTTGTTGGATGGAGGCCAAAAAAAAGAAAGGAAAGAAGGGTAAGGAAAAGCAGAAGAAGCGCAGGAAGGAGAAAAAGGAGAAGGATTCAACACCAGTACCAGGGATTCCCAAGGCTGAGGAAGTAGCTGCTGTGGGAGAGGTCTCACCAGACCAGGGAGAAGAACAGACAGAGAAGAAATCGAAGAAAGCCAAGAAAGACAAGGGAAACAAAAAGAAGAAAGACAAGAAAGACAAGAAGAAAGATAAGAAGGATGATAGGAAGCCTGACCCTGTAAAGGAAGCACGAAAAAACATCAAGGCCAAGGCAAACCAGGCTGGATCATTCCCCATAAGTGCTCATAAATATTTTGGACTTGGACCCGTATTTTCTTATTGTTCTACTAATGCATGTGCAGTGAAATGTCCTCACATTCTTGGCAGGCCACAAAGCTTGCTCAAACCAAGCTGCAGGGGGTTCACGCATTGCTGCAAAAGACTGCAAATATGTTCCCAACTCAAACTTCTCTTATCCCAAAACCAAAAACACATGTGTGCAGCTAGCGTCCTAAGGGCCGAAAACTACAAGAAGGCGATTGAGAGCGATGTGACTGAGAAAATGGAGTCATTGAAGCGCGAACGTGCCAAGTTGGAAGTGGCACTTGAGACAGATCAGGTGCCTAGCTTATACCATCATGAGCAACAAGTAAGGTCTTCCTAGCTGTCATGGATCCTGGAGCCCAAACTTCCCAGGACGACCTGACGAGTGGCACTGATGCAGTCAAGGCTGCATGCACAGCTTTGGACTCGGCGCTGGAACCTTGCAAGCGGGCCAAAGTGTCGGGAAAAGCTCAGCCCTCCGCCAAAGCTGTCTAATTTTGTAGGTTGCGGTAGCTTTCAAAACCCAGTGCTTCGGGGATTGTGACATGAAACTGTCACCTTTTGCGGCTGGTGGCCCCTGACCAAACATCATGTCCCCCAAAAAATAACTGAACCCAGGCAGTTTTGAGTAAATTCATTTGTGTGGTCCAGGGCTCCAGCTTCTAGTAGGGCACATAGCACTGGGATGTAGTAGAGCGAACACGTTTGAGGAAGAGAAAAGAACAAATCATTCTACTTTGGCAAATCATGCAAGAGCCTGATCTTGACTCGCTTTCAAAAGCAGTGCATAGTTGGGAACTAGCCAACTTTGGTATTTTAAGCCTGGAAATACCAAAGTTGGCTGATCAATCCCTGTTTAGTTTTTCTGACACTCGCAGGTCGAACATCAGAGTTCATCGAAGACCAAGTCAACAAACTTGCTGATGGGGTCATGCCCTCAAATCGACTTCACTCCATCTCGTCACTCCAAACTTACCAAAGCTCAGGCTCACACACTGGCGACTGTCATGAGCTCTGCAAGCGCTATGTGCAAGGCAAGGCTCAAAAAACTTGTGAAAAGTTGTTTTTTGTCTCGAATGAGGTCTAGTTCCTATGAACCAAATGAGTTGAAAGTGACTTATTCTTCTTTGCTCTCACAATGTGCTCAATAATTCTGAAGCGGGTGAGAAGTTTCTATATATCGATCAATCTGTCTTTCGTTGTGTGGATTGGATTTGCCAAGGAAAGTAAAGGCATGGCATCAGACTGGACTCGAGCTTTGGCCAAGTCCACCAACAAGAAGAATGCGGCGAGAAACTTCTTCAAACATACTCCCCTTCCCGTGGACAGGTTTTGCTGGTGAAAACTGGTGCACCAAACTCTTAAACATGGTCTATGTGTTAACATGTTGTACTAGGTTACCAGGTGGGATAAAAACTTTACTAAAGGCTGAAGAACAGGCCTGTGCATGTGCCTATATGGGTATGCCCTTTGAGGAGCCTGATTGGGTCAAGATCGCGGTTCTAGACGACAAAAAGGATGGAACACAATTTGAGAAGTACATGCCTGTGCTACTACCTCATTCCATCTTACGGTTCTTATTTACAGAGGCAGGGCTGCACATCAATGAACGTGTTATCGGGTCGTTCTGGCGACATTTGCAACAAGTTCAACACCCCTTGTCAGCAAAAGTTGGTGGGTCTGTTGAGTTTATTCCAATTGGAATTCATGGGGATGAGGCAGCCTATGGGGCTGACAGGGCGGCCCCAGACAAGCTTACATGCATCTTTATGGATCTGCCATTGTGGCGACCAAAGAACGCGCGCCTTTCCAGGTTTTTACTTTTTGCGATTGATTCAACACAACTTGTGGGATATGAATCTTTGCACCCGGTACTTCAGCGAATTGCCCAAAGTGTCAACCTGGCCTACTCTGGAGTTGACGTTGATGGAACTCCAATATTTGGCGGACGCCGATTCATTTTGACAGAGCTGCGAGGTGACCAGGTGTGGCATAAATTTTTATGGAGGCACTTGCGATGGTGGAGATCACGTGATGTATGTTTTCGCTGCAAGGCTGTGTCCAAAGACGGGCCCTGTTACTGGGATTGTGGGGATGCTGCGGCATGGCGCTCAACTGAGATTTCTACAATTGAATTTCTTGCTGAGGGCGTGCCATCCGATCTACTGTGCCCTTTTGCATTGTGCCATGGTTTTGATATTTCGACCATACAGCATTGCTCCATGCATACCGTGAACTTGGGCCTCGCCTTTACTTTCAATGGTTCGACGCTGTACCATCTTCTCAACATTGGTTGGTTCGGGTCGCCTGAGACCCCACTGCTCGATAGGCTGAATCATGCATATGATGACTTCCTCATTTTTTGCAGGATTGAGAAGGTGAGGTGCTCCCAAAAGCGATTCCGGGTGAGCACATTGTTGAAAAAAGCAAATGGTCCTTTCCTCACTACCAAAGCTCACAATGCAAGGGTAGTTGTGGCTTGGTTGGCCAGGTGTGCTTTGGACGCGTCATTGGGTTGCTTCCCACCAAACAGGATATTCGGACAATGGCTTCGCGATGAGGGATTGCCGGCTCCATCTGATGAGTTCTCAGCTCCGGAAGCTGTGGCAATGGCCAGCTTGGCGCAATGGTATGCCTTGACTGAGAGATATCCACGTTTGCTGTCGCCTGGCTGACTTGTCAGTTTTGGTTTGTCATGTTTGCTCCCTTCTACACTTTGGGCTCTGGCTAATCCTTTCTTGGTGAAGCAAGGTCAGCTGCGCAGGCCAATGAGATCTACTTAGCTGGTCTCAAAAGCCTTGAGATGCATGTGTTTTTGACCCGCCTTTGTATTCAGAAGGGGGTGGTATCCTGGCAAATGAAGCCCAAATTCCACCAGTATGAGCATATCTTGCTGAACACCCGCACCTGGAGTTGCTGGGTTTGTTTAACTGAGGTACACTTTTGGGGTGGGAGTTGTAGTTGTTATGTAGTTGTCAGGTTCAAACGCCTATGTGCCTGCAGCATGTTTTCTTGGTGTGTGACTCTCGGGAAATCCAAGGATTGAACAGCCGGTTTACACATACCTTTGTGGATGAGGATGCCATTGGTTGGTGCAAGCTTTTGGCGAACAAAGTGACCAAAAGAAAAATGGTTGAGAAGTCGTTGATTCGATCTGCAAGGCTACGACTTTTGACCTTGAAATGGAGGTCAAAGGTCTTGAATGCCAGTGCAAACTGGAGGGCACTGAAATGAAAAAGAACCGGTGAGAGTGTGAAGCGTGAACAAGCGTGAATAGGTGTGAAAAACAATGCAGGTACGAAAAGACTATTAAAAACAATGCAAATCTCTAAGCGCCATAGTTACTTTGGCTCTTGGAAGCCTAGGGTGTACATAAAATCCTCTATCAACATCGTATCGAACATTTAGAAAATCCTCCAGATCAAAGAGGGCCTCCTTTTCCCGTAAAAGAAACCTTCATCAACATGTTTATTCTTCAATACTTTTTCTTGTAAACTGTTCATCAGACTAACAGATTTCGAAAGGTGATGTCGCTGTGCCATGCGGTTTTGCGCGTCCTCGTTGAAAAATGCGCTTGCGTGGCTCTGTGCCATTGGGGCAGGGTGCACATGCGCGTGTAAATGCGACGTGTCGCTCCTGAGGGGCACGATTGATGGTGATTCCAGTGGGTGGGCACCTACATTAACAAAAAAACATAAAAATTAACTGTCTTTGAAGTTTCGGAGTAGTTTCAGAAGGCGGAAAGGAACAACACCGCTCTTATTTTTTGGAGGAGCTTTGGAGGCGTCCCAGCGCAGATGCTGGCCAAACTTCAGGAAAGACACCGGCTTGTAAATAAGACCAAGATAGACCAAGCAATTTGAAGAACCAATCCACAATCCACACTAATCCACATGGTTTTTCTATGGCTATGGGCTTTCTAGTGGGCACTAAGGACTATGGGCAGACGTCTCTATCTGGTGGAGGGATGGCGGGGTTCGCTTCGAGGCATAGGCCTTTTCTCGGCCTTGGCTTTCCTCATCGACGGCGGTGGGGAGGAACGACATGGAACGACCGGAGTGCACACTGAAGCCTGTTCGCTCGCTGGCTCTGTTCCCAGCTCTGGAACGGTACACCCAAGATGGTTTTGTTTAACATTTTACACGCAAACCTGCTTGCCAGAAAGCCATCTCAGTGTCAGCTGAAAAAAACATCACCCCCATTTTTCAGACTTCGTCGCCCCCTCCCGGCCCTTTCCCACCCCAAAAAACATGAATAGCCACGTAGAGAACGTAAGAGGCTTCAAAACCCCAAAGCTGGGCTCTCTCGGCTCCGCTTGCTCCGCTCGCACCGGTCCAGGTGGACGGCTTGACCATCGTCACGGACGAGGCCTCGGCGGACCGAGCCTTGGCCGAGCTTCGCAGGCGGGGACGGCGGGCGAGCGGCCACCGCGGTGCGGTGGGGTGGAAACCATTAGAAACCATTAACTAATAGCTTCTTGTTACTACTAGTAAGGCACTTGTTACTAGTAGCGTGGCACTTGTTACTAGTAGCTTCTTGTTACTAGTATCCTGAAAGATGGTTTGAAGACCATTCAGAAGATTTTTGGCACCAAGAATTGGACAGTCAGTATAGACTCAGTGGGAGAAGCGTATATGGGATCCCATTTGGGCGAGGGTGTTTTGTGGCAGTCAGTGCAACAACCCTCGTCTCCGTTCGGTGTTCGGTGTTCGTTTGCATTTCACGGTCTCGCTGTCGTTTGTGCAGTGTTGTTCCCTGTGCGAACAGCGTGGGCCCGGTGAGCCAGCGTTGGGTCGGTAGAGTTCGTGAAAGGTCAGAGGATGTCAGACGGTCAGACGCAGAAGTGGAGAAATTGGTTTCGTTCCATACCCAGACCGTCCATGGGTCTGGAATACCTGTGAAACCACCTGCGGTCTAGGATAGTTCATGTAGGATCTTCCTATTCGTGCTCCTTCACCTCGTCGCACTCGGTTCCCGTCGACCGTAGCCGTTTCAGCCAACGAGAGCTCGATCCATTCAGCCCCAGTCACTTGGACGTGTGACACGTGGATGGCTGGGCTGGGAGGGACGCGTGGCGTTGGTGGACGCGGCCGGGCCGCTGGCCGCTGGTGAGGGTTGAGGTCGCAGACCGCGAACGAAGACCAACTGAAGACCAACAACTTTGTGCGTTTTTCTTGCCAGAATGGTGTGGATGAGGCTCCTGCACTGGTTTGAGGGAGTGGCTGGGCATCATTTCAGGGACCTGTTCTTTAAAACTGGTTTCAACTGACATTCTACAGCAAAACCACTTCTGGCAGCTTCTAAGCACTCCTGTATTACTTTTCGAGATTCCTGGATTGCACCCAATTGAGGAGGTCTTTGATTTCTCCCTTGGTTGGTGGGTGATTTCGGGGTGCGGGCCGGACCAAACAAAAAAAGAACCCTCTCCAATATAGACATGCCCAGGTCTGGGCGGGCTTCCATCAGGAGAGAAACAGCCGTAAAAATCACGTCGACGTACTGAGAGAGAAATCCATCTTCAGCCCCTCAACCCTCTTGACCTCCGGTTGCGGGCCTCGTCCCTACCCTCTCAGTGCCAAAGATGTGGCCTCTCAGGTGGCGATGCCGGCGAAAGATGTGGTCGCAGCCTTCAAGCGCTTCGATAAGGAGTGGGCAAACACCAGGCAGAGACTGGCTGAGGAGGAAGACTTCGCGACTTTTGATTCTGTTGAGGTTCAGGTTCGTTGAATGAAGACTTGCCGATTCTGTAGACTTAGACTGACTCCCTTCATGTTCGGCATGAATTTCTGATAGATGATCAGCCCAGTTCTTGGACCAAGATCGCCATCCGATGGAGCTAGATTCGTCCCGGAGCTCACGATCCGCTGCCGCCCCAGTCTCTCCACGCGATGCAGGACGGCTCCGGCAGCATCAGCCGGCAAGAGCTCGCGGCGGTGCTCAAGGGTTTGAACCCAACGGACGCTCGGGACATGAGAGAATTGAGGGGCTGGGTGGGGGAAGGGAGTGGGGAAGGGATAGAAGATAGAAGCTGATACGCAGGGACCTAATCTCAGATTGGGTTCAGAAATACGTGCAATGATAGTTTGTGTAGACTCTTAGTTCAATATAGTTCACTTGCTTCTCCTGAAGAGGTGTTACAACCCATGTTTTCTGGGGGAGTCTACACTGCTTGACTTGACCGGTGATACTCTTTTGGTGTCGAAAGGGGCAAGGTGTTCAAAGGACAACGTTGATGTGACCTAATCGTATCGTTTTGTGTCGAACGATGATGATGATGATGATGGAGGAGGAGGAGGAGGACGACGACTTTAATAACTAGTTCTTTAGCAACCGTTTGCACACGTAGCTGGGTCATTGAAGGAATGGCTTCAAAGGTGTTTCTTGTGCATCCATGTCCATTCCATCCACCAGAGACATTTTGTCAGAAGCCATCAGAAGCCCTAGCATTCTGTGGTCACTGCCCCAGCATAGAGAGAAAGAGGTAGAGAGTTTTTGCTCCAACCACGCGAATTGAAGACGTGTAGTGCTTTCCTGATCACTGGGGTTCTCCAAATTGGATACCAAAGCATGTTGCAAGCAAGAATGCTGCTGAAAGCCAGCGGCACCTGGCCGAACTTCCCTGCAGCTCTAGATTCTTTAAGGAATCAACCACTATGACTATATAACTACTGAGAGTGCAGATGGAATCCCGCCTGAGTGATCCAGTTTTTGTGTAAACCCAGCTGATCTTATCGCCTCTTGACACACCAGGACCTCACATCGAACATCTCCGTCGCCCCCGCGACATCGAAACCAGATCGCTGTTTCGTTCCACGTCGCCAACGGAACGAGTTCATGCAGCTTGATTCTGGAGGTTTGGTTTGTGCTTCGCAACGGTGTTCTCGGTGTGGGCTTCTTAAACCCCTAAGCCGGTCCAGTCCCAAACCTGGCCCGATCAACTCCAGTCCAGTCGTGTTTGATCAACTCCAGTCCCGTGAGGTCCGAGGTCGTTGGCCTCCTGGAGTGGTCCGACCATGTCATGCCTTGCTAGCTAGAAGCTAGCTTGGAGGCCGCTATTAGCTTGGAGTTGGCCAAGAAGCTACTAGGTGGCCATCGCTACTCCAGCAGCTACTAGGTGGCCATCGCTACTCCAGTACTAGTAAGAACATCCTTGCTTGTAGCCTTCAGGCGTGGGACGATGCCTCCATCGACCGGCTCATGCGCGGCGCGGACCGCAGCGGCGACGGGCTGCTGCAGATCGACGCTCGGTGAACGCAAAAGCATCCGGTTTTCACACACATTCTGAAATACATCGGGTTTGGTCAGCCCTCATCGGTTTTCCAAGAACCTTTTGTGTTTAAAATTCTAAAAGGCTTTTGTTGATTAACAATAGTATTGAATGGGCTTCTGTTTGTGCCCAGGTCCAATTGTTGCATTCCTCCACCCAGCTCGCGTACACCACAAAGAGAATCAAGAATAACTTATATATAATGTATAGAAAGTTTCTGCTCTGCCTGTATAAAGAGTGGTGGAGAACATCACCAAAGATCTTGACACCTGAGACATACTGTGATGCAAAACTATGCAAAAACAACAGGTGGATTTCAATCTCGTGCCATACACGTACTTTACCCGCACTTTTCAACAAATATCTTGGCCTAGGGTATTTGAAAGAACGTGTTGTTTTCGCAACCCGTGCCAAACCCGTATTTTAACCGTACTAACCGACCCGTATTTGTTAAACGTTTATTTTTTGGGACCTTTCCATACTACAGTTTTTGAATGATGTTTTGAACCGTTTTGATTTTCTTTTTCGGTTTACACACACTTGGAAACACAATCATGTTTGTTGCTCATATTTTCGGAGGCAGGCCTTCCGATGCGTTCAAGCGGAGAAATTCAGTAGCAGCACGTAGCCTGAATTCATGATTTGCTGTGAGTGGAATGGTGGGACAGGATGAGAAGGGGTCAGTGAAAGATGCGGAGAACGGATTAATTAACTATATTTTCAATAGCATTTGGTTTTCATGGTGTGACCCCTTTACACAACGGTTCTTGGTGCTTAAATTGAGTGTTTAATTGCTTTGGGATGCCTTGGAAGGTAGTTCCATGGTTTAACTTCACAATGAACTGCAATGCGCGCTTCTTCGGAAGAGATCGGGTTCCAGACCCAGACACCGGTCCCGTTTACACACCGAGGAAGAGTTCGTGGAATGGGTCTTCGCGGCCATGAAAGTGGACTCCAGCGTGGGCAGCGAGTATCACCTGGACCGAGTGACCAAGGCGCCTTGACGCCAGTCTCGGACTGGAACATGGTGAAACCGGTGGTCCGAACGACATGGGGATTCCACGGGGCTTCCCAGTTTTTGCCCTTGATGAGATAGATATTTGTGCCCTCATGGCTGCCATGCGAAACACTTCCGCCACTTTGCCACTATAGGAGCAGGAGACCAAAATGATCGAGGAAATTTTCACCCACTTCGATTTGGACGAGGACCCGGCTTGCCTCGGTGGGGTTGACAGCGGGGGTTGGCGCCCCCAACACACCATGATCGGCGATGACCTGCAGGACTCCAATTCTTCAAACATTCCAACATCGGACCGTCCGCGGTTGGAGACAGATGCATTTGCTGGCTCGTTCGATCCCTGTGAAGCCACCGTAAACCACCTGTGAGTGAAAGCACCATACACCGTAAACCACCTCCACCTCACCTTATGATGCCGAGGGCCCTTTTCGATGCCAACGAGTTGCAGTTTGATGAGTGGATCTCAGCATTGGTGGGAGAGCTGGAGAGCTCTAGGGAGCCATGAGCATGTCAAGCGGCCGATTTAGGGGAGTTGTCTAACGTTATTTTGGGTTCGTGGATCAATCAGAGGTCCACAGTACCTGTAACAGCCAGTAAACAAGCAAATTAGTTTTTTAGAGACAGGCCTTTACTCCCCATCATCATCCACTGTTACTGGTGATAGATTAGACCCGAGGGATATGGTTTAATTGATAATGTTTGATTTAGTTGCCCTAAGGGTCCAAACCCTCAAATCGCAAGTTGTGCCTTAAATTGTGAAGGAGGGCGCGTCCATTACTATGCGGATTATTCTTATAGGGCTATTGACATCCCAGAGGCAGATGCTTCGTTCATCACGAAAGGTAGCGGTTACGCTACCTGAGTTGTCTTTGCTTTAGCAATAATGTATTGGGGGTGGTGAAGTGCTCCGGTGCTTGATTTCGGTGGTTTAAAAGTTGGTTTTAAACGTCAGGCGGGGCCCCAATTCGACTCCACCCTGCACAGCGGAGAATTTGGTAGTGATCTGAGCAGAAGCAAGCAGCCAGCAGCAGCAGCAGCAAACCAGCAATGCAGCAGCAGCAGTAGCAGCACAGCAAAGCAGAAAGCAGCAGCAGCAGCCGCAGACATGCTACCTTTCGTCCACCCCCGTCTCCTCAAGTTAGTTTTGGAGTGTCATCACTTTGCAACTGAAGCGGTCGTCCCAAACGGTTTCGGAAGCCGAAACGAGGACCTCGGGCACCAATCAACCGTCGACACTCGGAGTCCGGATCACCGGAAGTGCATCGCTACTAGTAGTTTCTTGTTAGTAGTAACAAGTGCCACGCTAGTAGTAACAAGTGCCTTACTAGTAGTAACAAAAAGCTATTAGAATTAAACTAAACTTAAGTTAAATTAATAGCTTCTTGTTACTAAGTAGAAATGCCAGGAGCTACTAGTAGCGTCCTTGCTCCTAGTCGCGATGCCCCTTGTTGCTATCTTCTTGTTCCTAGTAGTAAGAATGGGTCCCTGTGGTGCCCCTTTTTTTGGGGAGATGTTTCGCCATTCCACAGATGACGAACACAAGGTTGTGAACCCAGTGAATGCTGCATAAACCTTCAACATGGTGAAGACACATGAAGACACATCTTCTACTAGTCAAGCCTGCGAAACACGTCGTGTCTGAAAACCGCATTTTTCCTGCCACCAGGACGGATTCTGGAACTACAAGGAGTCGGCCACTTGTGCCTTGCCTTCTACATCCTTCTACCTTCTTCTCATCCTCTCCAACAATCATGGTTATGTGGATGGCATGCCCCTGGAAAGGTTCTGTGATTCTCCTTCATTCCAAACAGAGGTGATTTTCACTCCAAAAACCGGAAGTGGCAGTCCTCTCGGGTGCCGAGACGCCATGAGTCCGGGTGTCGCCGAGACGGACCTGCGCGGCACCAACCGACGTCCGGGCTGCGAAGGTCGGTCTTGGTAGGTCGACCTCTCGGGGCTCATGGGGCAGGGGGAGCTGGTTAGGTCGACGTCTCCATGGGTGGTTAGGCTGCTTCGGAGCATCGGGTTGCCCTCGATGGGCTCGATCAATTCGGCCAGACCTGCAGAGTTCCGTCCAGCCTCGTCGATCCAAAGGGTCAGAGGACTTAGTCCTTCGGCCACCAATTGCTGCTCAGTCATTGGATGTCATTGAGATGTTCCCAGTCATGGATGGTGTGAACTCCCAGAAACCATCTGTTTCAGTGTAGGATGGTTCACCTCTCAACTTCCCCACTAAACATGCGGAATTCGCGGTATTAGTGCGAGCTTTCACATCGAAGCGCCACCGACGGTCGGATTGAAGTAGTACTGTTTTGTTCCACTAAAGCCGGGGTACATGGCAGACTCCCTTGCACATGCAGGTTGTATGGGTCAGCCTGGGGGGGGTTGTGCACTGCTTCATCCCCAGAATGACCAAGTGTCATGAGCGCCATCCCTCATCCTTTGTACACAAAGTGGTTTCAGAGTAGATGGCGCAACGTCCAAGAAGTCCTTTAAAGATGTTTTTTCCCATATCAACCACCAAACTTGGGGTAACTTGTGCCATCTACTCTGAAACCACTGGACCAGCACCCGACTCTACAGCTCTCCACTGGAAACAAGCTCGACTTCAAGTCGTGGCAGCTGGTGTTTCATCGCTCCGGCGGTCGACTGCCGCCGACTGCACCGCCATCCACACCAGCCGACTGCTCCAGCGGAGCAGGTCAGATGTGGATGGATGGCACACAGCAGAAGGAAGAGACCTTCGTTTGGATGGTGAACCAGCTGAATCCAGGCGCAACGAGGGACCGAGACGCTGCCGTGAGACCGGACGGACCGGGTCTGAAGGGAGAGGACGCACGCGAGAGTCGACGTGAGTGTCCAAGAAGAGCCGACAAAAAGCCAAGGTCTTGAATTGAACATATATCCCTAGGGCTCCAAGTACCTTCTGAGGAGGTACTTGGACCCTCCCAACCCACCCTTGGACACCTTCTTAGAAGGTATAATTGGAGCTCTAGGGTGACATCAGCAGTTGAAACGGTTTGAAACCTAGAATTGGTTCACCGTGGGAGGGTCCAGGCATGTCAAGGCTTGCAGGAATACAGTTCCCTCGTGTAACTAGTTCCTGGGCCCTTTATACAGATCATTTCAAGTGAAGCAGAGTGGGTCCACTTATCTTCCGACTCAAGTGAAAGGAAGATGGACACACAGCCAAAGCACCGCCGTCCCAACGCACGGGGAACAAACATGAGGCGCGGCGGAAGATTTCGGAGTTCGGAGTCTGTTTTCTCTATTTTATGGGCATGGTGGGTAAATTCCATGCATATTCATAGGCCTCATCCATTGGATGCTGAGGCAGGGACACCTCCAAGGGTTTGTCGAAGGCGAACTTGGTGGAACTGTGCTTCGGCCGCGGACGGGCAGGAACCGTTTCGTGCGTTTCGCGGAATGTGTGTGTTTTTTGGTGTTTCCCTGCCCTGAGGGCTTTGTTTTTCGCCTGTAGACTCTTGATGAACAAATAGACATGGAACACGTGAACCTCCGCATACAAATGCGTCATAAACTTTGAAATATGCAATATTACGGTATATTGCAAAGAGTCTGCATGATTGAGTGGGCGGAGCGACAACCTTAGGCCCTAGGCCTCGCGCCAGGACATAGTCCATTCTGTCAACACTAAGAGTTGCACTAGCATGGCTAGCTTGGGCCGTAAGAGGTTTGGCTGTTGAATGCTGTTTGCTTCGTGATTCTGTGAGCCATTTGGAGCCCCAAGGTACACCAACAAGAGCTACCAGATGAACATTTCCAAGGACGCCTGATCCTGTGCAAGACCTGGCCAGTGACGAGACCACGAGACAGACACTCTGGACGAAAACAGAACTCCTCGCAGCACGGAACTCGGTCCGCATCCGGAAGGTCCGGAGTTCGTGGGGTTTTGAGACTGTAAAGAGGTGGTTTCGCCGTGGCCCGTGCCTCCATGTGCCTCCCATGCCGTGCCCGTGGGTTCTACGTGCGCGTGTTGCGTGCCATGCCCGTGCTTCTGACTAACTTCGGAAGATGTCAGAACCAAAAAACTGGTTGAAACACAGTATATTTCATTATGTTGTGGAAGGGTTGTGCATTGATAGCCATACCAGGGTCAACTACTACTGGGTCCAAACATTTTGTTACGCAAATTTCCAATATCCCCTTCAATACTCTGACGTGTATTAGGGATACCTTCAAAGACCTGATATTAGGAGTAGGTGATCCGACCTTCTCTTGGCTGCCTTTGCCCTGGCCAAGAACGGCTTGCAGGAGCCTCGGTCAGGGCAAGTTGCGGGAACACGGTTGCAATTTGGGGTTCCTTTCTTGATCATCCAGACTCCACGTCCCGGTGGTGTCGTTTGAAGCAAAGTGGAAAGCAAGCCCCAATCGTCAACCTCTGGCGGGTCCATGTTCAGCTCTGCCTTTGGAAGTTGAAGCCGACAGACAAAAGATCCAGCAAGGTCTGAGTTGTGGTAAAGCAGGCGGCACAGTCTGGCTTCCGCGTGCCTGCGGTTGCGGTTAGTTGGTCTTCTTTACTGTGACCTGCACATGAGGATCGAAGCGGGCATTGAAGCTGCTCCATTGGAACTATGAGAAGTGCGGTGGTTAACCCTTCGCGATGTTTGGACCCAAAAAGTCTGGGCAAAGGCACTGTTCAGTGTGGAGAGGCGGGCTCCGTGCATCACACTTCCTGCAAGACAACCTGAGCCTCCAGTGGTCCAGTGGGGATGTAGCCTCGACGGCAGTGCATGGATGACATAAATCCCACCAAAGGCCTCCAACTCCAACCCTCAAGGAGCGCACAAGTAGTAATAATGTGGACTCTTGATTGTTAGGTCCACCCGGATGCGTGAAGCCCCACCATATGAACAATGCTGCATTGCCAATGGGTGAATTTGTTAACTACAGTAGCCCATCCCATGGCTTGTTTCTCATAACTGAGAGGGGGGGGCCATGGCAGCCATGGCATTGGTGGAATCAACAAACATGATAGGTAGGGGCCATCCATGTCACTATGGCCAGCAGCACCTCACGTGATGCAGTGTCACCTACCAGTAAAAAAAACCTTGCGAAAAACGCGCGAAATAGAACAAAACTATTTATAGTTCAGCAACTTGCACACATGATATAAAAGACCACAGCGGCACAAAAAACGGGGTTGCAGTTGAAGCTCTTCAACTATAGTTTCCACAGGTATTTGGACGCATGATGTTCCAGCTCGCGAAGTGCCATGGTGGCAGATACGCAGCTCTTCACGACCCTCCAGCGCGACGGGTGGGAGAAACATTGAGCAGCTACGACATCATAGATCTTCCAGAAGATGGGCGACGCACTTGCCACGGGATTCCTTGTGGTCATGGGCCACATACGGTGGGGGAAGCAGGCTGCAGAAGCCCAAATCCACATGGCCACAGAACTCGTTTGGCAGTGCGCGCACATGCTCTCAGACGAAAGCTTCGACATGTGGCAATGATTTGTTAACCTGTGGTCCAACCTTTGTTTGGGCACCCTTTGTTTAGTTGCACGGTCCAGCAGTCAGGGTCAAACAGTTGGCTTATCCAGGCGGGTCCAACCTTTGTGTCAGAAGGGTCCACGATCTAACCATCCCAGAGTCCAGCCTTGTAGTCGAACATTATTTTCCAACCGGTCTATAGAGGTCCAGCCTGGTCCAGCCTTGCGTGGGTGGCCTCCACCTAACCTATACGGGTGCCACGGGATGTATAATTAATCTTTCATGGTTTGGGACTACCAACCTGCACGCGCTCAGGAAGCATATCGGCTTGGCCGGAGTGTGCGTGAGGAAGGGGTCGAGAGTGTAGCTCTCGCTCTGAATTGCTGCCTGAAAGTGTGGCACGAGCTGATACCAGAGGAACCGCTTCGGACCTTTGGTTGCAGCCAAGGCATGGCAGGCATGGGCATGGGTTGAGCCCAGGCCGCGAACGATCACACAATACGTTTTTGACCTCATCGTGAATGGACTGAAGCGGGTTGAGTTTCGCGCCTTGTGTGCGAGGGGACACGTGTTTTGTAGCCGGTCAAAGTGCATTTGGTTTACTGCACTGAAGCTGTGTGACCTCTCAGGACCAAGAAAGGTCGAAGTGGCTGCCAATGCTTTGCTTGTTCTTCGAGTCGGCAGCTTGGCTTGGGGGTCCTACCTTTCAGGGCCCCTGCAGGGGTCATCGACATTTTTTCCTTTGCGGGCAAGGTGTGCACACGGGCGGGGCTGGTTTGGGTTGGTGATTGTCATTTTTTGGCTTCTGATGCGGGGGTGCAGTCACGGGTTTTCATTCTTGATGAAGAGCTTGGAGGAGGCAGCAACATCCGAGGGCCGGACTTCCACTTGGTGGCCAAGATATTGGGTTGGAAACAGCAGGGTTGGAGTTGCAGGGTTGGGCGTTTGGAGCTTGCAGGGTTCGCTTTCAGGGTGCGCAGTTGACGGTAACACTAACATCTGAGCTTTGAGAGTTGGTGAGACGCTAAAAAATATGGTGTTCAAAATGTTTTCTAGATGATAGTTTATGAAAATTTTATGAAAAGCGTTTGCGAAACAAAAAATTGTTTTCTGTTTTAAGAAAACTTTTTGGATGTTGTACATGCTTGAAAAGCAGTTACGAGTTGTGGTTTTTTCATGGACCCAACAAATCAAAAAACGCAAAAGTTTCATACTTTTCATCATTTTCTGCGTTTTCATGACACAATATGAAACATTTAATGAAAGTTAAGAAGGTGGTTTGTACTTCTTTATGTATTCCACAAATCAAAAACATCATCAAACACATAGAAAGTTTCATGTATTTTTTCGAATTGGTTTTGAAATTTTATTTATGAAAGTTCTATGACTTTTCTGAATTGATTATTCTGATTTGTTGAACACAAATCTTCACTAGACATTACAAATCTTAAAATATACAAACAAGTCATTGAAAAACAAAAAATCAGTAAAACACGAATGAATCTCCAAAAACTGAGGACCAATTAGTTGTCACCAAAAAACAAAAGCACATAAATAACAGTTATCAACTAAACAATTCTTTGGCTTTCTTCCCGACTCTCAATCTGAGCTTGGACATCTGCGGGGGCTTTGAGGGTTGGAGCACTCTGTCTCCCAAAAGTATGTTGGTTTGTTCAATCAGCTCACGAAAGACAACCTAAGCCAAGAAGATCCTCCTCACAGCTGCGCCGGGCGTAGAGGAATGTAGAGGAATTCAGGACCCTGCTGAATGGCCAGGGTGAAAGCTTCTCAGGCCCAGGCAGACACATACACCCTTCGGCAGAAGCTGCCAGTGCCAACGCATCGCTCGCTCATGTGCTGGATGGCTTTCAGAGATGGCCTGCCTGCAGTTTTGCTGCTTGCAGTGCACACATTGTTGTGATGGAGCCGTCGTGGAACCCCACACACGAGACATCCAAACAGCAGGCCGGATTTCGCGGCAGACGAAGGTGACCTACTGCTACCGCCTCATCGGTGCTGACACGGTCGAGGAAGACAGGTATGCCTTGTGCGAGAAGAAAGTTTTCACAAAAACATGCAGGGTCTCCTGCGACCTCACCCGCTCTAAAGCCGAAGATCCTACAGCCTTATCTGTGGCCACTTCCTGCGGGGAGGAAAGGGCACGGCGTGAAGCCCTGCGATGGGGACACAACTGTGGTGTTGGAGGAGACGGCGGAAACACACATATTTTTCGTTTTTGGGTCGCTCTTGCAGGTGGGTCGTTGGAACCTTAGCTGCGCATGGGTTGGGTGTTTTGGCAAGCCATGACGCCTCATAGCATGCAGCCCGAACATGTGTGTTTGCAAGTGGTTGACATGTTTGGTCGAAAATGCGGTCCATTTGACCTGCTCTTCCTGTCTCTGATTCATCAGGTACTTAGGTGTCACTTTTTGATTTGTAAATACTTATAAGTCATACTTACGAAAGTTATGTAAGTCTGAAAAAGGACTTACAGAGAATTTACAAAGATTTACAAAAACCACGTTTGGAGACTGCTTTGGCAGCACTTGCAGCGTGTGGAAATTTGCATGCATAAAGCCGTAAAATTATTGTTTGAAACTACGAAATTATGATATCTATGTAGCCGCACGTTTTCTGGATACATATTGTATTTCTTTTGGTCTAAATATGAAACGTACCTGTCAATGTGCACATATCACATCCTGTATATATACTGAAGATTCTTGGGTTTTGCTTTTCATATTTCGGTCATTACCGATTGTCGGTCGTTACCGAAGGTTGACATTGACCGTGGCATTTGGTTTATAGTCAGGGGGTTCGGATTTCAGCTCGAAGGCACCTTCAGATATGGGGGACGAAGAGAAGCCGGTGTCCTTACCCATTGAATTGAACAGTACTTTGGCAGTTTTGAGACACACGCAAACATAGCGTACATATTTTCCATTTTAAGCACGACTCGAAAAATCACTTGTGGGAACGGTCATTACCGTGGGTCTTGGATTAGGGTCATTACCCAAAACCACCCCATACCACCCCATAACACCCCATACCACCCCATACCACCCCATACCACCCCATACCATCCCTATACCATCCCTATACCATCCCCATACCATCCCCATACCATTCCCATACCACCCAAGGTATCCCCATACCATCCCCATACCATCCCCATACCATCCCCATACCACCCCATACCACCCCATACCATTCCCATACCATTCCACATATCTATTCAGACGTGCGGCTACATAGATATACATCCATACTATGCTATGATACTATTTCTGAAAGTTAGCAAGTGCAACAAACCCAAGAAGCACAAACAAAAACTTTCAGCCAAGGCTGACCTTTCCTAATTCAAAAGCCAGAGAAAGGTTGCGTCGCCAAGAAGCACAAAAGGTGCAGTTATATCTCACAAAGTCGGCTTTGCACGCTTGCAACAACCAAAATGGCGCTTGCTCACAGTTTAATCACAGATATTTGCAATCACCATTCTTCAAAATCTGCCTTTTGCATTTCATAGCACAAAAAACTCAAAAAACATAATCTTAGAAACACTAAAAAAACAAGTTTTTTGGAATTTACAAAAATTATGAAATAGTTTTTGTAGATTTTGTAACCATACTTATAATATATAATCAACTACAAATTCAAAAGTGACACCTAAGTAGTGGATCGATGGCAACGTGTGGATTCGACGTCTCATGGCTTCCTTGGCCAGGTTCTGACCTGTCTTCCACCTCAATGTCGAGATCCATGTCGATGAGAGAAAAAGTTCTCTTCATCCACACTCTTTCTCTCGCTCAACAAATTCTCTCATCAAATGAATTTCTCCACAACTGCTCCTTCTTTTGATTTTGCACAAACATCCCTTTCCTCCAAACAAGCAAGGAGAAAGAAGTGTTCTCAAAGAATGCTCACTCAAGCTTACGTTCAAACAAAAGGAAACGAGAGAGTCAAGAAACGTTCAAAGAGATCATACACGACTGCTTGCTTACAGGTCAAACCCTTGCAAAAAAGTGACAGAGGTTTGGCATTCAATACAGTGCCATGAATTCATGCATCCTGAGCTGATGTGGTTCCACTGGAGGACCTCGAGATTCGAGCAGGCTTGGACTGCCAGCGCCTTTCCATTGATATCAAACCCATTCTTGCCAGGAGCTGCATGCCTGTGGCCTTGATTCCTCAGAAGAACTATCCAGGAAGAAGAATGCAAGGACTTCCATCAAAGCAGCAGCCCCGCCTCCATTTGCAGACGAAGTGGTGGAGATTTGGAGGACTGGGCTTCCAGGGTTGGAGGCAGTAATGCTGCAGGAAAATAGCGAGTTGGAGCATGTGGTTGGAGCAAACATGTGCTAGGCTTTGAGGAGGGCATACAAAAGACTATTTTTTGACTCGTACATACTCGTACCCACCCCTGTATAGGCCCGTGAGTAGGCCCATGTATATGCATTTAGCATCCACTGCGCACGTCAGGAGAAAACACGCCTTGGCTGCGGTCATTCCTGCAAAGCCTGGACCCACACTGCAAGGGAATCACCGTGAAGAGTTTCAGAGGATCGTCTACCTTTCAATACTCTACAAAGAAGCTCAGGAATCCTTGCGCAACAGCTTGCCAGGAGCTCCTTACGATTCCCTGGGGGCTGATGGCGGAAAAGAACGCTATCTGTAGTTCACGGTCAGCACAGACGGCAGCAAATGGGTCGTGGGGTTCTGAAACAGTGAATCGCAAGCGAAGGATGCGCCTAACACTGCGGCCGCTATTGAAGAGAAAATGACGCAGGTCGAGCAGGAATATGGCGAAGCGTGCACTAGCATTTGCTTTGACAACGAACCCCTTGACGAGCGTCGAGCTTGGCTTTTGCAACCAGCAGATGCTTGGCTGTGGGCCCATTGTCTTTCTCACCGACCCACAGAACATATTGCGCGCCCATGAGGAGGGGAAGCAGTATCCGAAACCTCATGGACATATAGATCCGCGCTCCTGATTCCGTATGGTGGCGGACCCATCTTGAGATTGCTCGACGATGGTTCTTGGCGCAGGCCATCGACAAGGTCTATCCAGAGGAAAGCCAGGACGAAGAGCGGAGACAGATCAAGAAGGAGGTGGGGGAGTATGTGACTCGAAAGGGTGCCTGGGCAGGCAGGTCAGCGTGGCAAGATGCTGCAGTCTACCAGACCACGACCAAGCTGTGCAGCTGACGTGAAGTTGTCTCTTTTCAGCGAGCTCTGCCTCTACACAGTTTCTCGTGCACCCATGGAGCATCTTCAGCTTTCCAAAGGCTGATGCTGAAGCTGGCCACGGTGCTCGCAAGTGAAGGAGGAGTAGAGCTCGCCTTCTCTGATTGGATGTTGTGGTGCCAGAGATGTGGTCACCCTTTTTCGGACAAAGTCCCTTTGGAGCTGCAGCTTATCGAGATCTAGGTTTACCAGCATTGGGCAATGGAAGATGCTGCCAAGCTTGGTGGAGACATCTTCAGTGAAGATTAGCTTGATAACGAGAAGATGGACCCGGAGCTGGAATCCCGTGAGGCAGGTGATGCAGGAAAAGGGAGATCGTGAGCGCCAGCTGGAAACTTTTGCCAAGGAGCGATACCTCTGAAGCGACGACGAGGAATGAAGCCTATAGATGAAACGATCTATGTGAGCAGTGAGCGGTTCTGACATCATGTTTGACGCATAAAGTGGGGCGCTGTAAATGTTTGATTTGCCAGCGGAGTGAGCAATTCCAGTAGCTCGCTTTAGGTTGTGATTCCAGGGTTGGCACCCAGCAGGGTTGGACACATCAAAGGTTGGAGTCAAATTTCACTATCGCCCCCTTCCAGGTCGTCAGGGTTGGCGTCAACCACCAGCGTTACGACACATCGAGGGCCGGGCCACTTCAGGCTTGTCTACACTTGACTTCGACACACCAAGGGTTGGGGTCACAGTTTGGTTGCTCTCATCAGGGTTGTCAGGGTTGGAGTAAGATCCGTTCTTTTAAAAGCCACAAGGGTAACAATCATAACTACAACTTTAGATGGTGACTCATACATATTTGGGCAGAAGCCCTGTAGATTAGTCAACAATGGCTCCCTTGAGCCTACATAGACGTGCTATTGTCTTCAACACGCGCAGGGTTGGAGCCAGCCTATTGCAGGCTGCCTTCGCCAAGCTGCTGCTGCAGCCTTCTCATCGCCCAGCCTTCTAAACCCTGAGCGAATCCACACTGATTTTCACTTTCGGCTTTCATGACTTCGCTCGATGCCATGAGATTTCAGCTGGCTCCTTTAGGGCTACACTGCACGCTTAATTACCCTTATAAGCTTTGAAAAAATAAGCGTATTGTGTTAGGGTGCATGAACACCGATACGGCGTATCTTCTGTTTGAAGTGATGGAAAGTCAAAAATATTGGGTTCCACGGGCACACGGGCACGAGAGAACTGCCACGGGCACGGAACGGGCACGGGACCCACTTAGCAAGATGGTCACAGGGACTTGGGGTTAACGTGGTCCACCCCCTGCTTCTCATACTTGCAAAACGAAACAGATTCTTCCCGCAACACCCCGCAGAAACCGAGATTGATCGTGGGAAATGCCCAAGGGTTTCGATATATTTGGCAGCAAACATGCATGCCTTGCATGATATATATTGTATATATACACAATTTGTGCGTTTTGATGGCTTGGTTTTGGTTTCTTTTGGTGAGTTGAAAGGCCTTTTGGAGAAAAGTTAAAGGAAGAATCATCCTCCCATCGCACTCCATGCCGCGCGCCCTCCACCAGGATCACGCCGTGATCTTCTCGAAAGTTCGAATGGCAGAGGACGAGACGGGTGTGGAAGGCGTGGGTGGTGTGGCAAGCCCAGAGAAATGCCAACACAGGAGAAACAGTAGAGCAAGATAGAGCGCGCAAGCGCCATGTATAAGCGTAGCACATGCAACAGGATTGGGGATCCATTCTTCACACCACTCACATGACAGTGATTGGATTGGGAACCCGGCGTATTTCAGTTAAATTGGATTTCCATATTGAACGCAACCCCTCGGAACCAGTCTTTTAGCAAGAGGTGTACCGGACGGTCGGTGATGGCCAGAGACCAGGACCTCTTCGAACACTTTGATGTGGACAAGGAGTGCACTGAGGGCTGTTTTCGCCGTTGGGGCGACAGGATCCAGCTTCCCGTCGGTAAGTTGGGCATGGGCATCCCAGACCATCCATCCATGTAGAACATGTATTGCATTATGTGGCACCAGGCGTCACCAGAACCCCGCTGAGCTTGGAGGATAGGCGAGCCCAGAACATCCACTCACTTAGGGACAGGCAACTACCCCTTTGTGACTCCTGATAATATATGCCTCAGGCCCTGGATGCATGTATAGTGTTTTGGTTCATTCACTGCAACGCCAAGATTCTTTTGCGAAGCATTGGAGTGCTCATGGAAAACCACTCGGTGTGAGCCGGTGTAGGTCAGTTTGTGCACTTTCGGCGGGCACGCTCCAAGAATTCGGCAAGGCCACATTCAAACGTCTTTGAATTTGGGGGCTGCACTCAGCAGTGCCACAAGACTGTCCTGTTTCCATTCCTCAAGCACTGAAGAACTGCTCGGCGGGGTTGGAGTGGTTGCAGGGTGGTGACCTGTTGGAAGGTGCTGGTGGACATCATGTTTATATCACTGCATCGCTGGGGTAGCCCAAACCGAAAATAATCATAGCTAGAACCTCATTAGGCAATAATTTCCGCCTAACTTCATTTTTTTGGTAGAACATTCTGTTCCAGGTATTCCAGGTATTTCTGTCCGAGGATTTCATAGCCCCCCGTCCGGCACCGTGTGGCACGTGCTGAGTTTCTTTCCTCATTTGGCGGGGAGAACCCGAGGAGAAACCCTGCCACAATGACAGGGGTCGATTTGACCATTGTACCTTTGGCCTATGAGTTGTTCACTGGGGGGCATCCCCTCTATGAATCAGCCAAAATTAGAAGGCCATCCATGCGCCGTTCTTCTGCAGGATGGCCATTGGAATATGCAGGAGTCCATTGCCGTGAGCAAAGCCACCTTTGACTCGGCTCCTCTGACTCAGTGGGAAAGAGTTGCTTCGAGGTGGTGTGATGGGGTTGCAGAAAGACTGGAACACGGCCGTTTGGATGTGTTCGACTTCAACTGTTTGTACTAGAGCCTTTGAATATAAATGACTCCCAGACACTCCATGGGACTGGTATATTTACCTACATTGGGGTGGTTTTGGGGGTCAATGTAGGCATATATGGCATACATATCATACATGGAGTGTTTGGGATTGTTGGCAGCATTGTTGGCCTCATTGATTTGTCGGGACGAAAGTACCACAGAGAGATCCTGGAAACCATTCTGAAACTATATAGGCTGATGATGGCTGATGGGTCAGTTGTTGGCCAAGCGAATCTCCTCACACTCGTCATGGATACTTGGTTGCCGGAACCGCATGACACCAGAATTCCAGAATCTGGTTTCTCTAAATGCCTTTGCGGTTCTATCTCAAGGAAGACATGTGATTCCCCAAAAAGATCCAATCGTACCCTTTGTCGAACGAAGGTGGGACTGGGGTCTGTGTCACGTCCGTGGCCCAGGAGGGTCCCATGCCCACAGAGGAGGAGTTCAAAGCGGTCTTCGGGATGATTGTAGACACTGCAGCCGGACTGGTGGAAGGGCGGTGATCGGCAGGGCGGTGGGTGGAAGGGGATCAAAAAGGGCCCCCCCAAGCAGATGCCCCCAAAACAGAATCCGGAAGCCGAACCATGATCCCTTCAAGAGGTTTCGGGCTCCTTCCGGGAGCCACTATGATGAACGCCATCGTCGTCAAAATTCCATGAAGAGATTGTACCGTCAACATAGGTCCCCGATGTCATCAAAGTTCTCCAATGTTATTATTAATGCTTCATTCACTTAGTCGTTGTGAGCGCTGTGAGTTGAGGAAAGAAAGTGACTGATTTGCAATGTGCAATGATCCAGAATCATCTCAGTGGGCCGGATAGGGTATTGCTCATATGGTGTAGATGCACCGATGCACCATGATGCACCCACACTTGCTTTTTTCATGTGTTTTCCTCAGCCCCGCTTGTGGCGGATGCTGCACGTTCCGGCACTTTGCGCCGGACCAAGTGCTCCCTCGCGACGCCCTAGGTGGGCGGTGATAAGGTGAAGGGGCTCACCAAACAGCAAGTCGTGGCGATGCACCTCGGTTTCGCACGGCGTGGGTCGGCCCGGTTGGGTCGGCCCGGCGTCATGGTTTGCTGTGTTTTTGTTCGGCGGTCTCGCGGGGCTTGGGAGTTGTGGAGGGGAAGTGCCGTTGGTTTTACAATGATTTGCACCCTGGAAGACTAACATGGACCCTGAAAACCACTGGTTGATGGAGGAAAACACTCTTCCAGGGGGCCATTGTCAGGGTCTATGTTAGTTTTCGGGAGTGTATACATGTTGTTTGTTTTTGTTTTTTCTCGGGACTTCTTTTCTTGTGGGTCCCTTCCGTTCAGATGGCCCTTATTCGATGTTCTGGGTGTGGATGTCGACAGGATCTACCCGGTGGCCATACCGGGTTTCCACCGGGCACCGCAGAGAGTCCATCTTGCGCACACTGTGCGCTCTTCCATCTCTAGACCATCCAAGTAGAGGAACAGTGACATACATGGACGACCCCATGGCCCCAATGTATGTATTTGTTCAATTATACATGGACGGTCTGGGAATTTGATGCTCTCAAACTACCGAGAGAAACGACAAGTGGAAGCACCTGATGACGTCGTAGCTCTATGTCTATGTCCCAGACACTCCGGTGTATGGAATGTTTACCTACATTGATCCCCCTTTCAACCATCGTGGAGTGTTGATGTTGGGGCACATCGATTTGCCACCTCTTTCCACCGAAATTTCGTCGTCTCAGAACTTCCGTGTGAGATCTCACGACGTCGATCTTCGAGGTATTCCAGCCCAAAGTGGCAGAATGCCAATTGCAACATCGGCAAGGACCGGAGTCGACACATTCACAGCGACCACCAGTGAAAGCATGGGTGATGCGCCGTGCCGCGAAACACGGCGGGGCGGGGCCCGTAAGGTCGACCGTCCGGCTTGAGCCGCATGAATCAAGCGGCTTGAGAGCGGCCGGTGTGAGTTGTTGTTGGGAATGCGATGATGATTCTTATACCTTCCAGCACCTTCAAAGGGGTCACCAATCAAAGCCCCTATAGAGTACTTCGGGATCTCCATTCGACACCCCTTGAAGGTTCAGGTTTCATCTTGATGGGTTTCAGAGCCAGTAGTGGGGTAACTCCAATGTGAATATCAGACGCGACCACCGGGCCCCCCCAAAACACCGTGCCCGAGTCCTCGTCGATCTCGTTCGCAGGACTATGGCTTAGTCTTCACGAAGCCCAAGCTCAGGAAGATGGCCGAGGAGCAGCAATCATAGCCGGTTAAAACCCCTTGCCAGACGATGTTGAAAAGGGGTTTTGTGAGGAATTGTGGGCCTGAGTGGAGGATGATGTCGAACACATTGGGAGTCCACCCCCAAATTGGAATTGCCGGGTCGCCTGCCAGGATCCCTCCAAGTTGAGGAAGCACCACCAAACCTCACCAACACCGCGACGCGATTCCCCAACACCGACGTCGCCCAGGAGTTCTTTGATCGCTTCGACGCGGACCGAGACGGTCACTGGAACTTCGCCGAGTCCACCGCGGCCGCCCAGGCGCTCCCCAGAGATCGGTGCAGGCAGAAGGTCGTCCGTGTGGATTGGTGTTTTTCTTTGTGTGTTGAACTTTCGTTTTTGACCGGCGATGGGTGGTCAAGATGTGAGCAATTTCGATGTTTTCGCTACGATATCAGCTATACCTCAGCTACGGGGCTGCCAAACGTGTTCCACGTTCTTTCCCGTCCCGGTACCTTCACCTCCCGCGCGTCTTCCTGGACAGGCCACGAACGACGCACCGCCAGACGAAGAGACCTTTTTGTGGCTGGTGGAGCAGGCGAGCGTGGCAGGGGCGGAGAAGGGCTCCAAAGTTGATTAGGGTGAACAGGCATGGGGTACTAGTAGTGATGCCCTTGTTACTCGTAGCTTCTTGCTACGTATGTAATATATAATTGCCCTTGTTACTAGTATAGCCCTCCAGCAAAGGATTTCTTGCGTTGATCTTCTTCCCGTCAGTGGGTGCTTTCTTGCATCCACTTGTTTCTTCAAAAAGAAACTTCGACCAATGCGTGGGGCATGAGCACACCAAGACATGTCATGGGTCATCCTGCGATGAGGTTGGAGGCGACAAGAGCAAGGGCCTGTCCAAACTGAAGGTCGTTGACATGCGACCTGGAGTTGGGGGGATGTGGACCAATCCACATGGGATTGTGATATCATGCTTGCACCGGGGTGTGTGCTTACGATGTTTTAAGGGTCAATGTCGGTTATTAACAAAATCCGTACATGATGGTTTGTGGGATACAGGATATGTGAGGATGAGGATCGCTTTCCATTCAGCTCGGAAGTGCAGGTGCTTCTTCAACTGCAGGTTCTATATACTTGTGGTCGCTTTCCATCATATTACAAGGAACGCCTGAAGTCAGAGGTCCGCCATTTCACGGCTGCGAGACATTTGGGCGACCTGAGCATCCACGTTCGGTCACGAGGTTCGGTCGACCGAACTCAAAAACCGGAGAAGCCGCTGAGAACACACTGAACACACGAGCTGAGAAGCCAAGGTTCTTGTACAAGCCTCCATAAGGTACACCTGCACGAAGTTCAAGCACTTAAACTTGGATATCAAGAAGGATTACGACTACGTCTTTCCAGGCGCCGGCGAACCGGCACCGGCGAACCGGCGGCCTTTCACCCCGCCGACGGACGGACGGAAGGGGCCGTTTGGAGGCCGTGTTCGGTCGTGTCGCACGACCTGACGAAGACGTCACATGGAGACCATGGGACCAGGGCCTTAGGGCCTTAGGGCTCGAAGTATCGTCTAAGAATAGGTGGGACTGGGGTGGGTGCCAGGAGGGTCCAGTCGTACCTTCTGAGGGTACTGTACGACTGGAGCCCTAGAAGACGAACGGTTACGGTATACAAAGACTACGGTTTTTTCCACTTCCATGGTACGAAAGGTGAGTCGTATACTGTATACGATTGGATGTACTGAGCTACTGGGTGATCATCCGACATGGGCTTCGAAAGAACATGGGCTACTGGGTGGTCTTCAAATAGATAGTGGCACGGCTTCCAATATACATTTTGAGTGGGGGATCTACTTTTCTATCTATTTGGAAGGGGGTGTCCTTTGGAAATTCTTGGGTTGCCGCGTTGGAAGGTAAATTGAGAGGCCATCGCCATCGCTATTAGGTTGGAGGCCATTACTACTAACAAGAAGCTACTAGGTTGGAGGCCGTCGCTATTAGGTTGGAGGCAGAGAAGCTTGGCAGCCCAGGATGGAGTCCATAGAACTTGTGACCAGACAGCAGCGTGGTACATCGCCGTCAGACAGCAGCCCAAGAGTGACGGAGGAATTTCCCACAAAATCCGGGAAGAAAGATACACCTTGGAAGACTAAACCCCTGGTTGGTAGAGGAAAATAGTCTTCCATGGGACCATTGTCAGGGTCTATGTTAGTTTTCGGGAGTGTAGCTTTGCAACCTTGGGGGGGACAGCAGGACCCTCAGCAGGACCCTCACACAGATCTTCAAACATAAGCCCAGAAGAGGTGAAACAGCTCCCTCCACCAGGATGGGAGCTGCCTTGCAAACAGATGCACAATGAGATGAAAGAGAAGGAACCACACAGACACATTCATCCCTTTCCTCGGTAAATCCTGATGGCAATCACCATCGATGCCATCGGGGTGTGTTAGTGCGACTGACATGGGGCTGGCACGATCTTTCGAAGCCGACCATATATAATATCCTTTAGAACCTGAGTGCGGAATGTTTGACGGAATGTTCCATGCTTTTCCTGTTGCATCCAGCGACCATTCCGTCAAAGACCTTGAGAATCCAGGCCACCCACCCTCTTGAACACTTCTACACACCTTGGCCACGGCCTTTCCAAGACCCTTATAATTATATAATTATGTAATGTTCAATGTGTTTTCTTAATTCATATTGTATCTTATTTGGCGTTGTAGTGGTTTGTAATCCTAGAGCCATTGTTGATCGGGGACCCCATTTGGGCTGTGGTTTGTTTGGATCTCATGGCGCCGCCGTAGGCGCTGCCCCAGCAGATTTGGATCCGATGGCTGCGCTCGCCGGACGGTAGGCGCAGGGATGATGGCGTTCTGGTGATTTTTGTCTTCACTACAATATTATGTAGACGCTTGATTACTAACGCCCCCCATTTGGATGCACGGACTTGCGGTTCGACGCGCCTACACCGCCCCTTGTCACCTGATGTGACGGGTACAGGTGGGTTGAGCATGTACACTGTGGGACAAGGGCAAATGCAAAATGCTCAACGCGGACACACTTGATTGAACCCCGTCTTGAGATCACTGAGAAATATATATGATGCACCGCTGAACTAAAGGAACGGCCTTTGACCATCTACTGTTGTGTGGCTTACAGGAGACAGGCTGTAGACCTTTGATCGGTGGCGAGTCACAAGCCGGAAGGTTCCCCCCAGGCGCAGGAAAAGAGCTACAGTGCACAATGCTTCATAAGCCACTGGTGATTTTCATTAGTGGCCGGAGCTGACAAAAAAGGTAGCCTTTGGCTGAAGTCCATTGATTGAGGCTTTGATCCTGCACGTCAAGTCTGCACTGGAGCGTTCAAGAAAACATGACTAGAAGCCAGTTGAGCAGACTATAGTCACATCAAAGCCCTCCATTCTTGCGAATTCTATCGCACGGCCTGTCAAAACAAGTAACAAGTACTCCCTGTCAACACGGCCTTCAGAGGGTGGACTATCCGTCAAGTTCCCAGGAAGGTTGCCGGTGGTGTTTTTGCACGCCGCAAAGAGTCGACGGAAGCGAAGTGGCTGGTCCAGTTTTTCCGGCCTGTGTGGCACAACAGTTCCTCCGCAAAGTGACTGGTGTTCTCCGAAGAGCCTTCGTTTCGGTGTTTGGGGTGGGTTTAGAGGGTCCAAATATCTTCAAATACCTTTCCAGGAGGTACTTGGAGCCCTAGAGGAATGGAACGGACCATGTGCGCCCCCAGGCGGCGGTGCCTCCACGTCATCAAGGACCATAACACCCCGACCACGGACCACGACAGCCAGCTCACCCATAACTCCCATTTGGATTGTGAAGCCTATAGTATTTATAAATCATGAGTCTACGTAAAATGATCTTTAAATGACCTCGAAGCGAATCAGGGGCGGCTGCTTCCGGGGAGGTCTAACTCCGTCGCTTGGAACCGCATGCGGCGCCTGCAGGTCCGAGCACCGTTCCGGGACGGAAAGGATCCAAACAATGACGGCGAAAAGATGTGTAAAGCGAAAGGGAGAGAGGAACAAGGCAGACACACCCAACCCAGTTCGCATGGAGTCGGTTACTCTTAGCCGCAGCCCCCCCGGGGGGCACGTTGACGTCACTCTCTCTCGCCGGACGTTTGTTTCGTTGGAGCCTGTGGCAAACACCGCCCAGTTCGCTCCCAACCTTTTCCGTGGCTCACCTCGCACCCTCGCAGGATTTGTTCGGGTACACCCGGAGGTTTCAGTGCCCCAAAAAGGTTCCGGGAAGGACGTGTTAAACTAGCCCCATTTGTGTTACCAGCATGTTTTTCCGTTTACCAGGGCATGAGCCGTCGATGAATCCGGTTTTGCACCTGGCGTTGGAGAGCCCAGTTGGGACCCGCACATGTGACGAGATCTGGCCATACAGGGGGACACCGAGAACGCACCAATTGTTCAAAACAGGTACAAGAAGAGACCACAAGCATGTTGTTGATAGGGTCTAGCTTGTTGATGGCTTGGGGAGACATCCAAATAGCCATGAAATTGGACCAACTCCCTTTCTGGCAGGTGGGAAACAGGTGTGGTTGGTTGGAACAGGTATCCGCGAAGGTGAGACTTGCGTGAATCGAAGCACCTTGCCTACACCATGCAATACAATCCCAACAAGTCCAAAGACCCAGTTTGTAGAGAATGCAATGGCACAGGCACACATTCCCTGTCGATGACCGGATTCTTCACCAGGCATTCAGGAGTGACATCTTGCAGGGCCCGGATTAGGGTCAGGAAAATGTTCCTTTTTCATCCTTTTTCATCCGATGTTTTAGACACACCCCATGATTCTGCGGTCACTTTTTGGACCTCAGAGATGGTGCTCCATGAAACCACTCCCATCAAACCGGGGAGCGCCTGACGGGGTGCGGAGCCGCGGCTCTCGGCCGCCAACTCACCAGATGAAGCTGGGGACGTTGGCGGGCCGGCGCACGGCGCCTGCGGCTGGCGTGTTGAGCTGTGTAGGTCAGAGCTTTGCTGACATGTCCTGAGCCAGGGCAGTCTAGAGACCAAGAAGAATTCAGAAGCCGATGTTATTTGCCTGGGACTCTCTCTCTCTCTTTTTTTTTTCTCTCTCTCTCTCTCTCTTTGTATATATATAGAGGGGGGGTGTCCAACATCATACTGTTGCTGGTGATGGGATATGCCCCCAACATACCAACCCCTACCATCTAGTCTCAAAATACTGTAACCCACAAACAGACCAAGACTTTGAGAGAGAGTTTTGACATCAACTTTGAGTTTCTCTGTCGATTCATCTTCAGCCACAGAAGGTCAGCAGCAATGCAGCTGATGATCCAAAGAATAGTGAAGAGCCAGACGAACCAAAGAGAGGTGAAGAATGGCCTCGTGAGTGGGGGCCTCTACAGGTTCTACATGCCCATGGTTTGGATGAGGTGTGCGAGAATTGGAGGGGGAAATCACTCGATTAAGCCTGCTACTACTGAAGAGTGTTTGCTTGTCATTTCTAAAGTAAGAAGTGGAATCTTCCTTTGGCAACTGCTGGTGGTGCCTCTTTAGCTCAGGGTAGTCAGAACTGGTGTAAGATTCTTGAAATGTTCCGAGCTATTGGAGAGCAATGCCCATTTGAAGCTGCTCAGTTTGGCTAGCGGCTAGCTCTCGCCAGCCCCGATCATTAGCGCCCATCCGAGCGCACAGTGCCCAGCTGTTGAAAAAGGTGGCGAATAGTTTACAAGTGATCAGAGTAGGCCACAGAGGGAACGAGGGCTCATTTCTGTGGTTTCCCGTTGATCTGGATGAGCTGTGCTGAAAGATCAAACACATCCTATGATGCAAGTTCTGTTCAGAAGCAAGTTTTACACCTTCTTAGTTAAAATAAGCACAAGGAGTCACAAAGGGGTGGTGTTTAGTCCCTAAGGGTCCCTAAGTGAGTGGATAATGGGCACCCCAAACCTCCATTAAGCACCCCTTTGTGACTGTTGGTACGTTCTCGTCATTTGCTTGAAATGCTTGAAACCTCAACGACCGGGGATCGGCCACTCGAAATCCTTCCAACGAAAAATTATGTAATTGTCCAGCACCTCCCCTTGAAGGGCTTCGGATTTGTCTTGGGCATAGATCTAGCCTATACACACCAGGAGTCACAGGTCGGGGTGCTTTTGAGTCCCATCCAGGGGCCGTGGATGTGATAGGGCCCCCCCTATCATCCAAGCTCGGCACACCGTCTTGTGAATCCTGGTGCCGTTCCAAGACTTCTCAATGCCCATAAGCTCCAAACATTGAGGAACGCTGGCTCAGAATCAGCGATCCCCATATACACCCTTGAAGCCCCTTGGAAACCAGCCCCAAAACCACTGAGTCGCTTCAAAAAACGAAGACCACTATACCATGGGAAGTATACGGCTCCAAGTGCCTTCTCAGAAGGTACTTGGACCCTAGCTGGCGCCTACATGTAGCAGTCTCTTCAATCCACCGTACCTCACAGGGTGGTCTGCAGATCCCGGGACAAAGAGGACCCGAGGAAACACGTCCGTACGGCCGGCGCCGGACCTGGTCCCCCAGCCAGTTCGTCCGACCTGGCAGGTTGGGCGATCGAGTGCACGCGTGGGACACCGAGACGGCCGAGGTCGAGATCGGTCGACGGATGGGATCGGTGGTGTGGTGAAGGGGGGGTGGAACGATTGGATGCTGTTCGCTCTTTTTTTGGGGGGGGAGGGCCCAGGGATGCGTATGCATCGGGTGGAGATCGGAGTTGCCGGGATCCAGTGGCTTTGACAGTGCTGGAATGGCTGGAGTCGATGGAGTCCAGATGAGACAAAGCTGACAAAGCCTAGACCCCGACCTACCCAGTGATTGGATGACCCTTCACCAGTCCCTTCACCTTTTTTGGGACATGGCTTTCCTCCATACACGTGAACAGGTGGAAGAAGGTCAACAGTTGGAAGCAGCGGTCATGCTTCGGCCACGAATCACGAATCACGCTCCGAGGAACACATCACGCATGGAAGTGGACAAAAGCCATGTTTGTCAAGGAAAGTCGTCTTCCCGAAGGCCATGGTCCATTTCCATGTGATGTGTTCGTCAGAGTGTAACGGCAATGGCGCCATGCTGGTGGTGCCATGCTTGGTGCATTGAGACGTCTAGTGCGGTCAGACGTTGCATGAGAAGAAACGGAAGTATCGATTCATGCCGGGGCTTCATAGGCCTTCCTAGACGTCAATTCAAAGAGGTTTGGGGTGAACATGGCCTGGTAGATCAATCTCCCATGCATCCAAAAAAATGACAACTCAACCATTTGAGAAGCCGCAAAAATTGATCCCTCCTACATCATCCTACATCCCTTAAGACTCACTCGCGGGATCAGCCGGCCCAAACCGCAGGTGCGACCTGGTTTGGGATCCTAGGGCGTTTGATCGCGTCGGCACTGCCGACCGGCCGGCTGGGCGCTGGGCGGCAGGGTGCGGCTGGCCACTAGGGCTCGGTGTGAGTCCTGGCGAGTGTTGACAGAGGTTTTTTCTTTAAGACTGAGTTTGGCCATGCCTTCATCTAAAGCTTCACTGTTCCCTCCCACAACGATTTGGGCAAGAAGCAGCCTGTACTTCTTTGGACAAATTTCTGCTATGAGGGATTATGAGGGTATATGCTGATAAACAAAGCATAACAAACCACAACAAACCACTGAGAAACCATAACAAACCACATACACCACCACTGGATTTGGTGAAATTTTTTGGGTCGTTCAGCCTTCCCTTTTTCGTTTGGCATCGAGGTCGCCGCGGGCAGACGCCTTGCCACACGGGGCGGGTGGTTTGTGCCACGGCCTTTTGCGGTGATGATGTGGACTTCGGCCAAGGAGAGATCGGATGCCGAGCAGAAAGCCGAGCGGGTCAAGCAGAGCGGTGTCCAGCCGAGCGGTGGGCGGAGTGGGGCGGTGTTTTGGTTGAGGGGTGACATGCACTGCCTGATGGTGTCTTAAAATTCGAAAGAAAATAGCAATTGGGCTGGAAGGTCATGTATAGGAATTGAATGCAGGTGTACTTGCTGGGGTATGCTGCGGCGTTTATTCTGAAGGTTCATTCTGCTTTTGGGTGCTGTTCGTTCTCAATCAAAAGGCGACCCAGATCCGCCATCCGCATCAATTCTATCATTTCATCCAACCCTATAATAAGAATCCGGGCCCTCAAGCACGGGTTTTGAGGGTCCAGACCCCTGCGGAGAGCCGGGTTCTGCCGGATCCACGTTTCGGGACCCAAAGAAGTTTTCAAGACGTGCGATGCTCGTCGACGCGCCTCTTCCGTTGCTTCACGGCCCTTCCAGGACCGATGCTTTTGGTCGACAACGTGGGCCCTGCCGCAGGCACCGTGACGGAACCCGGTCCTAGCCGATCGGCCGGGCCCGTCGGCGTCACAGTGGAGTCACGTCCGATCACGGTGAATTCTGGCGCCACGGCAGACCGATGATGGGGTGCCGGGCCTGTTCTTTGGGGGGGGGCCATGCCAAGTATACGGAAGTTGGTGGATGAATCATCCCCAAAAGAAATACCCTACCCGGACGCTCCAAACAGCCCGACCGGTCCCTCAAAAACCTAGGGATTTGAGACCCCTCCATGTGAGGGCCCATGAGCGTTTGGGCAGGGCGAACCTGGCGCACCTCCTGAGGTTCAGTACGGCTGGCCTCCTGGCACCCACCCCAGTCCCACCTTCGTTTCACGAAGGTACGACTGGAGCTCTAGGGATAGGACATGGAGGACCTGGAGGAGTAAAAGTAGCATTCTGGTTCAGAAGGATGGATGGGTGACACATTTTGAAGTTCACCCGTTGGGAAGACTGAAATCTCAAATCGAGGGACTATGACCATGACTGAGCCCTGGGCAAAAATGGGATCATGTTTCATGATCGATCCCCCCCCATCCACCACCAGACCAGTCAGCCTTCCTCCAGGCTTGATCCAGCGGAAGTTTCACTCCTACTTCGAGGACGGCCCGGACCCGGTATACCGACCCGGGCGCTTGAAGGGGTCACCGTGCTGTTCGGTGGGCTTCCCGTTCGAGTTGATTCGGGGTGTCCATCAACCGCCCCGGGTCGTCCTGGTACAGGTGTTTCAAGGACATTGTGGCATAGTATGGGTCGAATGCGTGGTCCCATGTGGTTGCTATCTCCGTTCGCAGACCGCAATCATGGACAGGATGCCAATAGCATTCCGGTCTGAAGCATGTGATCCAGGGTGGCTTCCCCAGCCTGGGGGCATCTTTGGAGAACCGCTGAGAGAACATGAACATAGCTTTCTATCAGTTTTCTATTTTATATTGGTTTCATCTTGGCCCTTCAGCCGAACAACCTCTTTGAAAACACTGGACTTTTTTGTTGGTTTGCCGTTTGAGCTGGGGTTTGGCAGTTGCAATAATAATAGAATTGGTTATCCGCTTCAACTCGTTGGAATCGGGCATCCTCCCTTCCCAACCCCCACGCTTCCCATGGATTTTGAACAGTTTTGGAATGAGGTTGCGGCATGTGGTTGGAGTTGGAACTGTCGCAGTGTAGACTCTTATAAATATTAATATTACTACAAATTGGAGTTTTCTTTTCCAGGACAGCCAGTACAAGAAGGTCTTCCACAATTATGCCTTCGACAAGCTGATGCTGGGCCCTCAAGAAACACGATGCGCCCGCGTTGGCCTTTCGTGTCCTGCGCCTTTGGCCTCGAAGGCTCATTGAGGAGATCATTTATTTGTTTGTAGGGCCTCCCTCTAATAGCAATGGCCTCCCCGAAGCATCCTGAAACCCTGTAAAGATGTACCCGAACACCGCAGGGCGGGGTCGCATGAAGGATCCTCCATGGGCATCGCTTGCTTCGGTGGTTGGCACACTTCGGCGGCCACAAGTTTTGGCCCTCACAAACGGTAAATGGGCCTTTTTTTCGGTGTATACATCCTGCGTTCCTGCATCATACGGTCATACTATGTCATACTGCTTAAAGAAACGGACGCATCCAGCGACGAAGGCATACTAGTGCTGTGATGAAGCGGGGCATTCATCCCGCAAGGAAAACTTAAAAGATTTAGTATAACTATGTATAACTATTTTGGAGAAAGGCCTGAAACCTGGGCCCATCATCACCCTTTGGGCCCTGGGAGGTTGGGATCTACTGCTGATCTGTGGAACTTGAAACTGGCGCTTAACCGGCATGAGCCGAACTGGCAGATCAGATTCGAAATCTCTATCACTGCCGCTAAGTGGTGGTGCAGATGGGAGGTGGTCTAGATCAGTCATGGTGTTTCAAAGGAAAAACCATAAGTATGAAAAACACATAGAGTAGTGTAATATATATATATAATTGAAAACAAGAGAACATTTTTGAATATATTGTATAATCTTCAAACATATGTTGACATATAAACGTTTTAGAATCTTCAAGAATCTGTTAAATATTTCAACATATTTTTCAAAATATGTTTAAACATGCCAAAACTTAACATCTTAAACTATCTCAAAACATCTCACAACAGCCGAGTTAACAAGTTTGGAATTACAAAATAGTTTGCCAGACTGAACATCTCAAAATATATCTAAAAATCTCAAGCCACCTCAAAGACTCTCAAAAGTGCATAATAAGACATGCAGACACATGTAAACATTTGCAAACAAATGCAAATACATAGAAAATAGTCAGGCGTTGAACGTCGCCCTGACATGGCGTTGAGTATTCTGCAGGCTTTGGAGGTCTCAAGATTTTCAGGTTGTTCGCGTGGTGAGCGAGGGCTAGCGTATCAAGGGAATGCTGAAAAGAACAGAACACGGTTAAAAAGCACAACAGACAGGGTAAAATCTGTTTATGTTTGTGTTGGTTTTCTGTGATTATATATATATATAGAGTATATGTATGTTTTGATTTTAGACTTTAAAATTATAGGCAACGAAAACTATAGGCAACGAAACCCGGGCTGATCCAATCCACCACTTAGTCTCTTTGACTCTAGTTGCAAGCTCGGCCCCACATTGACAACATACGTTTCACATGTTTGGTCACGAGCTAGCATCCAACTACACAAACTATATATAGCTTTATTTGGTGCGAATCACCAAACCAAATCAGACACTCACACACACACACCAACACTCATATCGGGTGGTTATTGGCCGGAAAATGCATTTGACCTGAGGCTGAGGTGTCTAAAACAACCACCCGACCTGGCACTGAGTGGTGCACACACACACACACTGGGGAATTAGTCTTGAAGTTGGAACGTTAGGGTGATGACAAAGCCCAGAACCTCCTAAGTGTGTGTCCTTGAACAATCGAAAAACCAAGCAAAGTTCGCGACACCATCGATCAATGCATTAGCCCTTTACGGTAAGTTAAAATGGCAGGTACACAAGAAGGCGTCCCTTCTAGCTTCACCAGTTGTGAGTCCGTCTTCGTTGGTCCAGGGCCAACTCAAAACTGCCTGGACCCCCTGCTCTCGAAAGTCGATAGAAGTCAAAGAGGCTCGTCAACCGCGTGTAAGAGCGGGCTACACTCTGACATTGGTTTTCAGTTAGCTCAATTCCCAGGTCGAAAATGGTGAGGGAACGGCATGGTGAAAAAGTCAGTTCACTTGAAAGGTTGAACAAGCTGTTTGCGCGTGACTGCAGAGCTCAGCGGTAGTGAACGAGCAGCGCGACTCAGCTACAAAAACCAAGGTTTCGGGAGTGGAAGCATGAAGAACCATGAATCAAACCGTGGAAAAGTAGGGTGACAGCTTGTGGAAAAACTCAGCAGGTACACAACGCGGCGTCCCACATTGCTTCACGACCAATCTATCACTGTCTTCGTTGGGCAGTGAGTGATAGTGGTCCACTGCCCCCCTGCTTGGAAACATCGGAACCCTTAGGGACAGGGGTTGACACACACACGGTGCCGCTTTGCGACGCTCGCGCGGTGAACCTGAATAGATACCTAAAAAGCCTTAGAAACAAAAGAAAGACACACAGAAAGAGCAGCGCTAAGAGGGCAAGAGAGAAAGATAGGAGTAGAAAAAAGGTGAATACTTAGCCCTTGACTGGGGCAGGGAAACGAGCCTCAAGAACAACCTAAAAAGCCTGAGAGAAAGCCCAAGAAACGACCGAAAGCGTAAGAAAGAAAGGGGGGGGCAGGGAGGGGGTGTATGTAGCATGTGTGTGTCCATGTGTGTGTATGACTACTTAGCACTCTAGAGTTACTGACTACTTAGCAGAAGCGAATTAAGTGCAATAGTTAGGGAGCGGGACTTTAGTCTTAGACCGCCCGGGTAGAGAAGACAAGAACAGGGACAACAAAGGGAAAGGCACCGACACACAAGTGTGTCGAGTACCATTTCCCTGTGTTGCCCTAATTAGGTAGGGAGTAGAACTCGGCGGGGGGGGGGTTGGGAGAACATGCCTGGCCTCAAGTGGAAAAGAATTCAGTTTTTTAGCCCGGCGGCTGTGGTATCATGTCGTGTAAGCCCGACGACTCTTAATGCAGTTAATCCAGTGGTGAAAAGGAGTCCGTTAAGAGAATCCAACGAAAGGTGGAAACGAAAGAAGCTGTTAGTGAAATTCCTGCATGGCTTCGGCGCCCCAGTGACGGGGATCACACAGCGCGACTCAGCTACAAAAACCAAGGTTTCGGGGGTGGAAGCATGAAGAACCATGAATCAAACCGTGGAAAAGTAGGGTGACAGCTTGTGGAAAAACTCAGCAGGTACACAACGCGGCGTCCCGCATTGCTTCACGACCAATCTATCACTGTCTTCGTTGGGCAGTGAGTGATAGTGGTCCACTGCCCCCCCTGCTTGGAAACATCGGAACCCTTAGGGACAGGGGTTGACACACACACACACACACTGAGTGGTTTCTGATGCAGCACATATTGACAACCAGGTCATCGGATGAGGAATATGATCTTGTGGAATGAGTTATCAGGATCCAGGCAGTCTTTGTGAGGGTGTGATGTAGTATGACGTGTACGGTACTTGCCTCTCGTCACTCTCGTCTTTGTAGGAACTCTCTGGCACAAGCCTTGGAGTGGAAAAAAGCGGCACACTCGGCGCAGTTTTTGCATCTTCCAACTTGGATGACCCACTTGAAGCCACGCAGAGTCGCTTCGAGGCATTTGGACACAAAAAGGTTGTTCAGAGTTGTCCACCTTACTTCCCGAAACTTTAGGGTTGCAGGGACCTCCAAAATCCATCCACAGTCGCCTCCTGTCGCCTCAACTGCATGGCCCAGACTGCCCGAGATCCGGGCACAGGCTGAAGCGCGAGGGCGTGACTGTGGACGGCCTCCAAGCTGATACGCTCGGACGCCAAGGGGTCGCAGAGCATGCTGGAGCGGGACGGGGGAGCTATGCTGGGACGGGGGGATGGTGAGTGGTACAAAGTATGTACATGCAGCATGCATGTACCATGCCCTCTGATATGTGAAGTTCACATGATTCATGTTCGTGTCTTTTGGGGTACGAAAAAAAAATACCGGCCATTTGGTGAGATACATGCAAGACATCAGAACTGTTAGAACTAAATATCAATATCTAGACTACAACTGGTTTTACGCTTCGCATCCGTCTCTCACATGTCGGGCATTCAACCGGCATGCCTTATGCGGGCTCGGCCTCTCCCGGTCTCGTTCGTTGGGCCCCAGACCAAACACGGTTTCACCAAGAGAGGTATCCAGTGACCTGAACTAGGACCATTCTGGGGTACCAAATTGGGATATTTATTATGATTCTAATAGTTTTTTTGTTACTAGTAGTAAGGCACTTGTTCCTAGTAGCGTGGCACTTGTTTCTAATAGCTTCTTGTTACTACTAGTAAGGCACTTGTTACTGTTAGCGTGGCACTTGTTTCTAGTAGCTTCTTGTTACTACTGGTAAGGCACTTGTTCCTAGTAGCGTGGCACTTGTTTCTAATAGCTTTTTGTTACTAGTAGTAAGGCACTTGTTACTGTTAGCGTGGCACTTGTTTCTAGTAGCTTCTTGTTACTACTGGTAAGGCACTTGTTCCTAGTAGCGTGGCACTTGTTACTATGTCTATGAGGTTCTTCAACCTTTGGCCTCCGCTGCGGTGAGGCTCATCCTCGCACGGCTCCATGACACCTCGCTGAGCAGTTGGGAGGGCAAAGCGAGGCGGAGCACGCGGAGCTGCACCAGCTACCGAAAAACAGGAACCTGATGTGACCCTGATGTGACCCCGGTCGCAGAAAAAAGACAAATACGCACACTGCAGATATAGCAGCTTTCCATTCACCTGACGTGACTAATAGGGCTCAAAGAACACCTGGTGAAGGACGTGACTAATGGAATGGAATGGATGTGACTCATATTGGTGACAGTAACTTGGGGACCATTTGGTCAACCCTACAGCTGCATCACGCCCGGACTTCGTCAGGCGAGAGGCGGAGGGGTCGAAGGCCGAGGCAATGGCGATGGGCTATGGCCAAGGCAATCCCCAAAAGGCCCGGCCGGGCAGGTCAAATTGGTGATAGTCTTTTTGTTTTGGTGGAGGGTAGCCCAGCAAGGATTTTATTATAGTTTTGGGTGCTTCCTTGGAGTCATGACTGAGACTGAGATGCCTTGTTGACATCCCGATGTTGGGCTTGCAGGGTCACGGACCTATATGAGACTTATATGGTCAATGGCCTTTAACCCCTTCGGCGGCTCAAAGACATCATTTGACTGGAGTTGGTTATACAAAAACACTGGCTCAAAGGAGGTGAAAGGCCTGATTTTATGTTTATCCTGAGTCTTGGGACTTGTAGGATAGGGGGGCCGTACTGAGTGGATAAAATTGGAGGGGTCAGTGCCTGGACTTTATCTGTGTGCCAGCCTGCCAGCAACCTATCCAGGGGGTCTGTCCTCCAAAAAAATCAACCCAAGTAAGGAGTGGATAATTTTTTTTGGGGGTGGATAAAATGGGGTCAGTGCATCAAAAATATCCAGAATAAACGCTCCAATTTTATCCACTTGGTAGTGGGAGTAGAAAAGGAAAGAAAAGATAGAACATCGCTCGTTGGACGTTCGTTAGATTTCCGCTCGTTAGATTTTCCAAGCTCCATGGACGTCATGATCACAGAGGACCAAAAAATTGTCAGCGAAACTTGCCAACGGAACGTCAAAGCATCAGTCACCGCGGGCTTTCAACTGCTCCAACAGCTGGAAGCACTCTTGGTCAGCACCTTTCAGCTCTGGATCATTCTCAGTGGGACCCTGTGTTTCGACATGAGGAGTCTGAAAAATAGTGGTGGGGCCTCACGGGATCCTGCACCAGGTCTTCCATGAGATTTGCAGCCTGTGAAAAGGACACGTGTGAAACATGTGCGTCCTAAAAACAACCTGGATATTTTCCTTGGTACTGAGGTTGGGGAGATATACAAATGACAAGTTGTGGGACACGCTGAAATTAATCTTCTTCTGCTGCTTCTGCTAGGTCTGGAGAGCTTTCAAAAAAATTGCTCAACGGCAGTGAATATAAAAAAAAGGTGCGCTGACATTTCAATGCAGAAGTTCCGTTCAACAAAGAAGCTGCTTCCCGGTCGCTCTGGGCATCGTAGCCCTGATAAACTCCCGCTGGCACTCCTAAGTCCAGAGCGGCTGTCAAGTCCACAAAATACCGGCCAAAATGTACAGTTCGACCAGCACTGCGGGCCATACAATCGACATTCTTTTGCAAGTGGTTGGATCCATTGATTCCAAACCAACCTCAACCGCAACCACAACCAACCTTCTAAGGTTTGCAGACTTCCGCAACAATCCTTAGTTTTGCAGACCACCACAGAGCACATAGAGCGTTGGAAAAAAACCTGGGCCTGGGATCGTTTCTTTTTGTCTCGTTTGTCGATTAGCATCTACTTTTGGGGGGGGGTTCCTCGATCCTATTCGTCTAGCTTGCTAACCTCAGGCCTTCTCAAAATTATCTATCTGCACTGGTTGTGTACTTTTTTTTCGGGGGGGCCTTATTTTGGCCCTCTGGCCTTCAAATTTATCCACCGGTTTTGGCTAAAAACCCGTCAGTCCCTGGAAATTATCCGGTACTGACCCCGGACGCCAGTACAACGGGGTATTTGTAGGGAACCTTTCTTGGGAGATTGGGGACAAAACTAAACAAGAGGTGAACTTAGTAGCCAAGTGCATCGCAATCGCTAGGTTCGTAACAAGAAGCTACACCCTTTTCTTCTTGGCCGCGGTGCAGACCGCGGTCGGCCACAGGTCTTAGTGCCCACGCGCGCCGTGAAGGGCGTGGCCTTCGCAGGAAAGACGATGGACTTGAAGGTGCCGACCGCGGTGTGAGAGAGCCGCCCAGCGGGCAGAAGAGTCGCTCCACGATGCGCCGATGCGCACGACGTCGAGGTCGATGTTGGACGTGTTTGAGACTGCCCACACGACTAGTAACAAGAAGCTAATTACTAGGGGCTCCTGGCCTTACTACTAGGAGCAAGGGCGCTACTAGGGGCTACTGGCATCGCGAAGCTACTCCCGGAAATCATCAGATGGCATGCCTCAAAATGGCCCCTTGGAGGACGTCCGAAGACTGAACAGGTGCCGAACTCAACTTCCATCATTTTCTTCCCGAGTGTAATATGCAGGAGGGGTGGCTTGCTTGGTTGAGAAAGGTTCTCAGAGCTTGATTGAGCTTTATAAGAGTGTTTGTGGATGTCTTTGGTGGATTTTCTTGGGATACAGGTCCGTTTTCAGACCCGGAAGGCTGGTAAATGCCAACCCCACATGGAAAAAGAGACGGACCATCCGACCAGACCTGGACTTTTTGTCGATTTTGGTTTGTCATGGGTGGTCGGGACACTCTGATGGGTGGTGGTCGGGTTTTCGACCGAATCCCACTCACTTCGGGGTGGTCACACCCTGAACAGTGAATTTCCCAACCCTAAAGGTAGAACTCTTTGGTCTAGGGTTGTGGGTTTTGGCTAAGGCGTTGCTTGGGGCCCCTGGTGGGAACAAGAACTTATCGATCCACTTCGTCCCGCCTTCCGCCAGTCACTGCACACC
>CAXAMN010008779.1:1178988-1220588 GCA_963970005.1 Durusdinium trenchii
CCCAACAATTCTGTAGCATCCCCTTTACCCGCCACGCCAAGGAGCGACCACTTGGATCTTGAGACGAGACTCGGACAGTTGATGTTGTAATATCGGCTGGGGAGTTGTCCCTTGCCTGCGTCCTGGGGGGTTTGATTTTGTAAAGCTTTTCAGATGGGCGAACCTGGGGTGGTTGATTCTGTGGCACATTTTCCTTAAAGAATCAACCACCCCTACATACTCCAGGAATTCGAAGAGGGATCCACTTGGTCACGTGACTGGCGACAGACGCGAGGGTGGCAGCCGAATTTCGCTGTGGGGCTGCTCGTTTGTTACCAGTGGTTTGATGTCTATTGATAGCCCCGAAAAGAGGTTAAGGGGTGTCCATTAACCACCCCCTTGTGGGTCCTAGTTGAGGTCTGTGCCATCTATATCTTTCAGAAAGCTCGTGCAGCTCGTGCACTGCTCGTGCCTATCGCCGCCGCGAAGGGTCAGCTGGTCGTGACTCTTCGTGATGAGATCGTGGTGTCCAAATATTGCTCGTTGAGGCCCCCGAAGAGGAGCATCTGAGAAGTGCACGCCCTTGCTTTGCGGAAACCGGCAGACACTATTTGGTGAACTGGGGTGGGCGGTGTTTGAGGGTGCAAAACCCATTTGGAGGAACACATGCCAGCACCCGACTGGACAGTTCATTGAAACAGAGATGGTGAGGCCACTCGCGTTCTGCCGCACTGCCCGTTCGCGCAGCAAACACGTCCACGAACCGCCACCCGCAAGGCCAAAATGCAGAAGGTCGCCACCATACGGAGGACGGGGCATCCAGCTCGTTCGCCAGGTCAATGGCTGGGAGTTTTTTGGGGATTGGATGGGTGGTGAATCCATCCAAATCGTCAATCATCCAGGAATCGGCCGAATTCTCCATCCAATCCATCGAATGATCAATGATCCAATTAACATCATGCATGGTCCGAATTGTCATGAAATCTTCAATATCATGAATGTCGTGACCCTCTCCAGACGTTGGTTTCGGTGATGGGTCATTATCCTGACAAGCAACCGTCTTTTTTCGCCACCGTTTGCCGAAGGGAGTGGGGGGATATCGACCTGGTCAAAGTCACTGACTTGACCCGCTGTTGGTTCCGTCACCGGTGAACCTGGACACCCGATTTCAAGTTGAAGACGTTGTTTTGAGGGCGGCGCTCCAATCCGTTTGAATGAACCATGCTCAATGTTTTTAAAAGCACTACAGATGTTGGGATGATCAATCAAAGCAATCAAAGCAAAAAACATTTAAGGACGGATGTGTGCGGATGATTCCAGGAGCAAGTCATACAAATTGTCAACTGACGGCGGCCCTCCTAAAGGATTGACCAGGGTGAGGAATTTGAAGGGATAGCTGCCAAGCCCAGCTGCTATGTTGGTTTCAGGAAGGACTTTAAGGGTTTTCATATTTTTCATGTCTAATTCCATCCCGGTGTCTATGCTGGGGTGACAATGTGCAAGACTTGAGAACATTTGTTTGATTTGCACACATGTATCTTTGTTTTTCCAAACTTGTTACGGCATGTTGAGGAGCAAACAGCGAACACTCCTTTTTGTGCGTCAAGAGATTTGGTCCGGCACGAGGGGTGGCTATGACTTGAAATCCCTTGCGTGGCATTATGCCGCTCGGAGAAGCCAGGGATGAGAAGTTTGCTCGGGGGAAACTGGGGGGTGGCGGAGGTGAACGAGGCCATTCAGGTTGATGGTTGATTTCTTTGGAAGGACGCAACTAAAGTGGAGGCCATCGCAAGTAGGTTGGACGCTACTAGTAACAACAAGCTACTAGTAACAGGAATGTGCACTGATAAATCGGAATTGATTGCATAGCTGCCGCGAACAGAAGTTCTCAGTGTGCTCAAGAGTCAGACGCTCCGTTCACAGCCCTTGGTCCCTCAGAACCTAGGGGTTTTGAGACCCCAGACCATCCCACTCATGGACGTGTCATATTGTCCAACCATTGCCGGCGGATCAGCGGATCAGCGGACCAGCGGATCAGCGGATCAGCGGACCAGGGGATCAGCGGATCAGCGGACCAGAGGATCAGCGGATCAGCGGATCAGCGGACCAGCGGATCAGCGGACCAGCGGATCAGCGGACCAGTGGATCAGCGGATCAGCGCACCAGTGGATCAGCGGATCAGCGGATCAGAGGACCAGCGGATCAGCGGATCAGCGGATCAGAGGATCAGCGGATCAGCGGACCAGCGGATCAGCGGACCAGCGAGCGGATGCGCGGATCAGCGGATCAGCGGACCAGCGGATCAGCGGATCAGTGGATCAGCGGATCAGCAAATCAGCGGACCAGTGGATCAGCGGATCAGCGGATCAGCGGATCAGCGGACCACCGGATCAGCGGACCTGCGGATCAGCGGACCAGGGGATCAGCGGATCAGCGCACCAGCGGATCAGCGGATCAGCGGACCAGCGGATCAGCGGATCAGCGGACCAGCGGATCAGCGGATCAGCGGACCAGTGGACCAGCGGATCAGCGGACAAGAGGTGCAGCGGATCAGCGGACCAGCGGATCCAGTTGATCAGCGGATCAGCGGACCAGTGGATCAGCGGATCAGCGGACCAGTGGACCAGTGGATCAGCGGATCAGCGGACTAGCGGAGCAGCGGATCAGCGGATCAGCGGACCAGCGGATCAGCGGATCAGACAACCCAGCGACCATAAGTCAGACCATCCCAGACCATCCATGCATGTAAAATAACTAATATTCCAAAATGGAATCATGAAATGGTAATACAGTTCTATCAGCAATCCGCCTGGAAATTCTCCAATCGACAGTTCGAGGTCTCAGAAGTGTTTTGTTGGTGGCTCGAAGATCACCGGCATGAAACTGCAAGGGCGCACGAATTGATAGAACAAAAACATCAAATGATCTACAAGAAAACGCACATGTGAGGTTCGGTACGGCTGGATCCCTATGGTTTCGCACAAAAAGCTCGCAGAGAACCTGAGGGCCTGGCCGGCGAGGAGGCGCAAGGCTTTGCAGAGCTCTTTGGAGCCGCGACCTGAGCTGAGCTGGGGGCCTGCAGCACCCCAAGTGAGTGAGGGTGCTTGGGTGTCCTTACCCTGGTTTTGGGCTTGAGGTTATTATGTGTTTTTTTCTCTCCCCCCTAATTATGGGTGAATCCCCTTTGTTTGTTCTCCCAGCTCTTGCTTGATTCTCAGCTTCCTATCACGGATTCGGGCCCAACGGTTCGGCCGGATTCGGTCGGATGAGAGGAAGACAGACATAGGATGACGGCTGTCTTCATGTGGAGGGGCCAACCTGAGGGAAACTGCTTTGCATGGGTTGGGTTGCTTGGTCAAGTTGAGGTGTGTGGGTGTGTGGGTGTGTGAGTTTCTATTTGGGACCATCTGGCACCAGGGGATTTGGTGCCCACTGCGGATCATCAGATCCACGACTGGATCAAGAAACGAAACCAGCCTTCAGGGCCACGGAACGTGAGAACTGTGCCATTTGGAACCTGAGGACTTCAGGGCCGGAGTTAAACCTCCCTCGCAAGATGTTGAGCCTGAAATATCTGGGAACTCAGATGAAATCCAACAGCACATGTCCAACGAAACCCATGCGACTGCGACCGTCCTGAAACCAGAGCTCGCTTCCCCGCTTCGCCGGCTGGAACCGAAGAGCCCCCACCGTTCTTTAGCGTTTTCAGGATTCTTGGATGATTCTGGTCAGCCTGGTTGTTACATACCAGAGGCCTCACAAACCATCCGAAAACCTGGTTGTTCCCCAGCAAAAACACCTGAAAACCCTTCATTTTTGCATAGCTTGGAGGCCCCTGGCAGGCTCTATAGGCCTTAAAGGACACCTTGGACCAGCAAGGATGTGTGGGTTCCCGTCCTGGGCCGCTTTCAAGCGGACCTGAGGCCGCTCAGGATGTCGCGCTCAAGCAGCCTGGGACCTCATGTGACATGTGGCGAGGTGTTCTGAAGGGAGAGGAGGGATCCCTAGGGATCCAGTCCTACGTCCTCAGAAGGTACGACTGGACCCTCCTGGCACCTACTGACAATCACCTTCTGACAAGGTACTTGGATCCCTAGGGACTTAAGGCCAATGAATCGTGTTTTGTATGGTGGGCGAGCGGCGCCCGGGTGTTTGTAGCGCCCGGGCTGGCCCAAAGAGACAGAGCCACGCTCGTGGTCGGGACATGTATGGTGAGGCCAGCTTTAAGCAACCAGATCTTCGTCGTTAATGAGCAACGAGCTGACTTCGGGTTGGAGCTGGGCGCTGACCTTTACTTGTTGCTCGAGCTAGGCAAGGGTTCCAAAGAGGCAGCTTTGGCCAACATTTGGTGAATGAAAAGACCATAGTAAGTCTACCAAATTGTGGAAAAAAAGTGCATTTACTGTCTAGAAAGAAAGAACAATTACGGTCTAAAGATCGAAACAATAGACAAAAAGCCATCAACAGGTCTTTTGAGCTGAGCAGCCCGCTGAGCTGAGCTCAGCCTCGTGGCGGAAGTTCGGAAACCCCTTCGCATCTCTTCACGACTGCCCTCCGCATTTGGTGGTGGAAAGCGTCCGATCCTTCGTCCCCGGGACGCTGGATCTAGCGAACAGCTCTGCAAGCTGGATCCACTCTCACACCTTGGCTTTTTCTCAAGAGACTTGTCCAAACCCTCCTCTTCATGTGCTCGGTGTGATGAAAGAAAGCAGAATTTTGCCAAGCTGACTGCTGAAAGCTCAGGCACCTGCCATGCAGTTTGCCCGGCAACCGTAGGGCTACTAGCTGCCCCCTTTACTGATAGTGCCATTTTGTGAATAAGATTATACCAGGACCCTCCAAGGGGTGCCCAATGGAAGCCTATAGGTAGTGTGGGGTAGTTCCTTGGACACCCCGAAGGTCGGAGGGTCCTGGTCTAAGTCTTGTTTTGTCCCTACCATCCACCAATCGAGTTGTGACCTGTTTTCCGCCCAGGTTTGACTCCCCAGATCTCTTCCCGAAGTTCGCCTTGTATGCCGCACGCGACGCGGTGCGGTGGCCCAGCTGTTTTCGGGCGCGTCCGGCGGCATCAGTGATTCATTTGGAGATGGCCCTACTCCAAATAGGTTGTATCACACATGGTTTCTGGCACGGCTGCCTCTCCAGGTCACACGATTGACACCGGTCACACGATTGCGCGGTTGTCGAAAAGCCGTCCCAAACGCCGGAAACCGGTGGGGAGCCACATGCGCCGGAGCCACTGTTCAAGATGACAGACTCAAGGTCTGGCATGTTCAACTGTTCAGCTGCACACACACTCAGTCACTGGTTCATTCAATTTCATCATCCACGCGGAAAGGAATGAGGGAAACGCACGGCGGCTGAGTCGGCAACATTACTTGAAATGTTGGCAACACTGTTCAGAATCTCTTGCGACAGTGCAGCTGCAGAAAGCGGCGGGGGAGTGGTTTAGGGGAAAGGTATCATGGAAACCACAGTGAAATCAAAAAGACAGCAGCAGGGCGGACCAGTGATGTCTTTGTGTTCGGAGCAGGTACAGGACCAATCCCTTCCCATCTGTGATCATAGCTTCGTTGCGTGCAGTAGGTCACAGATGCTGCACGTCCCTGCATGACTGGTTGTGTGAAAGTGGAAAGCGGTAAACAAACTCCTAGAAACGGAGGGTGACACGCACACAATAAAAAAACAAGCAAAGAAGAAATCGTTCCTGCTAGTCTTGGTAGGTTGGGAGTTGGTACTTTTAATGTTTGGATGGCAGGCCAGGTTGCAAAGATTAGCATGGCTCAGGACATGGGTCAGGCAGGCTCAAGGGTAAGGCCGTCGCCCGCCTTTCTTGTACCATATGGCTTTCGGTCAAAGCCAGAACCCCTAATCCTTGGCAGGTTGACTGACCTGCCCATTAATTCTGTTCATGACTCGGTGGCAAAAACCCGGGCCCCTCGCTTTTTGACCTGCAGCCAATATATGATGCCTTTGAATTCTTGGAGTGCGATGCATCCAAAGCATGGAAAGAGGGGTCAATGCCGGGGTTGCCAAGGAGAACATGTTTTGGGGACAGCACTCCGAGACCAGTAAGCTTGGAATAGATCGGTAGATCCGTGTTGATGAGGAAAGCAGGTGATTTGGATCGGTGTCCACGCAAAAGACCCTTAAATCGTTCACAGATCCGGATGGGCTTCGGAGTTCAAATCTGCTCACAAGCACCAGCACCAAGTGCGCTGAGCTGTGGGAGGTCTACACCTACAAGCTCTTCCATCTTCTTCGTGAGACCTTGCACCAAACGTCCGGCGACCGTGCAGACGGCGAGTCGGTCACACCGAGGGGTGGGCCGGTCACAGGACGTCAAAGATGGGCAGATGATGAGTGTGCAAAGTATATAGATGAAAAGTATCATAGTACTATGGATCAATGGATCACAGAGTAGGATCACTGGCAGTATGATGAGTGTGCGAAGTATCATCTACAAGTCAATATTCACAAAGTCATCTACAAAAGTAGGTTCAACAAGAAGCCACGAACGTAACAAGTGCATCGCTTCTAGTAACAAGGAAGTGCCTTACTACTAGTAACAAGAAGCTATTAGTAACCTACACCGACTTCGTCGTACCTCCAAACCGGTTCGGTCCGCCTGGACCTGACTGGCTGGCACGGCCCCTTCTCCGGGCCCACCGGTATTCAGAAGGTACGGCTGGAGCTCTAGGGATACCCTACGCCGTACCTTAGCTCCATAGATCCTCAGGTTCGATGGTTAGACCTGCCTGGCACCCAGCCCAACCAGCGAGGCCCAACGGAGGTGCGACTGGAGCTCGAAACGGGCTATAATGGATCGAACGAATCGATCCTCCGAGGCCGTGGAACAGCGAGGCCCAACGGCGCGACGTCGCGGAGCTCCTGCTGGACGATCAGGCAGACCGCTGGACGATCCTGCAGACGTCGGGTCATGGAAATGACCGGGGGGGGGCACCCCCCCAAAAAGTAGAATCAGGACGCTCTCACTCTGAGCCTGTTTTGTGTTTTATGTGTTTTTTTTTAAATCACTTTTGAACATTTTTGAACTATAGTCATCTTAGCTTTGCTTGTGCTCAGATGGCTTTAGCATGGCTATTCCCTGTGCATTTGCTGTTTGCTGGTGCCAAAATCCACCCCAAAAACTAGAACAAACGAACAAAACAAGTCTTTGTCTCAGGACCTCCCCCTCAGACATTGACTTGGTTTTTCTATTGGCTTACAAATCGCAGTGAACAAAGGCTCCAACGAAGCCACCAGCACCTTTGGCCATCTGAAGCTCCAACGATTCCAGTAAACCTTCCTTTTAAGTGCCTTGTTTTCCGATCCTCAAAGGCCCGGTGGCCCCAGCACTAAACCCATACTCCTCCATACTCCTCCCACCGGATTGGCCCCTACTCCCTGTGGAGCCAAGCTCCACAACCGGCGGCGAACCAGGTGGCAGAGGAGCTCCGGCGCTCGCAGAGGCCGATGGCCTCGTCGTGGCCGCGTGGGCCTGTGGAGGCCGAGAGGAGCACGTGCTCCCCTCGTCTAGACATGGAAGTCCGTCACGAGTCCATTGGAGGTTCGTCACGAGTCCATTGGAGTGGATGCGTTCTTCGCGAACTGGTCCAAGCTTCGACCCGTTTTCCATGGAACTGGTTCCTTGGGCGTTTGGTGAGATGGGGAAGCCCAGAAAGCCTGAGCCAAAGACTGGATGGCTCTAGGTGAAGCTACTGGCTCGTTAGATTGCTGAGCAGTGTGGGGTCTTGGTTCGCCTGCAAAACAAGCTGATCTCAGGGAGAGGGGAAATGGAGAGATACACGTTCTGAAATGATCATGGAAGTGGAACATGGCCCTTTGGATGACATGTTCCTGTGCAAACAGGTGGTTTTCCACTTAGCCTCCACTAAATCCTGAACACATACACACAGAATGCATTCAGAACTCTTCAGGTACAGGAGCTTCCCAATCTGATGACTTACCTTGATGGATGACTCTTATCTTTACACCACCTTGACTACCGAATGGAAACCCTTGGAAGATTTATTGAAACAGATTCTGGACAAAAATCAACAGATTCTCCAGGATGAACCACCGATTCTGCATTTGGAGAGCTTGGTGAATAACACCATACGCACCATTCTTTCAGTTGAGACCTGCAGCACCACAACATGTTTCCAAGCGCACTCGCCAGGGGGTCCGGGGGCTTTGCCCGTATCATCGTCCCCAGGAAGCACACATTCTTCACCATGCCGCGGCAGGCGTGGCAAAGCGCTTCAGCGCTTCTTGTTTTGGGAGGTGCTCCTTCATTGAGTCATTGAGTCATGTTCAGGCTTTGCTCGCCGCAAAGCCGGCAGCCTGCTTTGAATGGGGGTTCGAACTTGGGACATGCTTGCTTGGAGGAACCTGGGTTGATATGCTATAGATTCTAGATTCTAGATCATGGAAGTATAAAGGACTTCAAGCTTCTATGGAACTTTGGGCGGCTGCGTTGAGATTCCTTTGCTTCATAGCATCCTCATAACACACAACAGCGACGTGGAATGAGGAGACGGGGAAGTGTGAGGAGACGTTCAAACACTTTCCCAGGTAGTGGACAACCGCAAAGCCCTTTTTTGGGGATTGGGCTTCCCCACTCAAGGTTCCGACAGTATCTTCCAGAAAAAACTGAGGGGATTAGAATAGGAGTGCTTGACTGATGTCCTTGCTCAAGACGCATCACGTCAGGGGAATGCCGAGGCCGAAGCCCGAGGCGCGTCGCCCCACTTGGTTCCGTGCGTGGGAACTGTGGATGCTTGATGAGATGCGATGAGATGCCATGAAGGCATCTATCCCAGGAGTCACAAAGGGGTGGTGTTTAGTCTCCAAGTGAGTGGATAATGGGCACTCCTAACCTCCATTAAGCACCCCTTTGTGACTGCTGGTCTAGTTGCAAAAACTGACCAGAGAGAGAGAGAGAGATCCTCCACCCAGGAGTTGCATTGGTCACACGGGATGATTCGGGCCTATAGCTAAGGAAGTACGTGGACCAGCTGCAGGTCACCTTTTTGTGGGGATTCTGGAGGTGTGGGGGTTGGCCCATGGAGTGTCCCACGAAACCTGAACAGATGGAAAAAAAGCAGGCCAGTTCGAGCTAAGTGTCAGAGAGTCGCTAATTAGTTTGTTGCGTGACCTCGATGTCCATTTCGGATCTCCTTTTACACCGTTCCGACCTGAGTGTCAGCGGTGTGGCCGCCTTTCAATTGTCGACAGATGGAACAGATGGAAAAAGGGCCAACCTTTCGGTATCGAACACTCTGAGAGAGAGAGAGAGAGCCAGTTTCACTGCAGAAAAGGTCGATGAATGCCCATCGTCAGAGCCAGGCTCGCTCTTGTCCACGGGTCGTTTTTCTTCCACCGTGGAACCACCAACCTGCCAGGCGCTGCTGGTACTTCGGGCTCCGTGCAGCTGAGCACAGGCGGAACGGAGGTTTCCTCCCGGAAGATGAGTGGTGAATCCCATGCAATGCCCAGACACTCCATGGATGGAAAAAAAAAATGCCTACATTGACCCCTTTTCAACCAGCCCAAGGTACGTAAATTTTTCACATATTCCATTTGTAATGGAGCTGTTTGGACTGTATCCCTGGAGCGACTCTAGAGATCGCCCCTCGCGTGGGCGGCCCCAACCGGGTGTTTGGGGAGAACCGCAGAGGAAGAGAGCGGGCGTGACACGTGGAGCACAGAATGTGGAGCACAGAGCGGGGCCTCCAAAAACACGGTCAATACCACGCGGCGTGATTAGAACAAAACAACAATGGCTTTGAGACCTAGGCGAAATGCATGAAGTGTTCAAAAGCAATCCAAGTAACACAGATTTCATTGCCGTATGAATTTGGCTTTGGCTGTCATTTTGTCCGAACCAAGAGGAACAAGAACAACGACAAGGCAACCAAACAGAAATATACGTAATATATAATATATGTGTGTGTGTATCGTTTTTTTTGACGTAGAAATCAATCAAACTTCTTGTGCCTAGTCTAGCTCCTTACCTTCTTAGAAAGAGCTAAGCCAAACAAAGCAACTTGACCAAGAAAAAGGCCTTGTGAAGACTGTCGCAGCCTTCCTTTTTGGTGCTCAATGTTAAGGCACGTTTGAACGTGTAGAACACCTTAAGCAAGACAGACAGATACAACCTACTGTAGCAATAGAAACACTTATTGAGACAGGACACCAGAATAAATAATGTTGGCTGGATAAAAGTTAATTGATGCTGTTGCAACATGGTCTAGCTCATTAGCTTCTTTAGTAATGCGTACCTATTATTGATTGCTTTCAAGAAGGTAATTAAGCAAATGAAGTAATCCTTGTGAAGGTTGAAGCGGCTTCCTTTCAGTGCTCTAAATGGAATACATTTGAGCATAAACAAGACATACATAACCTTACTGATGCAGCCTTTTGAGACTGCGCCTCACAAAAGCCTAGGTTTTGAGCAGTTGTTTTGCTTCAAATGTTCTGACCAGGCTGGCAAAGGTTTAGAGGGAATATCAAGAAACAACACCAAAAAACGCAACATATATACCCAAACAAAGCATAAACAACAAAAAGCAAACCAATGTTTGGTACAGATCGAAGGCAAAACAACAAAATCCCAATCCTACAGTATCCTCATTTTGTCGCAACCATTGTTTTTGTTGTTTTATAACATGTGTTTTTTGTTTTCCCTCTAGACCTTTGTCGGCCTGGGCTGAACAATTGAAGCAACATGATAGCTAAAAACTTCGGTTTTCCTGAGGTTTCAGCCAAAAGACACTGTAAAGAACACAGTGTTGTTGATCATGTTATGCATTAACAACAAAACATTGAAGCAAACAATGACTCAAAACCTAGGTTTTGGTGATGTGTCAGCCAAAAAAACTATTTAACAACATGTTGTGTTTTTTTTAAATCATTTTCTGCACGAAAAACATCTCTCAGGAACACCAGTTCTGAAAACACCACAACGGTTGAGGTGGGGCATGTTCGATCAGTTTCAGTAGCAAGAAGCTACGAAGCGTAGCATAGCTTCGATAAAGGTCATGCTACGGAAAACGTGAAAATGTCATGCTACGTCACTCCGGTGACGCTGCGGATGCTGTGGCTCCCATCAAGTCCCAGACACGACTCATGGGACTGCCATAGGACTGCCGATCAGGCCAGGGGTGGTGCCAGGGGGGTCAATGGGGCGGCATATATGGCAGTCCCATGGAGCGTCTGGGAGTTGTTCAGGGAAAACCATGTGGGATTTCTACAACGAGCACCTCTCCTCACGCTTCTCAGAGTGCTTGGTCAACATGCAGGAACGAGGCGCGGGCGTCCGCGGGCGATGTCGGCGATGTCCGCGGAGAGGTCCGGTTTGGGAAGTTTCTACCGGGCCCTTTTTTTGCAGAGAAAGCACTTGCAAGGAAGTACCCTCCCTGCAACAAACATGGAAGTGCAAAAACCGCCTGTTTGTATAGGAAAATGGTATTCCAAGGGGCCATGCCATCCACAGCCATAATTGTTCCAAGGAGTGTAGATGGTGGAAAAAACCCAAGGTTGAAACCATCTCCAAAGCTGGTGTGCCAGCTGTTCGGGATGGGGATGTGCCTATGTGCCTTTGAGTAGATGATCTTGAAAAGTTTGCTCAATTGCTGACGTGCAGGTTTCTGTTGGTTTGAACCCAAGGCAGGAACACAGGTCCAACTCTGGAGTCTTTTGTTGAATGACACGGCATTTCATGTGTCGTTTAGTTCCCTAGGCCTCCAAGTACCTTCTGAGAAGGTGTTTGGGGTGGGTGCCAGGAGGGTCCAAAGACCTTCTGAGGAGGTACTTAGAGGTGTAGGGTTTGACTCTCATGTTGTTTTGGAACCATCGATAGCAGCTTCAAAGATGAAGCAAGACGAGAGCAGGGGTTTCCGCGATAAGTTCCATTAGACATGGCCCTGGCTGGTAGTTGATTGATTCGATCTTCCCACTTTCCAACCCTCTAGTTGTCCAAATGAACTTCACTTCAGATCCTGTTCTTTTCCCACCCCCCCACCTTTCCCCTCACTCTATCCTACCTCCATCGGTGAGGGATCTTGCTGGACAGCACCAGCCTGCAGCGCATCGAGCACGACGCCAGCGCTGACTTCCAAAGGCGCCTCGTCCGCGGTGGGCGCTGCCCGTTCCGCGCATGGCACCGGCGGCGGCGTCGTTCGGGGAGGGTTCGGGGGGGTTCGGGACATACGCAGGAGGACGGAGGTGGAAGGGGGGCTGGTGAAGTGGAACTTCACCAGCTGCTTTTGGCTGGTGAATGGGTTGTTGAATGGGTGTTCTGTGCTGTTCGGTGAGTACTGGAAGCAGTGGCGCGACTGAGCGGTCAAGGTCCCCTCCACAGTATGAACAGGAGGGTTGGCAGGTGTTTCCCCCACGTTTTGCTGATCGTCCTTCTTGCTATGTCCAATATTGCCAGTCAGAACCGTCCATGGGTCGACTGAACTGAACTGAACTGATTTATGTCACATATCCTGCACTTTTCATGCACGTCCACTGACAGCTGACCCCCGGCTATTGCGTGCCTTCGGCTCATTCCAGTGCCGACCTTGGCCAATCTCCCCAGAACCGTCCGCCACCGGCACGAATACCTCCGCACGGAGCTCCGTCCGGCAGGTTGCGGCAACGCTTCCAGGAGCTCCTCCGCGAGATCCGGGATCCCCAGGGCCACTGTTTGAACCCCGATGCGGCCGCTTGGCGAAGGGCGCGAATCGGCACCAGGGCAGCGGAAGCGTGAGAGATCACGTGTGTTTTCTGTTGGTTTATAGTTGCTTTATTTGTTGTTTTCTACCTTTTTGTTGTTGGGGGGGGGGCGGTGGTATGCTTAGCGATAAACACACGCTTTATAGGTTCGAGTGAATTGGATTGTTTCAACTTGAGTCAAATTTGCTTTTGAACTGTGAACTTCAATGTTTGGCAGAGCCAAAAGCCCACAGAGGAGGCAAAAGCCCCTCTCGCTTCAAAAAGATGCACGTAGATCCTTCCTTAGTCAGACAAAAATGACATGTTTTTGGTGAGTATAGAGTGATTAATTCCAGGAGCTGCGTAGTTATTGTTTAAATCAAGCACCAGTGAGCATCAGAGTTTGGTTGGTGTGGGCCCTTGTTCGGCTCTTACCAGCCGCTCATTATACCCCTCCGGATCTTTTGCTGCATGTATATCCAGAAGACAAAAGAACCTTTTCACTGCAGGATTGGATACTGAATGGTGGTGGTTTGGTCTCCCACCGGCCCATATCTTTAAAGCCGGTGGGGTGGTATACTCTCGACCCCTGGCATGCACCATCTCCAACCATCTTCCTTTCACGGAGGGCCGGTGAGGAGCCGAGTTGGCCAACACCGAGCTCGTCCGAGCTCGCACGAGCGACCGGACGTAGGTCAGGACGGTGCTCGGACGTAGGTCCGGACGGACCGAGCTCGGCCTCGACATTCTGGTTGAGGTCAATGTGAGTCCCAGACACTCCATGGGACTGCCGTATATGCCGATCAGTTGGGATGGTGCCAGGGGGGTCAATGGGGCGGCATATATTGCAGTTTCATGGAGTGTCTGGGAGTTGTTTTCTTTGAAATAGCAGATTTGTACCCTCCCGATCTAACATGGAACCGGAGAATTGATCGGTGGCTTCGACCAGTTTTTGCTACTACCGCCACGTGGTTTTGGGGTTCCATGTGAATTTGCAGGGGAAGTAGGTCACATGTTGATACCAACGCTGCCGGTGATATCCTGACATCTTTAGTCAACCAAGCAATCGTTGCCGAAGAAACCAGCTCGGTTCAACCGCACAAGGACAAGATGAACCTCAACAGCAGTATGCAGCTTCGGACGCTGCTTTTTGGAGGCCGGGTGGTATGGCTTTGTGACCAATGGTCTTTAGGCCATGGTCACAAGCAAGGGGGAGACCTTGAAAGGAATTGAAAGGAGAGAACATGCAAAAATAGTAACAAGGACGCTACTAGGTGGAGGCCATTGCTATTAGGTTGGAGGCCATCGCTACTAGTAACAAGAGTCTTCTCCCTACTAGCAGCGATGGCCTCCAACCCAATAGCAATGGCCTCCACCTAGTAGCGATGGCCTCCAACCTAGTAGCTTCTTGCTACTTGTTACTAGTAGCTTCTTGTTCTTAGTGGCAATGGCCTCCACCTAGATGGCCTCCACCTAGTAGCGTCCTTGTTACTATTCTTACTTTCCAAGGTGCAAATCTGTGTAAGTGCGGCTGACGGACTGGCCGGAGGTGCTGCTGAGATGGATTTTGGGATAAATAAGGATGTCATTCTGGTCCTTCAGCTTTTTGACATGTTTGGGACCATGTGTGAGTTCCTTTCAACATATCAACATTAACCTTAAATCATCATGAGGTGGCAATCCAACCCCCAACGACCCAGCACCTTGCCACTCATATTTCTGCTACTAACTAAGACCTAGGTGTCAGGGCCAAAGGTGTGTGCCGGGGGATGGTTGTCATATGTTGCCATAAAGCCTTAAACCAAAGCTTCGGTGTTCTCATTTACGTTGCAAGCTCTTAGTACCAACTGCAATGATGAATCATCCTCAGGCAGATGGGAATCTACAATTTTAATCCCAGACTTGGTTTAAGGGAACATCTACAGGAAAGCCATATTGTCTTAGGGGTGAAAACAAAGGTTTCCTGCATATGTTCCGTGAACCAAATCATGGATTTAAGCGGCTGTTTCTTCTTCAGGGTTGGCGGCAGGGGCTGCAAATGTCAGGCAGCGCAATGCAGAAATGGTTGCCATAGCAACTTGATTCGCCTGCAGGTCCCATTTGTGGCTTTTAACTTGCTTTTTGGTAGGTGTATGGTCTTTGAGTCTCCCAACATTGAGAGACTATCTAGACATATCTAAACGAACCTGACAAAATGCAAAGAATCTGCGAACTCACTTTCAGTCGATGCTCGCGAAGATGTTGTTAAGAGCTGTTTTTGCCCTCGGTGTTTCCGTCGAGGGGCGAAAAAAGGGTTCAGGTCTCCGTTCGCGTCGCGTTGCTTGGATTCGACCGTCCCCGACCGCGGGAGCCGCGCCGCAGTTCGAGTCCGTGGGTTTTGAACGATGGTCTTCCCTTGGTCCTGGAGCCAACCAAACTCCATCCAAACCTCTCTTTGGCTTGAACCGTTCCCACAAGAACTGATGTGATATCCTTTGTTGGTGGTTTTCGACCTCATGATGGTGCTTCCTCACATCACTTGATGACCGATCTCCTGATCAACCCAAATCGCGTCACCCTCAGCTGGCGCCGCCCGCAGCTGTATGACCTCGGCGCCGGGCCTAGCCATCCGACCGCCATGCGAGCCGTCCTTGGAGCGCTCCTGTCTCGGGCCGCGTGGGGCTCCGATTTGGCCTACGTGGTGCGGCCCGAGGGATGTGCCTATGACAGGCGCCGTGAACTCGCCGCCCGCGGGGGGGGGGGGGCGATGGCTGGTTTGGCCAGGGCCCATGGCACCCCATGGTCGAACAGGTGATTGGGATTCGGCTTCCAGGAGTCCACCAGGCCCCATCATCTCAGCGGTCACGTCCGACCGGCTTCAGCTAGGCAAAGGATGTGCTTATGACTTATGACTCACCCCTGGCAGGCCATCGATGGATAAGGTATGATAAGGTGTTCAAGCTCGATGGTATATAATGAATGTTCCGCCACAAAGGGGCTGCGACTGGAGAAGAAAGAACCGATTCCAACAAGTCTCTTTAAGTGTTCATGGAATGTCATGGAACAGTTTGGCCGAACTTTGGCCATGCTTCCGCTTCCACTTCTCACGCGGCGTCACCACCCAACAAATTTCCAGTGTTTGGCGAAATCGCCTTGCATGGGTGCCTGGCAGTGGGTGATGACCTCATCTGTCTTTGCAGAAAGAATTGCTCGCGAAAGAGAGAGAGAGAGAGATTGGGAGAGAGTCCAGGAAATTCAAGGTCTCGAAAATGAGTTGTGGAACCTTTGACTTGAATCAGCCACTATACATACATATAATGACACCGCTGGTTTTTTTCCTTTTTCGGAAGAGAGAACCACGTCCATCCGTCGACCTCGTTTCTCGGCCACGGTGGACTCCTCTCGTCCGGTGCCCTGCAGGTGGACGGACCCCTGTCGTGGGGGCGCTTCGTGCCAAACGTTGGCGGAGGCTGGTCTCACCTGTAGTGGGATCATGGACATCGACGGCACCTTGGCTTCGACCGACCCCGTCGCTGACACCTTGGTGTACGTTGGGTTCGATCCTTTAGGGGTTGGAACGGCGGAGAAAGATGCGATCGATGCCGAGACATCTGAATGAAGAACCAGAGTTTTTTGCGGCGCATGCAATGCTTTCACGTGGTTTCTAGAGTAGATGGAAACCCCAAGAGGTCTTTTAGATGGGGATCCAGATTTATAAACCACCTTTTGGTGATTGTGCCATGATATAAATCCTGTTTTGTTTGGGAAGTGGGCAACACTCCAAAAAAACAGATGTCCCTCCTCACTGTGCTCCATAAATGCACACGAGGCTTTTGGGCGACCGAGCCGTTGTTTCGAGCCAAGTCTACCGGGTCTTAGTCGCCTGAGCTGTGGCAATTGTGCCCGAAAGAGGGACACCATGCTCTACATCAGTGGACATCTTGCTCTACCCTGGTGAAGGTGAAGATGTTCGACCATGTTCTACCTGCATGTTGGGTCCTGGGGTGGTTTAGCTGAGGGCGCAGCGATCATAGAGGGTCTATAGTATACTATAGGTATATCTCCGTTTCCGTTTTCGGTTGGAGAGAATCAAAACTCCAACTCCCTCGAGAGGAGGATGCCAACGACTTTAGATGGGAATCTATCCCCTACACCGACCTCCTAGTTCTTTGGATCCTCCAAACCCACCACCCACTGGAGGTCGGATCATAGGCCAATTTTTATACACCCGGTCGCCCTACAGCAAGACTCCAAGACCAATCAAACGGTTGACCTGGCATTTTGTAGTCTCAAACGTCTTTGGTATAACCGCTTGCCTGGTAAAATGCTCTATTTTTAAGTCCCAATAGGTCTACCCTCGATGTTCCGTACCTGGTCGCGCTCGCGCAAGCGCCGCTTGCCGAGGATGTGACACCGCTTGCAGCTACCCCTGCTGCGTGGCGACCACCACCCTCACGCACACGGAGACGATGACCCATACGACGGTCACTTGGGGTCTAAGAAAGCTAGAAGAAGAAGCCTTCTAAGAAAGGCCCACAAAATGGGCGACGCAGATGGGGGGGATCTAACATGTCGACATACGTGGATTCGGGGGTTCTGTTGCCACCCTATGCTGGGATGAACCGTGGGTTTATAAAGGTTATTAGGCATTGTAAGTGTATTTATAACATACTTATATATACCGTATAAGTATGGTATAACATGGTATACTATATATATAGTGTAGCTTCTACAACACTTAGCAACTTGAAGTCATAAGTTCTATAAACTTTATAACTACTTAACATCATTCATGCTAAGTTTTACAACCATTTAGCATACTTATAAGTAGTTATAGGTAGTTATAACAGCTTACAACCAGTTTTGTAAATGGTTATAACTTGGACCTGTAAATGTTATAACACTTGCAACTCACCTCATAACTTCTAGGAACTGTTATAAACCCACAGTTCATCCTAGTGCCACCCTTCTTCCGCAGGGTCCGATCAAACAGCTACCGCTCGCCGAGCATCGGTCCATCTGGTCTCGAATCCGTGATCGGTCCATCAAGGCGCCGACAGCATGGCCAACTAAGACCAGGGAGGGTTCTGCATGAGGTTGTCAACTAATTGCGCGACTACATGTCTGCGTATGTTGAAAGCAGCCGACAGGAACCAATAGGTGCGTCCTGATATAGAGCTTAGGGACTGCAGTTGAAGACGGAGAAACACCGATGCACCCTGTCCTCGGAGTCGTGAGTTGTGGCCGTGATCTCCTTGAGCATTGTTTGGGCGGAGGGTATGCATGCACTTGTGTACTTCCAGTAGGTCAAGAGCCCCTCTCAAAGGACCGTGACCATTTCAGAGAGCTGGACCTACTCCGAACTGCTTCCGATGCAAACGACCCGCCAACTGGTCCGGTCGGACCCGTTTTGAACGTCCTCACCCCCAAGGCTAAGGGCTCCAAGCAGCCCTCCGATTTCCCCTCAGGTTCGGGTGTTATGCCAACCCGCCCCTGGCCACACATCCACCCCTGGGCCTATTGCCCTATCTTCGTTTCATGGAGGTTCTAGGCGGCCGATGGCGGACGAACGGGCCATCGCCACGACCGTCGAGCCCGGCCGCCTCAAGGCGACCGCCACCGCCACGCACACGGAGACCGGCGACTCCGACGGCAAGGAATCGGTGGAGAAAGTGATGGAGCGCAGGTATGGTCCTGGCGGTATGGCCCTGGTCAATCCAAGAGATGGAAGGTTAGAGGTTGACCTGATCATGTTCGGAAACTGAGGGCGGGGGTCCGTATGGTCCTGGTATGGGGACTATATCTTGTGCGGTCCTTATGGCATATTGGCCCTGAGGATGGTCAGTCGTGGATCCCAAAGTGGCTGAGAATGGTCGAGAAGCGGTGCTAAATCGCTCGGACATCCCGATGCTCCTGAACCGGAGGGTCGTAGAGACTCCCAACTGAGGATTGAAGGTTCCGTCGCTTGGGGTCCCAAGCTTTGCTGTCAGGGGGGTTGAAAAGTCGGACAAGTGCTATCTCCCTTGACCGTTTCTATACTCAATAGATGAGAAGTCCATTAGCATTAGCACCAACCAGTCAGGATGCGTTTCTACTATGGAAGACACAGTCTATAGGGCCTTTGGAGGTTCTACAATCCACCCAAGCTGGGTCGTGCAGGTCACTCATTCCACTTCCTACGTTCAGGTTATATAAGTGACCGGGTCACGTTCAGGTTAACCCGCGCTTTGTTCCGGGTACCCAACTGACGCCGACTCCGTGGGAAGAACACCGGTCCGACTCCCCGGTCGCACCCGCGAGAAGGGACTGGTACCGATCGAGATACTTGAGTCCCTAGAGATCTCTGGAGTGATGCGTTTTCTACTATATTAAAAGTATATATTATAGCTAGGTATATATTATATAGATATAAAGCGTATAAAGTATCCTATTGAGTTTGATCCATCGAGCAAAAATGTTTACTGATTACATGGATTTCGAAGCAAGTGATTCATGGGCCTGTGTATCAAGTCAAGCTTCATGCAGTCGTCACTTAGGATAAATACTGGGAGCAAGAGAATGATGACTATAGAACTTATATCAGGCATCCTTTTCTATCTCTGTTGGTCCAGGTCGTATTGGTTGAAAACTATGTGTTGATTCATGTTGTGAAAAAAGGGGCTTTAGACAATTCAATGTTGAAAATGTGCTGGAAACATGTGGTATGTAAATTTCTATGTTGTGAGTGAGTGATGTTAAAGGGGCTTGGGGAAATTTCAATGTTGTAAAATATGATAAAATATGTTACAATATGGTGGAACATTTGGTATGGGATGTTGGTGAAGATAGGAGTTGGAAATTTCAACGGTCTAGGTTGTCATCGAAATCTGGAAAGTGTATAACCCCTGTGACACCTATGTGAATGTGTATGTGTGTGTGTGCGTTTCTCTCTCAAATGAATGCCCACCCACTGTCCCATCTCCAAAACCACGAAGGCAGAGCATCATCTGCAAATTTTGACTCCCCGGTCAACGCATCTTACTGTAGATTGTTGAGTCTCTATAGAACCTAATTAATTCTGAACTTATTGTTGTTTTTGTTTGGGAAGGCGCTGGCCAGAAAAATAAAAGTATGTTGGGCGATGATTTCAAGGCCTCTCCACACCAACATGCTTGGCATCTCCCCAATGCAACTGCACCATTCCAAACTGCAGCAGTGCACTCTTTTCTTGGCAACGAATCCATATTCTTGTGCCTTCAGGAGGTCCATCACGGAGCCGAGTAGAGAACTATCCCTGCAAGAGACCCCAAAGAGTGTTGACAAGAAGAAGACAAGGGTGAATAAGCCAATAGTGTGACCACACCTTCTTTGGGGAAAAAAGACTACTATAAAGGTGTCACATGATCTTCACCAGGGTGCTCCTCTTCAAACATCCGTACACCTCGGGCGGACCAACGCGCGCGGACCACGTGACCTGGCGTTTTCTTCGCGCTGCAGTGACCACCGCGACGATCACCGCCACGCTCACCGACACAGCCACGGCCACAAGCACGGAGACCGTCGTGGAAACCACGGCAGTTGTGGCCACCACGGAGACCGTTGTGGCGACCACGACTGAGGACGCCCGACACCACGACGGGACGGGAAGAAAGAGATGAACACAGATAAAACAGACACCTTCGCCCATGGGAGTTTGAGCATTTCCTTCCTTCTATGGGTTTTAGGACTGGCTATTGCCTCTTTCTCTGTGAGGCTCCACAGCTATTCTTATGATATGTTCGAACCATCTTAAAATGCTAATTAAATGTTACACCCGGGAAGATTCACATGGAACCTGGACCTTGGAAAGACGACTTTCCTCTACAAACCGGGCGTGATTTTCAGGTTCCATGTTAATCTTCCAGAGTGTAATATTAACATGTTCCTATAATTTGGGATGGTTGACGGTTGGGGAGTCCATGTTGACATCTCATGCCATAGACCGTATACCCTGAAACAAGGACCTTCAGGCTTTTAGACCACGGTCTGCCAAGTCAACCAACATGACTGACAGGAAGTTGGGCCCTAGTTTGGATAGTGGATCCTCCAAATTAGGTGTCACTCAGTCAGGTAGTCCCTAGAGCTCCAGTCGTACCTTCGTTAAGGAGGTGGGACTTGGGTGCCATTGTGGGGTCCACTCGTACCGAACCTGAAGAGATACCACTGGAGCCGGGAGTAGGATGGAGTAGGCATAATAGGAATATATGATATACCCAGACGCTCCATGGGACTGCCATAGGACTGCCGATCAATTGACCCCTCTGGCACCACCACCCCCAACCCCGGAACTGATCGGCAGTCCGGACTGGCAGTCCCAAACGGGTCGCGTCTGGGATAGGAATATATGGTGGTTTGGCTCGTGTTCGAAGCCGCACGTTTCGCTTGTTTCGCTTGTGACCGAGCCCTGGGACATCACCAGGTCCGACGGAGACCCGAGTTGAGCACCCAACGGCGGACGGACCGAGCACGTACTTGGATCGGGACGAAGGGGCTCTTCCACAAGTATATGCTTGGACTTTTGCGTTTTGCCGCACTACATGTGCAACCTTCATCCGAGCTGACAAACATGCTAGCCTAGGCTGCTAGGCTGCCTGAGACGATGTGTACTCTTTGACTCTTCCACAAGAAGTGTAGCAAGGGCCGTGTACGATCTCCTGATCTCTTGATGCGCACCCGTGTGGCCTACGATCTTGGGGAACGAGGGCGTGTTATCCCCACAACAGGAACCACAACAACAATCGGAATCCTTGTGTAGCGGACAAAAGTTCCCAGACACTCCATGATATATGCCTACACTGACCCCCCAAACCACCCCAATGTAGGCATATATATGGCATACATGGAGTGTCTGGGATTGTCTTCCCCAGAAGGGAGACGGCCCTTCATAAAAAAACGTGGCCTCGTCTTTTTCTGCACAGCCTCACCGCTTTTTCGCACCTCGTCCCTCCGTCGACGGAGGGTGAAAAAGACGTCCGAAGAAACACCCGCTTTTTGGGGTCGTTCAACCGTCCTGATCTTCCACAGCTTCTCACAGGTTTCGTCCACTCGATGTTCGTGGGATGAGGGATGTTTGCACGTCCGAAACAAGCGCACCCTTATGATCCCTTAGATGTGTTTCTTTTCGGGTGCGCCAGGAAATCGAGACATCCAAATGATTTGTTTACCTGACACTCCATGTATGCCATATATGCTTACATTCGGGTGGTTTGGGGGGTCAATGTAGGCATATATGGCATACATGGAGCGTTTAAGGGATTGCATTACTGTATCCAAGTTCGGTAGGTATCTTCCAAGTGGAAGTCACTGGCACCACCAGGAGCCCACCAGCAGCAGCACCACCACGGCTGCAAGCACGGCTGCGAGCACTACCACGTCCGAGCACCACGAACATCATGTGGTGACGAACTCCACGACGGAAGAAGTGGAGACGACGGCAGGGCCAAGCACACGGGGGCCAGCTGCAGTGATGTGGCCTGGCCATGCCAAAAGCGCAGGTTTTCATGTGGCATGCGACGGCGAAGCAAGTTACACCAGAAAGTCCAAACTAACGTCTAAACGTCATGACTTCGGACTTTGCCGCGTGTGTTTTTAGATTCAGGCGTTGGTTCCTGTGTATCCTACATGTTCGATCATCCTACATGTTACATGTTTGTTCCATCGGCTTCGCGGGGGCCAAACTTCGAACTAGGTCTACCCCTTGCGGCCAGGTCTACACATCCCAGAATCAATGGAAGATTTAGACTTCATGGTTTTAGAGTTGTTGTTTATATTTTTGGAAATATCTTTTCTTCACCGTTTGGTCTATTTTCTGGGGTGATCATCACTCTCTCCTGCAGACCGTGTGGTCGGTCCACCTGGGGGGGGGGTCATTGCGGCGGGTCACTCTCTGGTCTTCTCGCCAGGAAGCTGACGATGCGGGTGGAGGTCCGGGACACGGAGGATTACCGGGAGTACTTCGAGGACCCCCTCATCCGTCAGGCAGCTCGGGACACAACGCCGCGCAGCTTGAGCGAGACCGTGGGAAGCCTTGAGACACGTCTCGGTTTTTGGAGAGTCAGAGTGCCAGCCAGGATCATCAGTATCAAGCAGGGTTTGGCCCGTTTGTTTGGGGTGTTTAATAGCCAGCAGCCCTTGGAGGGCCCAGTCTGGGATGGCGTTTCTGACGTGTCTTATTAAACTTGGCTCTGGGCGGGCTAAGAGTTCAGAAAATCATTGTGTTAGCGGATTGCAAATCCCAAAATAGTCGAAATGGGAAAGTTGTGATTGACCCGCAATCCAGAATCATGACCTTGACTATAGTGAAGAAACCACATGCAGACTTCTGAGTGTGAACATTGGGTTTTGTGGGTTTGTTGCGTGCTCTAAATTTGAGGCCACAGTGCATATTAAGGAGAATGGCACAAACAATCGCTCTAAGCAAGCCGCCTTTGTTCAGTAACTTCAATCCCTCCATGCAGGGCCTTCCCAATCCGAATCTTCCATCATTTGTCGCTCACTCCATTGGTTACCCATCACCGGCTTCCTTTGTTTCACCCCGTTTGTTGTTTACCTAATGCCCTCTCTCCCGGCCCTGTGCTGGTCGAGGCCTACATCAACGTGATGTCGGAAGTGTCCACCGTGCCGAAGGAGCAGCTGCAGGTTGAAATGTCCAGTGAAGAGTTGGGCTACATCATGGTCACCTACATCATGCCACCCGGCGAACAGCCCCTTCTTGAAAAGCCGGTGTTTGGGACGTGCTGATGAAACACATGGTCCATGCCACTTGATGTCGACAGGGTCTTCAGATGACTTGGGTCTACACTCGAAAGAAAGATCCATGGTGACGTGGATCCATGGAACCTTTAAGGCCCTTGGATGACATGGCCTTCTAAATACCAAGCAGAAAGTGAGAAAGTCCCCTTCTTGGGGAACCTATGCTCACCTATGCTTCACCTATGCTTCTAACACTGCCTGGCAGTGTTTTGGTGTGTTTCTTAAATCCGGGCCCCATCACGAGCCGAAGACTGAGGACCATCCCATACAGCGACGGCGAACCCAGTTTGCCCATGGCTGAAATCCAAGAGAAGCTCAGCTCCATCGACATGCCGACCTTCAATGAATTGCCCCTTGGGAGAAACGTGTCGAAAACAAGACGGTCCCGGCGGTAACAGCCTCAAAACTGGAGGGCCCAGGGACCCCCCCCCTCCATTTGGATTGAAACACTTTTTCATAGTGTTGGTATGTTTTTTGTTTCACTCATCATCGGTCAAAACACTATGACACTTTCTTATGTTTGTCACGGTTGTCCCATTCCCGGCGTCGGTACTGTCTTGTTCGTCTCCCGTGGCTCTTGCGGGCCCGTATCACTTGGTGGACGAACCAGACGAAGCATTCCACTCCGAACTCACATGCTTTCGTGCATGGCATCCCCCTGTTTTGTCTTCGGAACATGGTAGACCCGAACGAAAGGGGCCATGCCATCCACGTAACCAGACAAAAGCGCGACCAGCGATCGCCACTTGCTACCTCTTGGGTTGGGGGGTCATCGATGACCCATGTGCTCCTATACTGGTTTCCTGGCCGGGCTCAGGCAAGCATGGGTGATCTGGTGATTGTCCACTGGCGCCCCTTTTTGTTCCAAGAACATAGGCTGTCCCGCCATCGCCAATAGGTGAAGCATGGTCAGAAATGACGGTGTTTTCTGTGGAAAGTGCCGAGGGTTGGCCCTAGAACCCGCCAAGCGCACTAGTTAGCCTGACCTTGTTTTGCATATGCCTCTCCATGTTGCGACAGCTGACCTCAGGTTGGACAAAGAGATTAGTGAAGTCGCGGGCGAGGGGAAGTACCAGCAGAAGGTGGTGAGCTCCTTGCCAATAAAGGACGAGTCAGGGGTGCAAGATAGAACTGCACCTATAGAAACTAGGATTGTTGGGGAAGATGCGGCCTTTAGCTGAAGCTTTTTCCTGTGGCAAGCCCTCAGGCAGGAGGAAAGGATAAACACCCTTTCTCCAACATATCGATGGAGGCTGAGAAAAAGGATATTCCTTATTCTTTGGCCTTCGGAAGGTCAGGGAGTGGCACCCCGAGTTGCAGAGGGGGTGGGACACTGAAACCGCCGTGAAATCGATTTGTCGAGCCACACGAGGCGTCAATGTGGCAGATGTGCCCGTCGCTCGGACGCAAAGAGTGTCGGGTAGGTTGAAGGATGCCAGCAAGATGGACAAGACTTCTGGGGTGGATCTGTTTGTACTTATATACCTGTTTGTTTGCGTTTGTTTAGTGCGTTTGTTTGCACTACCTGTTTGGGTTTGTCGCTCGCGTCATGCCACAACTTTTCTGCGCAAAGTGCCAAGTGCCCCCCGAAAAATGAAGTGGATTGATATTCAGGGATTTTCCTTTAGCACTACTTAGGATGGATGCAGAGATCACAATGCTTTGAATTCTGAACACATTTCAACATGTTCTTTTCTGGTCCCTGTTCTTGCAGCTCAAATCACAAAAAGCATCTCTTGAGATTGGTGTGCAGCCGCGCCAAACAGTTCCCACCCAGTCCCTTCCCAGTTCCAGGTGAATGCCGCATTTCAACACCATGTGCCCAAAGCAGTCTTAAGCGCTTTCGCAGTGCTTCTCGCTGGTCTTTGAGCATCATAGTGACTACATCTCTCGGATGGCAGGTGGCGCGCACACCCCTTTGGACGCACGCTACGAACGACTAAAAGTCACAAGCAGTTTGGGCCACTTGGTCTAAATGCTAACATGCTAAACAGGTTAAAACTGGTAAATGTGTCAAGTTGGACGCGTCAGAAGGGTAGATTTTCTGCTGCCTTCCTTGCCTTTTTCTCCATGACGGAGCGGCTGGGCCAATGGTAGATGGTTCTGCGTCTCTGAAGTGTCATCCGACGTGCACCGTAAGGCACTCGAAGCAACGCGACTCATGACAGAACCACGACAGGACTGACGATAGGTATTTGATGGACTTGACAGTTCTTGCGCTGGAGATCCTTAATTAGAGGTGTGTGTGGGGTGTGTGTGTGTGTGGGTTCGTCAAGAAACTTCTAAAAAGCTGTGGCTTCCCTTCAGAAAGTGCCCAGGTGGGACAGAAAAAAGGTCAGAGGCCGAGCTTTTTGCGTGCATGCATGTGTTTTTTCCCATGATTTTGGATCCAGAGCTTGGGTGCCCTGCCGAATGCTTGACCGCTCCAGCATAGATGAATTGTTTGTCTCACCCAGAGGGCGTCCGCTGCTCAGAATGACCGTGGTCGTCCTCGATTTCGTTGGCTGGGTGTGCCGCAGCCGCTTTCAAGAAGATTTGGTGAATGGCCTACGAGGAAGTACTGTATTTGGAGATTGATGGTTGGCATGCAATGCATGTCCAGAGTCAGTAGTAGCAAGAAGCTATACTAGGAGGAGGCCAGCGCTATCAGGTTGGAGGCCATCGCTATTAGTAACAAGTAACAAAGGGCATTGCTACTAGTAGCAAGGACGCTACTATAGTAATAGTAGCTCCTGGCCTTACTACTAGTAGCACGAAGCTACTAGTTTCAGATTCCACGCCTTTGGCGGCTCAGAGTTCCATGCCAACATGCACAGCCCACCCGCACGATCGCAGGTCGTCGGCGGTAGCATGTTCAACACGATGATGATCGCAGGCCGTCAGCGGTGTGCACAGGCTGCGGAGCACCCAGCCTGCTAATGTGGCCAGACTCGATTCAAACTTCGCTTAAGCAGTGACAAAAAAGGTGTCCAGGGAACCGGCGAAGCACCGCGGGCTCGGGGCTCGGCTCGTGCGTCATTAATATTGAAAGGGAAGAGATCGACACTTTTGGGGGCGATGGACGTGGAGAATTGGCGATCTTGTGTGTCACCTCGTAGGTGTGGTCCTCTTTAAACCGATTCTATTCTGCACCAGGCAGTTGCAGAATCCGATTCCAAAGTTCTGCCAGGGTGAGGAATTCGATGACGTCCGGACACGACAAACATCTCCGAGAGAATTGGCCACGGATCGCAACGAACCGGACAGGCACCAAGAACCGGGCAAGCGACGAAGAGCTGGAGGCTGAAACGTCAAAAGCGGGCTGAGGGACGAACAACCTATGGTTTTCTATGATTTTACCGATATATACAAGTCACTTGACACTCGATTTGAGAGGAACACGTCATATTTTGGGGTGGCTGCTTTCATTTGCTTTCCAACTTACGCCAATCACCTAGCAGGCTGTTTTTCACTGAAGCATTTGGAAGGAGCTGTTTTCGTGCCCGTGAATGGAGTGGGAACGCAATTTGGCGATGCCGGTGGGTGTGCCCCGCAGGAAGGAAGAGAGAGAGAGAGAGAGCCAGCGAGCCCTTTGCGATGCCACATTTGTGCCATCGTTTGTTCACGAGCTGGTGATCCAATTGAGCGATGCAAGCTCGCCTGTTTCGGGCTGCGGCGGGTTTCCCCTTCAGCCCGATTTGACCCGAACGTCCGCCTCTCCTCGAACAGCGTCCGCCACGTCCGCCAGGTCAGCAGGAGCTTCCCAGTCTCCAAGGACTCCATAGAGGACGGACCGAAGATCCGCCAAGCGAAGAGCGGTCGAACATGAGGAGATGGGATGGGTAGGCTGTTCGTGGTTTTGGTCTACGTCCCAAACCTGGAAGAGGAGGTCGAAATAGGTCGCCTGGGAGGTCTCCCTCATACACACCCATTCTGATCCATGAAAAGGCGTTTCCGAGAGACGACCAGTCTTGGTCAACGGCGCCACTGAGTTTTTCACCGCAACGTGTCTCATTTGAAGCTTGTTGACTGAAACTGGTTTCGTTGACCTGCAGGCTGGTATCAAGCAGGGGGGCTGAGTTTTGCCGAAGGTCCAAGTGAGCTGAAGAATGGACAACGGATATAGACTTCAGATCCAAGCCGCTTGAATGTCGTATATATAGAAGATCATAGAATATCTGTTTTTCCCCACCCCAGGCACAATGTATATATAAGGTCATAGTGCATTCGCCCAGGGCAACCATAAGCTTTGCAGTACAATGTGTTTGCTCGGCGTTTTTGTTGGACCAGAAGGACCCATCGGCAGTACAGCACACCGGGTCCACCCTCCACCTCCACTGGTGGTTCTACCCGACTGGTTCCGCCCCCAGTTCACGGCCTCCACCTAAGGCATTCCAAGCGCTTCGAGCTGAACAGCTGGCGCTTGACGCCAGGACGGGACGTCCCGGGGTGAGCGACTCGCGAAAATTCCACCAAAAGTTCGCCGAGACGAAGGTGAAAGGAAGGATATGTTTTTTTTGGGGGGTGTGCATGTGGAAAGAAGAGAGCCGTGTTAGCTGTTTCGGTTTGCTTGTTGGGTGGTTTTTGATCTTCTTGAACCTTAAGAGGTTGAAGCAGAATTGGAACATGTTGTCCAAGGTGAATTCTAGATTGCAATTTCTTATTGTGGCGTTCTCAATGGAATATTTGGTCTCCGAGGCAGTCTTGGGTCCAATAATTAGTTGCATTGTCCGCCATGGTTTCTTCATGTCTCTTCATAGTGGCCAGCTTGACTCACACACTTCCAGGTGTCAAGCCAATGGACAGGACCATGGCATTATGGGGACGGATATGTTTTAAAAGAAGCTACGTTCGGGGCTCCTGGCATCGCTACGAACGGAGCGTTCGGACGCTAGCTAATCGGGGCGACCCCTGGCCTTACTAGGAACGTTCGGATGCTACGAAACGGAACCAAATGCTACTCCAGCAGTCACAAAGGGGTGCTATCCATGGAGGTTAGGAGTGCCCAGCTACTCCACTCACTTGGAGACTAAACACCACCCCTTTGTGACTCCTGGCTATTTCTTCGTAGCCTGTGAAACTTCGGTCGCGACTCGACGCTGCCTCCCGCCTCGCTTCATCGCCCACCGCTTTGCCCGTCAGGGCGCAATCGGAAGTTTGTGACGGCCAAGGGCTGGCCTTCCACATGCAAGGCCGGTCCTTCCGTGGTTCGGGGTGTTCGGAGTTCGGCGGACGGGGTCGAAGGAGGGAAGTCGGAAGTCGGTCTCAGGGGATGGACCGGGGCCAGTCCTTTCAATGGACGGCGTGACGGTGATGTTTTCGTTGGTTGGTTCTACGCATTTGAGGTCGTCAGCACGTGACACAGATCACAACATGTCACAAGCCTCACTCAATTATAGGCACAGAAGCATGATTCATTGATTTTGGTCTTAATGCCAGACACGACTAATGGGACTGCCATAGGACTGCCGAGAAACGGCCAGGGGTGGTGGTTTTAGGGGTCAATGGGGCGGCAGTCCTATGGCAGTCCCATTGGTCGTGTGTGGGAATTGTAATTCTCATGAAACATTACATAGATTCCTAGGTGCGACTGAGAGACCAACCTGGATGAATCATGCAGCCTTTTTGACGATTGACGACCAATTAGACCCATCGTGCCAACCCGAACGGCTGAACCAGCTGTGAAAAACCATGTACGCCTAGCTGTTCTTCGAACGGCTGGTCGACACTGTGCTCCCATGTATGTTATATAGTATAACGAAGACCGGCCATGCCCGGACATGCCGTGTCGAACATGACATGACCGTGCTGTTTTTTAAACGCACCTGAGGGACGTTTGACCGTCAGATGCGAGATCGTGGATCACCGAGAGGCTGCACCCTTTTTGGAGAACCAACCGTCTCAAATGCAGGATTTGGGTCAAACGTTTTTCTGTTTGACACATTTCCTCAGCTCAATGTTAAAGTTAAAGAGGGAGCGCGAGGGTATACATGGGTTTGTTCTTCCAGTGGTGCAGGATTTTTGTCTATTAACCGTATGAACAATTCTGGAACTGAGCTTTAGGCAGTTGATTACAGTCTCAGTTGCAGTCTCTTTTGAATATGTGGGACTTCTGCGTTACTAGTAACAAGAAACTACTATAGGTTGGAGGCCATCGCTACTAGGGTGGAGGCCATCACTACTATAGAAGCTTCCGAATGTTTGGTATTGAATTTATACCAGGACCCACAAGGGGTGGCTAATGGACACCCCTTAACCTCTAAGGAGCTATAATTAGACACCCCTTAGGGGGTCCTGGTAGAGGCCGTTCACGGGGCAGCCTCAAATCGACCAGCCCTCCGGTAGTGCGGAGCGTTGCGACTCAAAGCCACGAACCGTTTGGCCGTTCGCGACCAATAGGCCGGCGAAGCGTCTCTGGAAGTTGGTTGGTGTCGTTTTCTGGGAGCAAACCTGATACGAGACATTTCATTATATATATATATATTATATATATATAGTTGCATTCAATGGCTTATTTGTGTATCCCTTTTGCCATCTACGATGGAAGTGGTTCCTGTTCTTGACCGTGCCTATTTTCAGGGGAGCCATTCGAAGGGCACCGCTGTTTTCTGTCCTAAAGAACATTCACAAGGCTGGGGAACGTTCTTCTTTGGCACGGTTGCTTCACCCCAGGATGCTCTTGAAGCGCTGTTGAATGATGAGGACAACAACGCCCGGAGCCAAAGATGACACGACAACTCGTTGGCACATGTGACACACGCACATGACGTGCACACATGGGGCTCGAGCCATGGGGCTCGCCCCCTTCCACCGGTCACTCGGCCGACGGCATGACCCGCCGCAACCGGTCGACTCGCCCGCCGACGAACTAAGCCAGACACGACTCATGGGACTGCCAGTCCGGACTGCCGAGAGTTCCGGCCAGGGGTGGTGCCAGGGGGTTCAATGGGGCGGCATATATTCCAGTCCCATGGAGTGTATGGGTTATGATGATATAGAGGGGATGCTACTTTCAGGTATACAACCAACATATATAGGATGAAATGATGGTGCAACATCGGCCTCTCTGATGATTCTCCCGAAGGACATGGTGCAACATCAGGTTCTACGAACAGAGATTGAGCTGGAGGTGAATGATCAGAGATGATCAGATGGAGCAATGCTATGAGCAACTCTTGTTTGAAGTTACGATTCATCGAAGAGATCAATGAAATCAAGGGTTGCATGATGGCATGATGTAGCATGCATCCATATTGTGCCACTACCATGGTGGGCTTTGTTGTGAGACTGCCCAAGTCTTTTTGCAACTTGGAATTTGTATGCAATAGCAATGTGACACATGCACCACTTGGCACCACACCTGGGGAAAAGAGACCAATCCGATCCATTCTGACTGCATCTCACGCTGCTTCTGCCTCTTCAGCAGCCGTCAGGTGCGGAAGCAGCTGGAGGAGTTGGGCTGGTCCCCTGAGATGGTGGAGAAGGCGCTGACAAATGGCGTCAGCAGATGAAACTGTGATGGGGTGACCTCAAAAAGGCTCATGTGTTTTCCCAAAAATAGGCATGACCAGAACTGTTTTGCAAATGAATAGTTAGTATTAACATGACTGCAGCACGTACAGAAAACATGTCACTCAGCCTCACCTCCTGAGTTCCACACTTGAAGATGCGCTAGTACCAGATGTGATCCTTCCGCATTTTTGTATGAGTCGAACCGGGTAGAGTCCAGATGATTCCCAGTGACTCCACCTGACTCAATGTTTGTTTTAGGTGGGCACTTCACCTCCACATCATGATCTTCGCAGCACCCAAAACAATGGACCAATTCCGCTCGTTCTGCTGCTGCCACAGGCAGCAGAAGCCATGCAGGTGCACCGGCAGATGGCTTCAGTGAAGGCAGCTGCGACGATCTCGTCTCGATCTGGTGGGGTGCCTGAGACCCAATGGTCACAAGTACACCGCCGTCGACACTGCGAAGGACACCCCAAAAACACCACCGAGTTGAAGTGTTTTGGGGCATCATATGTGCCATAATGTGCCATACCTGGATCTTCATGGATCTTCCAACTCTGCAAAGTGTTTGCCTTTTGGCTGGTGTGAAAAGGCAGACATTTGTCACGTCGTTGGAAAATCAAGGTATCATGAATGTGTGTGGGTGAAGTTCCGTCTCTCTCACCCCATTCACCTCCCTCGTTTCCCCGAACGAACGCCGCTCAAAGCGGTTCCTCAAAGAGGGTCAAGGTCACGACGCAGTGTCGACGCAGAGAACCGTCGACCACGAGGACTGTCCGGACCGTCCGTGGACGTGACTCCGGACTCCCAGACACGGGGTCAACAACCTGACTGCTGCGAAGCGAGACGCGCGAGAAGGATTTCCTGTTTGTGGAGAACCAGTGATTCCCAAGTTAGGGACCAGCGACCAGGAGGTTCTGGCGGGTCATCACTGCTACGCTACTGGCGAGTCGACCAGTCAGGGGGTTCGGTTCCGTTGGGTTCCTGGAAGTTTCAGTTCCGCTTGCCTCGATCCAGAACGTCCTGACCGCCTTTGCCAAGCCGATGCAAGAGCACGTCGCTTGGAAGAGCACGTCGTATCGGTTCAATGATTTTTGAAGAGTGTGCCAATGGCCGGCGAGACTCACATGTGTTTCATTCGTCACATTTCCCGGAAGAGGTGATCCACAGATCGCAAAGCATGAGTGTTAGCAACATGAATTGAAGATTGTGCCAAGAGTTTGGAGGTGAGAAGGTGGCTTGGTCTATATATATATATATATTACTATATTATATTATACTATGTCCATTTGGCCCCATGAAACACAGCCGTCAGCCAGAATCTTGAGGTGTCAGCCTGTGTCAAGAGGAGTGCAACCCTATCCCCATGTGTTCGTTCATATGCGTGCATGGTTCAATCAGAATGTTCGTCTCACCATGGTCTCAGGGGCAAGTTGCAGGAGTCAAGTGGTCTTTGTGCGCTGCTTCTCGGACCTTCCAAGCCTTCCAACATGTTCTCTCGAGAAGACCTGTTTCTGTTGGTTGGAGCTGAACGTCCGTTGACCCGAGTTCAACGGACAGCTGAACAAGAAAATCACCACCCAAGTAAAGATGTCGACCGCCCTTGGGATTGCCAAAGTCGTTTGCTTTTGCTTCGCTGAGGTCTTCAGACACATGTCATCATTTCATATCATTTCCCCACCTCCGAGTATACTTCCTCAGAAGGTCTGACTGGACCCTCCTGGCACCCACCCTCCAACACTTGTCAGAAGGTACGACTGTAGGCCTCTACGACTTGTCGATCACGTTCATTCCGTTTCGATCCTTCCTGCTTCCTTTTGTGAAAAGCGACCAGAGGCCTCTACCCAAGGCCGACTACATCCATCCTGGTCGTCGCTTGGTCGTGATATTTGGGAAAAAGACAGATCGAGTGGTTTATAGACAACCCTCCAAGAACCACCCCTGATCATCTATATGTTCTTGTTACTAGTAGTAATGCTAGCGATGGCCTCCAACCTAATAAATAGGGATGGCTTCCTACTAGTGATGGCCTCCAACCTAATAATAGCGATGGCCTCCAACCGAGTGGTTGATAGACAACCCCCCAATGACCAGTGTATTTTTCATCCATGCTCCATCTATTAGATCCCCTGGCCATCTATGTTCCATCTAACAACACGAACTGGGTGGTGCGCACCACCCAGTTCGTGTGTATTAAACTATAACTATATAGGGAGACCTCAAAGTTCGGAACCTGCCGACGAAAATCGACCAGTCTACCCAGTCTACCGGGAGGTTTGCCCGACATATTATACATACCGGTATGAATTATCCACATCATTGAATCGTCGAAGTGAAGGAACCGATATCGCTTTGATCGAAGAAAGCTGTTTTTGGTTCCCCTTGGCCAGCAGATATGCTGCTCCAGGTGGAGCGTGGGTGAAACACCGCGACACCGCACACCGCACCGGGTGGGCCATTGAGCACTGTGGGCGTGTTCGGGTGCACGGCGTGTGTTTGCGATGTTGAGTATACTGGATTCCATGGAGTGTGATGGAGTGTTTGGGGGATAGGAGAACGTATATTGCTTGTGGCTCAGGGTAGAACACCATTGTAACCATTGTCCTTTTTCTTGACGTGACTTTCCCCGCAGATCGCATCTACAGGATCTTGTTGAAGCAGCACACTAGATTCGGGTGGGTTCAGGTCAACTATTCCAGTCCTGTGACAAGAATTGGATATCATCCATGATTTCAGCTGTTTCTGGAGCTCACCAACTGTCAACATCCTTTGGCATGTCCTGGGCTGCAAGGGGGGCATGGAGACATATCCGAGAGGTCGTGGTTTTTGTTCGATGCACGGATCCCGGTCAGACCCCATTTTGGACAGATACGCTGATGCTGTGGACTGGACACAAAGGCGTTGATGCTTTGATCAGTTTTGCGTCATGATTTGCGGTCGTTTTTTTCCATTTTGTTTCCCCTCCCCAGGCTTCCATGATCATACATGCTCAGCTTTTACCGTAGCTTTTTTGGCATATTATGTTCAGTATGCTGCTGTTTCACTTCAATCCGTAACAGATTCTTCGCTCCTCACGGAGTCACGCCAGTCTGACCAGATGTCCATCAACCACTTTGCTTTCGGCTACCTGATGCTATGTCATTCCATGAAAGATTCCATTCCCGTTTGGAGTTCCTTCCCCAAGCGACCAACCCCCAGCTTCCCCAAGGGACCAACCAACCGCGAGGTATGGAACCTCGACGGGGCGACTGAGCTGCAGCAATCCCAACCTGCAGGCCTTGCCCTCCCCCGAGAAGGCGCCAAGCGACCGTCGCGCGACGAGCGTGGCAGCCGAGGAGGGCGCTTGGGAGGCGTCCGCGAGGATGGGATTTCGATTGAGCACAGATCGCAGCATCTGATGATTGCAAAGACCATTCAAAGACCACGCGATTGTTCTGTCTGATTTCTCGGCCGTGTTTTTCTACGACGATACATCGTCGAGTCGAGTTTGGCAAACAAGGTTCGGCAAGTCTCGCGTTCGTGGCATCGATCGTTTCTCCGGTCGAGTCGACCGGACGCCGATGTGTCACCGGGGGAGAGACCGGTCTGTGGACCGAAGTCTGGTCCTGCCTTGCTGCGTTTGCTGTGCCACCATCGTGCCATCGAGATCGGACCATGTCTCCTGCCTTGCTGGACATGTGTTTTTGTTGTTCCATTTGATGTGCTGTGCATGGTGCACGTGAGGACACGCCAAGTAAACGTCGAACCGGGAAAAGACACAAAAACAACGGCTCCCAGGATTCCTACAAGGTTCGGAGTGCCTTGAAAGCGGCCGACGGCCCGGGGGGTCCCAGAGTGACAGCTACGGCACGTGCAACGGCGGGGGCTTGAGGAGGTGTTTTTGTTTTTGTTGCGCATTTGGTGATGTGTGTATGTTTTTTTGGGGGGAGAGCGCTTGACCTAATTCTATCCTTAATTCAGTAGACTACCTTAGAACCTTATTTAGGAGATTCATTTCCGCAAACGGTGTTTATTTTATATAATATGTGTGTTTTTATGTGTGTTTTTTAAGAAAAAAAACTTGTATGATATGTTTTTTACTGTATATACCCTTGATGTTCCCCAAAAAAATGAGCGAGTCCGTCATGCCCTCATGTTTTTGTGGGGGATCAGATCCTCTTTGAGAATCACCCCAAGGGATTCAGGTCATCCATGGCCTCTATCAGAGTGAACATTTCAAGCCTTGCTTCAAAGGAGAGATACTGCATCACCCGAAGGGTAACGAGTTTCATGGAGGATACCCAGGCGATCCCAGCCCAAGAAACATGAGTTGGCATCAAGCTCTTCCGGATGTCTCATCTATGGGCAGAATCTAGAAAATCCGTTGCTTTTTCCCCGTCTACGCAACTGTTTTCCACCACATCGCAACTGCCTAGTCGTCCACATCGAGACGCGACGTGGCTGCGGTGCCTTCAGGCCACACTTTCATCCTGGCGGACTATTCACAGTTAGAGCTTCGGATTTTAGCCCCGGACGCCCAGAGCTTCGCGTGGAGTGCGAGCGGAGGGTTGTGATGTGTGAGGAGAATTGATCACAGATATATGAAGGAACTGGAAAAGAACACGGGATCTATATGCATATATGATATGTCATTGTGAATTCATGTATTCTTATAGGTATGCCACTATATATATATATATAGATAGATATACATGTGCAGTAGCCTATCACGTCTTCGCCACCGTTTTGGGCTCCAGTCGCAGCGGCGATGGAGGGGGAGACCTCCTCCTCCTCCTCGAGCGGTGGACGCTTTGTGGCGCCGCTTGGGTTGAGAGGCGATGGCCTCGTAGCGATGGCCGACTTTCTCCGAGGCGAAACCATGGATTTTTCGGAGATTGCCCAGACAAGCTACTTGAACTCATGGGGAAACAGAGGTGCCAGTGAGGGGTCTCCATGCCCCTGCATTTTGCCTGGCTGCCTTACAGATACCGAACTGCATTGCTCGAACAAAAGGTGCACCCAGGCGCTCCGGCGTTTCGCCACCGCTTGCAGCCCTCAAAAAAGGGAAACCATTCAAAAGCCCAGCGGTCACTCCTTTGGGGGTAGGATTTCGGTGTGTTTTTCGTGTGTAGTGTGTGTGTGTGTGTCACCCCCTGTATCTAAGGGTTCCACCTCTGTAACTAAGAGTTTTGAATGCAGGGGGCCATCCCCCTCCCCAGTGGCGGATGGCCAACGAAGAGGCCACTGGGGGGGGCTGCAAACGTACCTGCCGAACTGTTGTACAAGCTGTCACTCCACTCTTTCTTTGTTTGTTTCCATGGTGGTTCATGCTACTTCCCCTAAACCCTTTTCCCTCGGTTTCAGCTGCCGTCCGCCGCTCGTCCGCTGCTGTCGCGAGTCTGCAGATGCGCACAAACTATTTGTTGAAACACCTTCAATTGATCGGACTCCTCACCTTGCCGTTAAGCCATTCCTTTCCTCGGGGAATTGAGTTAACTGAATACAATTGTCAAAGTGTGCGTGTGTGTGTGTGTGTGTGTGTGCGTGCGTGTGTCAACTGCTGCCTCTAAGGACTTCGACCACACTAAGGATTCCTACCTGTTAAAGCACATAATTCACTCATTGTTGCCAGACTCTGTACACAGCAGGGGACCAGGCAGGATACATCGTCGCCTGGTCAACGAAGCTGGCGAATCCGAGGGTGTGGAAATGGGACGCCATTTCCACGCACCTGCAATTTTTAACCTCCTTTAAAGGGCTAGTGCGACTGGGACTTCGTCAACTAATTCTGCTCTTGCGAGCCTTTATCTAAGTGTGTATCGCCGAAGAGTCCCACTGAGGGCTGTGGTGTGATCCCCAGCGAGGGGCGCGGCATGTGCACATACCCTTAAAGGTGATCCTCCCTGATTCCTCGGATTGCACGTGGACTTCGTTGGCCCCAGTGTTCTGCTCGAGATTGCTGATCATACGCCGCAGGGCTCACTGAAATTTCACCCGAAGAATGACGTGCCATGCTGCTAAGTATTCATAGGCGGTAGGCTGTGCTGCTAAGTATTCATTTCTCCAAGGAACGAAAGTGCCCATTTTATGCCCCAGGGCTCACTGAGAACCTTTCAAAGAATGACATGACATGCGGCTGCGTATTCATAGGACAGGTTTCGGCTAAGTAATCAATAGGCCTGACTCACAATTTGTTTATGAGCACTCATTGCTCGCGCCATGCACTACCCATGGCATACTTCAGCAGCTCCCTTCAGGACTTATGGTCCAGTACCTGCAGTACCACCGTCAGCGCGTGCTCAATAGCACACCACCTCCGAGTGATCCTCCAACACACCCGACCTGGCCTCCGATGTCATTTGCCTCAACATATGCCTCCACATATCTCCACATCCAATCCGAGACCAACCTCAAGGCCTACCACCGGCATGGCCCACCCACATGTACCCACCACCGACACAGCCCACTTCTACGTATTCTCCACCCACAGCTTCCCCACACACCTTTCGACTCCGCCCTCCACGAGTGATGAAGAAGATGACGACGACGCCGCTCAACCCCCGAAGCACACATTGTTGCATCCCATTTTTTCCACACGCTCCCTCCACCAACCCGTCAGAGTGCGCCGAATGACGGCTTTTTGTGTGTGTCAACTCCTGCCTCTAAGGACTTCGACCACACTAAGGATTCCTACCTGTTAAAGCACATAATTCACTCTTTGTTGCCAGCAGCAGGGGACCAGGCAGGATACATCGTCGCCTGGTCAACGAAGCTGCAATTTTTAACCTCCTTTAAAGGGCTAGTGCAACTGGGACTTCGTCAACTGATTCTGCTCTTGCAAGCCTTTTTCTAAAAGTGTGTGTGTTGCAAAGTTTCAGTTGCAAATGAAGGCTCTAATCGAATTGCAGTACCCACAAGCGGTGCCGGAGCACAAACTCGACTGGCTGACATCGACCGACGTGGACCTGCATCGGGGCACACGGGGCGTCCACCACCTTGGAAAGGGTTGGTATTCCCAGACACTCCATGTATGCCATATATGCCGATCAGTTGGGGTGGTGCCAGGGGGGTCAATGTAGGCATATATGGCAGTCCCATGGAGTGTCTGGGATTGATGGGTTCGGTCCAGCTCTGAAAAAGCCTCAGGTTCGCTTCGAACGAACACTGAGGAAAGTGAACAAGGGCTTGCTCCAAGATGACGAGACGCCGGGGGGCGTTGCTTGGTGCTTCACGGGACCGGTCCTCACAGCTACGCGGGGTTGACCAGAGAGGGAAGAGAAGGTTTTTCGGTTTCACTCGCAGCGATGCCACTTGGTGAACTCATAGCGATGCCACGTAGCTTACGTTCGTAGTTTCTTGTTCCGTTGAACGGCACTGCCAGGAGCGCTGTAGTTTCTTGCTTTTGAAGGGTTGACGTCAACAGTGTCAGGCTGCAAGACAAAAAACATATAGGCCAGTAGGGCGTAAGAGAAGGGCAGCCATACAAGGCCACCCCATTTTAGATTGGATGGACACAATTTGAACAATCAATTGCATAGGATTTAGGATGGATGGTTAAACAACTATGATGTGTTGCACGGAGGGGGGTTTAATACCCTGCCAAAGACCGATTTCCCGTTTGGGGTAAAGGTGTGTTTGAACGAACAAGATGGAACCCACGAACCCGAACGCACACACGCACTCGAAAACAAACGGCCAAATTGTTCGACAATCTTGTGAGACACTTCTTTGGGACACTTTGCGAGACTTCCTCCCAAAGTCACACGTGAAGTCTGCAAACGAGCATGCGGTTCGAGACTTCCGCCAAAAGTCAGCAAGTCTAAACCAACGACAGCATAAACCAGAGGGGCTTTCTGAACGTGCAATAATAACAATAGAAGCGTGTAAAGCATGCTTTAAAAGGACAGAAAATGGAAACAACATGCAAAACAAATGCCGTAATGTAATATCATGTAACCACATGATTGTTTGGGCAAAGTGTTTGGGAAAGGGTAACGGGCAAAGGACCTCAGGAAAAAGATGCACTGGAAGAACCAGAGAAAGGGAAATAGTGACACAGGTCTACCACGAACGGTTGCGGACAGTTGCGGTCGCTAAGACAACGAGTCATCCTCCAAGAGTCTACCCCGGCCTACCCCCAGAGTTCAACGAGAACGATTGGATCATCCGCTCTCCAAGGAGCCTTGGTCCAGACCACGGAAGGGTGGACCTCGCCCGAAGTCACGTTCCAACCCCGTCTTGCTGGACCTCCTTGGGTCCCACCGGTCGCAAAGAGAGGTGCTGTGGTGTTTAAAGTGTTTGGTCCTTATGCGTACAGAACTTGACGAACATAGAGGTGTTCAATATGTGCTTTAGCACATATGGAAAGGGTCCTATAACCCTCTATGTGTATAATGAATGACTCATGTCCAACTCCATGCATCAACAACCGGTCTTCCACCTATCCGTTGTTTCTCGGGGAAATCCCGCCATTCGGCGGCCCATTCCGCCCCAGTCTGGGGAGCCTCAAAGCCGGCTGAGCGTGGAGAGTGCCTTGGAGAGGATTGACAGATCCGAGTGCTGTCGTGCCAAGCGTTTGGGGGCAGGTTTTCTATGTTTGCACAACCCGGACGACCAAATATGACCAAAGTGAGTACCAAAGTGTATAATTATTCCAGGCTGAAAGCCACCATTGGTTTAGTAGACTACAAAATCAACTCAACCATTTTTGAAATGGCCTTGGAAGGCTTCGGGTATATGCACATAGTTAATTATACAACAAGTATTCAAGTATCTATGCTCAATGACCATTCATAATTCATGTCGTCAAGATCAATATCCTCTTCGTTTTCTGCAAAGGACCAGCTCAAGAGACCAGCAAACCGCTGGAAGCACCGGTCGTGGCACGGCTCGGCCAAGTGACGAGTCAAAGAGAAATTCATACCAGGAAGGGGTTGTATTGATAGCCCCTTAGGGGTGATTCGGGGTGTCCATGAACCACCCCGACTGTGGATCCTGGTGTTGAAAACGTTTGTTCATCCCATGGTTCAGAGTGCTACGTAAACTCTGCCTATCGGGCTAGCAGTCACACATCAAAAAAGATGAACCGTTGGTTTTTTAAGCCACCTCACTGTTAGTTGATGTTTTCATTTCTATTTGGAGTTTTCACCTTGCCCATGCTTCCAGGGTAACACCCCTGAACTCCACTACACTACATTGATGTTTGTATTGAGGTGATGGGGTGAGGAATGGGATGGGTGGATGTATGTGAAAGTTTGTCTTAAATAGGACCTCTTGCAAAAGAGGAACGCGCCGAAAGATGCACAGTTGTGGTGGTTTTCATTTTTCTTTCGGCTTTTGGGTTTGATGTGTTGACTGAATGGGTTGCATAGCACCTCTTGAGAAACAGGAATGCACTGCAAGGTGCACCTTTAGCACACGGAACACTAGGATTTGGTTATTATCAACCCTAGCCTAGAAAACAATCTTTATCAGGCCCAAGTTCATGATGTTGACCTTCATGTTTTTTAATTACGATGTTGCGGCGATGGTCAGAAGCGTGGGCTTGCACGTCGATTGGTGTGGCTTGGCTGTTGCATTGTGCACTGTACGCTGGGCCTTGGACTTTCTACCCTAAGATTTGATGCAGTAAGTGACAACTTATAGTAGTGGACCACTCTTCAAATTCCAGGAGTTGAACGCCCTCTAATCTGGAGCAACTGATTGCTTTGTTTGTGAGAACCATTGTTCCATGTGCTTTGTTTCAGTTTCCTTTGTCAACCAGTTTCTGGAATTCCAGAAGCTGGACCAACTCCCCGCAATTTGCAGGAGTTGTGCAATGAAGCTTTTCCAAAGAACATACTGACCGAACGATGGAAACTTGTGTGACCGAACGACAAAAAACTTGTTGACCGAACGCAAAAAGCTTGTGTATCGGCACTGGCAGTGCCCGAACGACAGAAATCTTGTTGACCGAACGCCAAAAACTTGTGTATGGCCACTGGCAGTTCCCGAACGACAATCCCAGGAGTGACCGAACGACAGATCTCAAGCTGACTGATGCATCAAGTGGTCCAACTGTATGGGCGCCGCCAGTTCCCGAACGACAAACCTAGGAGTGACCGAACGACAGATCTCAGAGCTTACCCTGCCATCTGAGGGGGGGTAGCTGTCGACCCCTCAGATGGCATGGGCACCGCCAGTTCCCGAACGACAGATCTCAGAGCTTACCCTGCCATCTGAGGGGGGGTTGATCAACATCATCATGTGACAAGATGTTTGTAAACCAAAGAGCTTACCCTGCCATCAGAGGGGGGTAAGCACTTCCTGATATATCAAATAGTGCACCCTGTGTTAATGCTATCAATGGAAAGATTATACAGTAAACCAAATAGCTCACGCGGGGATAATGCTTTCCGTGAAAAGATGTATAAAGAAACAAAACGCTCACCGTGTGATCAAAGGGTTTTACTATGAACCCCTCAGATGGCAGGGTAGACTAAGCTTGCAAGAGAAGATCAACCAAGATCAAGATCATGTCTTTGATGTTCATGCCGCTGACCAAGATGATGAACAATGGTATGGTCATGATGACAGCCTTGATGTTCAAGGTCTTCAATGAGAAGAGAAGAATAGAGGTGCTTGTAGTGTTTTTCATTCATGATGATGACTCACAAGAAGATCAGCATCATGATCTTAAACCTGATTGACATTCTTGT
>CAXAMN010008779.1:1220598-1231505 GCA_963970005.1 Durusdinium trenchii
TAGTAAAAACATGAAGGTCACGATCATGAACTTGGACCTGATCAAGATTGCTTTCTGATGATGATCATGTTGGTGTTCAAGGTGATGAAAAGCAGTGTAACAGTGTGAAACAAGGCTTTGGTTTTGAAGGATGATGAAAGCATTGTGGCCTTAATGATGAACAAGGTTATGATCTTGAAGACAACCACAGTGGTGTTTGTAATGATCCCCAGCAAGGTGAAAACTCCAAATACAAATGAAAACATCAACTAACGGTGAGGTGGTTTTTTTCGACAATACATGTCCAAGGCAGGCAGAGATCCTTTGAAGTACGAGATGTTTCCTGCTCGAGACTTAGGCAGCAACAGTGCCAGTGCAAGTGGTGCCGTCGCTAGCGGATGCTGGGGCAGAAGCGGCCGTTCCGCGTACCCTAAGCCCTAAAGATTTCTTGTTGGAGCAGCTATAGTTGATATACTTATGGCACTTGACAGGTGCAGCAAGCACTGCACGTAGACTGACAGTGCGTACATGAACAAACGAGACACCAAAAACAGGAACTGGTACTTTCGGGATGGTCCCAGCCAGATTTGATGCAATGCGCAACCACTGTTTGTACCTCAGGAGCCACCATCCCAACCTCTAAGGAGCCACGGAGGAAGGTGCTCCACGTGGAGCGGCGAACAGTGGCAGCCGAACGGCAGCTTTTCCAGGAGCTGACGGCCGGTGCGACAGCGGCGACATCGACGAGGAATGTAGTCCGTCCTTCCACTGGCTCAGCCAAAGCCAATTGAATTTCTTTCATTGGAAAACTTGAGGATTCTTGAGGTGAGCACTCTGATCCTGGCTCAGCAGGGCCAGGAAAACAGATACCTCAGCCACTAATCGACGCATCGGTTCAGATTCGCTCAAAGAACAAGGTTTGTTGAAAAACCGATGACTGGGATGGCTCTGGATGGAAGCTGACCGTTTCACGGCAAAATTTTGGAGAGCCACCCCCAGGTGGATGTGTCTAGTAGCTTCTAGCCGCTTCTTGTTACTAGTAGAGATGGCCTCCAACCTAAGGGTGATTGCCTCCACCTAGTAGCTGCATGCTTGTTACTAGTCGGAGGTGTTATATAATGTGGGTGTCCAAAAAGATTGGTCCCTTTTGACGTCCACAAGTTTGAAAGTTTGGCCTGGCGGTGTTAACATAGAACAACCTGCAAAAAGGGGTTTTGTCACCAGGACCATCCAATGCGTGTCTCAAAAAAGATCCCATGCAGATAGTTTTTGTTTGCTGTGTTGTTTGTCCTTTTTTCCTGCAGCTGTTTTTCCCCCAAAGAGCATCCCATCAGCTCAGTGGGGGGCCGATGAAGAATCTTTCTGCAAGAAGAACACGGCGGTTTCTTGTACGGCGAAATAGACATGCACGGACAGAATGTTGTCGTTTAGACAACATGTTTTGCCGCATACTATTGCATGAAGCATTGTAGCCGCTGGAAGTGCATGATTCCCATATGCACCCATATAGGGTAATTTGTTCGATGTTGATTTCCACCAAAGGGCAGCCTTGCGAAAGGAAAACCAGTGGTTCCAAGTGGAGCAGTCAAAGGCTCACCCAACTTCTTCAACCGACTTCAGCAACCGACACCCTACAACCGGGTTGTGGTCTTTGATCCGACCGGTCTTTAGCAGGCCACGTTCCACCCGTTTGTTGTTCTCCGTTTGCGTCGCCGTCGCAGGGGAGACCGACCAGCGCCATGAAGATGGCACTTGTCAGCCGTGCATTTTTGCCCCGATCCTCGGTCGACACGGTGGCAGGCAGCGTGAACTGCCGGGGGGGAAGGCAGTTCTCCCAGTTTGGAAGGAAGGCGCTGACCAGTCTTCCATCCAAAACCTGACTGCTTGATACTGTGTTTATGGCCCTATTACCAGGTACATCATGCGAGTAACGACACAGACCAAAAACCTATATTGGTTGATATTGGTTGGGTTTGTCCTATTACCTGTAACAGTCAGTAAACAAGTATTACTATTTTTGAGCAAGGCCTGCAACTGAACCATCATCATCCACTGAGATTTGGTAATAGGCTATATAGGATAGTATAGGATAGACCCAACCAATATTGGTTTATTATGGTTTCCCTATTTTTTCATACGTGAACCGTTCAAGGGCGTGTGGGATGAAACAGCACGGACCGGGCCTGATTTACGACATCGTTTTGTAGCGACCACCATTTTCTCGGATGTGAGCAGTAAAGTACCAGCCGTGTTCTTATTGGGGTGTTCCTGAATTTCCCGGGGCATTTCCTCAACCCTTCCCAGTTTTGTTCCTTGATTCTTGCAAAGACTTATGTTTTTTTTCCCAAGAGGGGGGCCCAAGAAAGAACACTCCCGAGCTGAAAGAACTCCTGTTTGGGGGGATCAGGAGCCCATTGGTGTCCACAAGTGGTGTCCACAAGTGGTGTCCACTTCTGGACCGAAGGTGGTTTTTCAGGTCGATTCGTTGTCCGACAGTAGCTTCAGCTGGTCAACAAGACAATGCCCAGAAGACGTCCAGCGATGCACGACAGTCACTCTAGTAGCTGCTCAGGTCGACAGGTCGAACCGGTAAGGACCTGCTCCGGCCGTAAAGGCTCCGCCCGGCAGGAGACGGTTCCCCTGCGTTTCGGGTCCAAAACAGGGCCTTTTGGCCCAAGGATTTAGGGTTGTTAAAATGACCTTTTTGGGGGGGGCACTTGTTCAGCCATTGGTCTAGCCAGTGGCCCATACATGTGGTAATTAAGTTAATATGGAGAGAGGTGGAGAGGGAAACAAACAAAAAAGGACTGGATTTGTTCTTGCCTTGATGGATTTTAACATAGTTTTTTAATTTGACCCTTCGAATGAAGGTGCATGGGTAGAGTCAACTCCAAGCTGTTGGCTTTACTTTTGGAGGAAATCAGGTGTGTCCATTTGAGAGCCGTGGCTGACCGCTTTGCTATGTTTGATGCTTCTCGCCGCGATCCAGGTTGAGCCGTGGCTGTGTCCGCGGCAGTCGCTGCCAGTACTGCCATCAAAGTCACGGCGAGCGCGCCGTCACTCGCGGTCTGCGGAAGCACACGCGTGATCGCATCAAGCGACGGGTGCGCCGACCCCGACGGACGGACAGACCTGGTGTCCGGTTCATCCGGATGATGGATGGTGCCGCAGATGGTTGGACTGGGTCGGATTTGCTATATCCCAACCCCAGACACACTGCCATAGGACTGCCGATCAATTGACCCCCCTGGCACTACCCCTGACCTGATCGGCAGTCCGGCAGTCCCAGACGGGTCGTGTCTGGGAACTGTTTTAGTGAAGGATTTGACCAAACCATCGGCCAAGCAGTTTTCACGTGGTCGAATGGGGGGGCCTTCATGGGTGTAGGTTTTCTCGACCGATCCAGGAGGCAAAAAGGCGCCAGTGGCCAAAGCACCCTGCAAATCGACCTCTAAATGCACCGTGTTCGACATGTGTTCTTGCACTTTTCAAGAGGGTGAATCGTTGCATGACGATTGGGTCAGACGTCTTTCAGGTCACTCCTATCCGGCCTATCGGCCGAGGGGTTCACAGGTCGGCAGGTCGCGGAAGGGTCGGCAGGCAGGTGGATTCCTTTCGCGATGCTAACATCGGTGGCAAACATGGGCAAGCGATGCATATGTTTGACTTTCAAGCTATTCGAGGTCTGTGACCGCTAGCTAAAACCATTGATGCTTAAGGTGATTTAAAAAAAAAACAAAGCGCCCCTCGGCAGATGGACCAGGAACTAGCCGCCCCCTCTGGGGTGGATGCCATGGGGGTCAAAGACCACCGAACCGGATATGGAGCGCTCAGAGCCCGGTTGAAAGGTCGATCTTCAGCTCGTGACCATGTCTTTTCTCGTGCCGATGGCCTCAAGATGCGATCAAATCTCCATGTTTGTGCATCATGTAGCGTTGGAGTCTCAGGTGAGCAGCGTCAAAAACCTCCATGTGAGGGTTTTATCATGGTGTTGTCCTCCAAAACCTTCGCGAAAGGCAAAAGCTGGGCCGCGAAAGGTCTGAGAAAGGTTCGCGAAAGTTGCGCTTTATATGGAGTTTGCGAAAGGGCTCGCGAAAGGTTCTGATTGAATGGGTCATGTTAGCGTTTAGCTGTCTTTTTGCGTGTGTTTCAGGCTAAACTCCAAAGGTTCAACTAGATGTCGCAACCTCCCTTGCCTTCCACATGTGGTGTTCGCAGCTGCTGTGGGGACGTAAAGCTGACGCAGGTGAATGGATACAGCCAACTCGGCGAAACAACTAAACAACCAAGGCCAGTAACACTAAACAAGAACGAACCAAAAAAACCAAGCAAACTCGGCGAAATCCGCGAAAGGCTCGCGAAACGTTCGCGAATGCGGCGCGAAAGGCGAACTGCTCAAATCTGCCCCTTGGTCCACAGGTTCGACTTGGAAAGCCCGAACGTCAAGGATGTCCAATAAGGCAATCTGCTAAAAAAGGTGGTGCAGGCACTAGAGAACCAGTTTAGAGGGGAAAGGCCAACCACTTTGTTTCTGTGCACAGTCCCCAAACAGAGAGCTAAGCATATCACATCAATTTTCTTCCATCGCCTACCGCTTACCGGAGTCCCTCAACAGGAACACGCCGGCCCCGCTCCGCTCATGCTCACGTTCATCGGCCTAGACCGCGGTCAGCGGATTTTCATATGTATACTGTATATTATACAAATTATACAATATTATGCATATTGACTTTCTAAGTTCCAAGCGTTGTTTCGCGAAAGCCTCCGCGAAAGCAGTTATGTTGGAGAGGGCCCGCGCGAAAGGGAAAATTGCAACCGCGAAAGGCACGCGAAGGCTTTCGCGAAAGGGTTGTAGGAATACAAAGCTGTTTCCAACAGGTTTTCGCCACTGCTCAGGTAGACTTGGGTGAGTACTTGGGGGTCAAGTAACGAGTCAAAACCCGTGGGATTTCCACTCACCCCATCTGTCCAGAGTGACTGACATCGCAGCGGTTCATTGGAAATCCACGTGCGATCTGGACATCCGACCCCTTTCGCCGCGATTTCGCGTGCTGATCTGGGATGGTTTTGAAGGGGGGCATGTATATACCAGGACCTTTCAGAGGTGTCTATAATAACCTCTTAAAGCTTAAGGAGTGTTCAAAAACCACCGTGAAATCGTAGATGACCTTCCATGGAGCGAGCCTCGTGAAATCCAATGCACCCCCGATGCACCCTCGGGACCGTGAACGGTCGCCATCGGACCGTTCAGGGTCGTCCACCGTCGGAGTGGATGTTCGTCGAAGCCCTTGGTTCGACGAACTGCTCAGTATCAATCGATGCCACATCTACTCTGAAACCACTGTCATCTACAAAGCAAGACTTGAGAAAGAGAGGGAGAGAGAGAGAGAGCTTTTTGACATTTCGATCATTGGAACGAAATATCCCTCGGACTTCCACGCCAGGAACTTCCACGCGGGGTCCGCGCGCGTCCGCGCGTCGAGAGTGCCAAGCGTTTGGGCCAAATGCCCGAGGTTTTTCCTGTTGATGTCGGATTTGGGGCCCCCTACCTCAGCCAGCCTGTTGATTTGGAGCAGGTTCCCAAGCAGCCGTCTTGCCGTCTTGAAAAAGACGTCAGGTGGAAGCGTTGTTGCAGCCTCCAGTGGACCAAGAAGAAGTGCAGGATCCCTGACAGAGAAGCAAAGAGTTCAATGAACGTGCTTGCAAATGCTTGGAACATGTGCACTTTCCAACATGTTGAATTCAAGCCAGCCCACGCCTCTAGTCGTGGAAATACTGGAAAAAATGCTGGTTTTCACCACCAAGACACCAGTTTTAGAGGAACATAATGGGCCATGGGTGTTGATGATTTACTGCTCCCAGTTTTCAGGTCATGTAGCCAATGTAGAGCGTAGCATTGAGTAGCAGCGTCGGAAAAGAGAGAGAGAGGTCTTGGCGCCGCGGCCTCAGGATTCCCTCCAGATCGAAGCTGCCAAACATGCTTGGGCCAGGAGCGGAGGGCTCCTGTGGGGAGAGACTCGTGACTCAGTTCACCTACCCAGACCCGTTTGGCCATGACGGACTGCAAACGGCCAGGGTGGTGGCTTTGGGGGGTCAATTGATCGGTCCTATGGCAGTCCGGAGTGTATGGGCTACCCAAGGTGGTGGCCTCGATGCGACAGCTGCATCCACAACTCGCCTCCGGATGCGACGTGCCGCATCTGGATGGCTCCTCGGTTTTTTGGGGTGGTTGTGCCAGCGGTCGTGGGCGCACAGACTCCCGAACTGGGGAGCGGACCGCACAGGGACCGCACGCTACCCTGGAGCGCCAGCTCGGTTGCGGACCTGACATGCCATTCCGAATGGCAGAACAGAATGCAAGCATTGATGTTTGTAGATAGAATGCCAGAAGATAGCCCTGCCAAGAATGCCAAGAAGGATGTCAGAAGATATTTGCCAGAGAAGAAGTTTGCCATAAATGCCAACTCATTTGCCAGAAACGATGTCAGACATATGACGGAACAAGTGGCCGGTTCGATGGTGGAACAAATGCCGCATTACATGTCAGAACGCATATCATAACCGAAGTTGGACCATATGTGTTACAACACATGTCAGAGCACATGCCAACTTGGTGCGAGACCACATGTCAGAAATTGTCAGAAGTACATGCCAAAATATGCCGAACCCATGTCACACTTCTGACTGTATAGGACAAATGTCAGAACACACGCCTGTCAGAAGATCGTGTTAATGCACATGATGGGCGGCAGCGTTTGTCCGGAGAGTTTGTTCCTTATTACATGCGCGCTGCCTTCCAAATAGCCTTGCCTTCATGGGGATCGAGAGAGATCCAGAGGCTGAAAGGTGGGTTCCAACGGAGCCCACGGAACCCCTGCGGAGCGAACCCACCAAGGGGAAGGGACGGCCGCCCCTCCCCCCCCCACAGATCTACCCAGCATCTAACCTAGCCAAAGACCATTGAATGGTTGACCTGGTGGTGTAGGGTACACATGCTTAGTAAAACAATCAAGACCGTTGAAGCAATGGTTGTTTGAATCCGTATATGTGAATGGGTGCAAAGGTCAATGTTGCACCACGTGTCACCACAACCTGTTCCCCGTGTCTCCCGCGCTCCGCAGGAGACATGTCCTCACGCTCCTGCACCAACTGGATCAGCCGGTTCTTGCGGCGTCGGCGGCGGCGCAGACGGGTCTTACGCCGACGGCTGACGGCGCAGCCGGCGCTCCGCGGCCGCGAGAACCGGCCGCGTTCCGGTGAGACACCTGAGAGGCGAGTGAAGTCCGACCTGCATTGATCAGCCCCTTTGACGAACACCGAAAGAGATTCGGAGATCCGGCCGGACGAACACCGAAAGGCCATGTGGTGGTTTTTTTTGGGCTATAAGGAGGTGTCGAGGTGTTGGAGGAACATGGAGGAAAGCATCTTTCGTCGTGCCAACAACTCGTTGCGACGAGAAATACGATTCTGAACCTCCACAGCCACTGCTATACACACCAGCTCCGCATAATTAAGGCATAGATAAAGGCTTTAGCATGGCAGATTGAATTTTGAATGCTTTCCATGTCTATAATGAAGTATAATCATTGAAGCGTGAGAGTGTGGTCAGGGAAGTGATCGATTTTTTTAAACATACACCCTGGACCGATTCGTAGGTCAAAAGAGCCCAATGTGCACCTGGAGGCAATTGCGCCCACACTTTCTGCGCATCTGTGTTGGTGTAGCTGGTGACGAACGCGGGTCTTCCATGTCCCAAACCGCACATATATCACGACGTAGGGTGGATCCGATAGCTTTTTGGGGTCGGCTGAAGCCTAGTGGTTCGGTGCACAGACATGATCACGTGCGTGGAAGCCAGACGTTTATACCAGGACACCCGTTTAGGACCTTCCATTGATAGCCCATGATAGCCCCTTAGAGATGATTCGGGGTGTCCATCAACCACCCCTTGTGGGTCCTGGTAGGCGTGGAAATGCTCGCGTGAGGGTCAATTTGTTGTCCCAACAACTTGCTCCGGAGCCTTTTCTAAAACCTGCTCCGGAGCAGACGCAAACCTGCTCTGGAACCTGCGCAGTGGGACCTGCTCCGATCTCCGATTTGCCCGCACGCCTGCTCTGATGGCTGAAAACCCCTATGCTTCGCTGTTGGTAAAGAAACGAAACCATGAAGCACGGCGCCCAAAACGTAAATGGTTGCAAGGTCCAAAAAATGGGAGGCAAACCTATGAAGCGGCTGTTTCCACATATTTAATGAGAGAAACTAGCTGAGCTTCGCAAAATGACATCTCAATGATGCCTCTCAAGAGATCCGAAGTAATAGCAAGTGCATGCTTGTGCGGACCCTCCTGTCGGGGTGTCTATAGCCCCTTAGATGTGATTCGGGGTGTCCATGTTTACCACTCCTTCTTCAGGCCCTGGTTGCATCCCACTTCCAAGACAACCCCTCTTCGGAACCGAGAAGGCACTGCAAAACGGGTCCCGGGAACGATCTGGTCCGCGGCACCGGCTCCTTGCGGGGCGCGTCCGCAGCTGTGGTTGGTAGCGTCGTTCGTTTGCCCCGCAGCTGTGGTGGTATTTGTCCAGACTGCGGACCAACGAGGCAAAAGCATTGGACGAGACGATGCCCGCCAATCTATCAACGAAAAGATCTGAGCGTTTTACAGAGAAGCGTAGTCCGGAGGGATTCCCCGGGGAACACTATAAGCACATCCGAAATGTATTTGATCCGTTGTAGATCTTCGGGCGCTTGGCCCTGGCAGCGTACATGCCAGGGGCTCACTGTAGCCAGACGAGCCATTGGACTCAAGCCGGCCAAGTCCAGCCACTGATGCCGGTCCCAGTGTCCAAAGTCTCAGTCTTCTCATTTCGTCGCCGTCAAGCGTGCCGAAGAGATCCAGCTGAAGGCATCGGGAGTTCTTTTTTGAGAATCCATCTCAGTCCATGTGTCCAGCTGCACAGGGCTTGCCGTTCGCATTTCTAGTGGAATCGCAGCGCCGGTCAGCGATGCCTGCCTGAGATCCATCTGATAACACTGGCATTGGGGGCAAGTCACCAACGGATGGCATAGCACACCTGCCAATCAATTCTTCCGCTTATCTCAATAAAGATCATCAAGCATACGGCCTTTTGTGAATGGTAGGGCGAACTACGTAGACTACGAGTTTTCACCACTGAAACACCATGCAGAGCATCGTGTTTGGCCCTGATCGTCTTTGGCTGGCACGGCCCTGCACCGAGTCGAAGGCACGTCGGCATCCACCACCAAAGAGGCTGCTACTTGAGGTGCTCCAGGACCATGCCTCGTCCGTCTGGCACGAAGCAGCTGCATGAGGAGACTCCGTGCCCAGTTCTTCGGACTGAACCAACGAAGGAAAGGAGATACTCTCCCTAGAACTAACATGGAAGTGGTAAAACCACCCTTCCTTTCGGGGTCATTCTCCACGTAACCATGTTATGGAACAGGGAGTGTAGTGCAACGAACTTCCACAAGGCTCTGTCACTTCCACAGGGTTTGGATGAACTTCCCGGAAAACATCCACGACGAAAGTCATCCGGTTGGCTCCGATTGCGCTGCGGTTCTGCTGACACGGCTGTGTGACTGGTCAGACTCGAACCCAGGGCTAGCACAAGATAAATACAAGCACTAAACAACGCAAGTCATGTTTGGGATATATATAAACGGATGGTCCTTCAGGCTTATTTGGCCGAAAGTGACTTAGGAAGGCGCTTATTGGCGCCGCGGGGAGTAGGGGGAGAATGGTAAGCCGGTGGAGCCGAAGCAACCCGAACAATCAGCAGTCAGGCGAGGGATTCAAAGGTGCTGAGGCGAGTTTGACAGGTTGCTGAGTTTCCAATTACCATGTGTAGCTGCAACCTGAATTGGGAAAACTTCGATTCTGGTGCAGGGGCACGGTAAGTCCTTCGACACGATGTTTGAGCAGATGTCAGTTGTTTCTTTTTCCATATTCTGCAGATGAAGTTGGATGAGTACCCAGCATTCGGATGACAGGCTCGCCACTGCAACTGCCGTCCTTTTCTCGGCCGTTTCTCGGGCCGCCTCGGACAAAGAGGGTTCGGCGAATCGAAGGCTGCCGAGGGGGACCCGCCCCGTCGTTCTGATGCGCAGCGTGTGTCCCATGAAAAATCACATTCTGCAGTATAGGTACTTATAGTGCTAAGATAGAGTCCTATCATGTTTCGATCCTTAGTCCAGCGATTTCTGGAATGCAGGGACGGGGGCAAGAAACACTGCTTGACGACCCATGCGCACGGATCGAACGCAGAGAAAACATGGTCACGGATCTTGCAGGGTCACTCGCGGCCTGTGCCCGAGGAATCCAGAACCAACCCGCAGAATGCGTCGCCTCAAAAGCCTTTTTCATCACCCTTTGGTCGGATGAAACGGTCTCCGATGCCACGCACCCGAAGTTAGAACGACATATCATAGAATCAACTGATCAACTTATAAAGAAATTCAGATGTGGCTTTGGGTCAAAAGGGGGAACCGTGGTCAACAAATTGAGATGCAATAGTTCATCCGCTCACCCTGCTTTCCTGCGTGTCGACGACTTGTTTCGGGCAGTTTCCGTGGGGTGTTCGATTCAGCTCCACTGGGCCCAGAAGCACATGCCCCCCCGCATGAAGAAGTCACTTGGGGGGGGGCATGTATTAATCACTGGCGCGAATGCCGAATGCAGCTACCTTCCAAACCTCCCCAAGGAGGCGACAGTATATAGTTCTAAACCGGAACAAAGTCGGATTCAGAAACTGCACTGTATTCAGAAACTAGTCTTCAGAAACTATTTCGTTGTATTCAGAAACTATTTCGTTGTATTCAGAAACTCTTGTATTCAGAAACTATTTCGTCGTATTCAGAAACTCCTTTCGTCGTATTCAGAAACTATTTCGTCGTATTCAGAAACTATTTCG
>CAXAMN010008779.1:1231905-1308092 GCA_963970005.1 Durusdinium trenchii
AGGGGCATTAAGCTTATGTTGATAGTTGCGTACCATGGAGGGCGGGTGGGGTGTGGGGGGTGTTGGGGTAGTAAGCTTCTGTAGATGGTTGCGCGGACCAATGCTTTCGAGGGTTGGGGTGGGGTGGGGGGGAGGTGGGGGGGGGTGGGGCAGGGGCATTAAGCTTATGTGTATAGAAAGAGTCCGGTACCGTAGTTTCCGAAGCCAAGTTTCCGAATACAACCGTTCCAGTTTCCGAAAACAACCGTCGAGTTTCCGAATACCAGTTTCCGCATACAACCGTCGAGTTTCCGAATCCAACCGGTTAGTTTCCGAATACAACCGTGGAGTTTCCGAATACAACCGTCTCAGTTTCCGAATACCAGTTTCCGAATACAACCGTGTAGTTTCCGAATACCAGTTTCCGAATACAACCGCGTAGTTTCCGAATACCACCCTTCCAGTTTCCGAATACAACCGTCTCAGTTTCCGAATACCAGTTTCCGAATACAACCGCGTAGTTTCCGAATCCCAGTTTCCGAATACAACCGTTCCAGTTTCCGAATACAACCGTTCCAGTTTCCGAATACAACCGTGGAGTTTCCGAATACAACCGTCCAGTTTCCGAATACAACCGTGACCTTCTAAACCGTGCCACGGCCGGGTTGCTTGTGCTGCTCCAGTTCTGGTGGAATGCACAAACGATAAACAGTAAACACATACCAGGGCCATCCAATAGTAGCACCTCAGCAGGCCCAGCAGTAAGAAGAGCACCTGTTTGTGTCCGAGAAAATCAGAAGCTGAGGCAGGGATGGCATATTTGAAGTTGATTTTGCCATTATATGTGATTCGTTAAGGCAAGTTGTTCTTTTGGGGGGCATATCCACGTCCATGATTGTTGAAGGGAGGGTGGTTCATCATCATCATCATCATCATCATCATCGTCATCGTCATCGTCATCATCATCATCATCATCATCGTCATCATCCGTTTTACGGTGTCAAACCGTGGTGCAACACATGCAGCTCAACCGATTCAAATCCAATTGACAATGCCTGGTGATTCATCATCCCTTTCTTCGGAGTGAGTGCGAGCACCCTTCCCGCCGGACCAGTCGCTCCAGCGGCTACGCTCCCGCTTGGTCCACACAAAACTGCGAGGCCAACGGATCTTTTCAGAGCCCCTCCACCGGTCTCATTGCCGACCTCGTCCCACCCGCCAGATGGAGGGGTGGCATCGTTCTTTTTCGTTTGTGCAGATCGGCTGGGGGGGGCAAGGTAGGCTGGTTCAAGGGCGGCCTCGGCGACGCCCTCCATTTTTTGCACCACTGTGGCTTCCATGGGCTGGCGGCCCTGGAAGCTTTTTGCGGAGTCTGATGGAAAAGAGCGGGGAAACAGACGAACGAAGCGACCGGTCGATGTTCTGCGTGGAGAGGGAGTGGGGTGAGCCCGCCGCTTTCCCCTTTTTGGGGGGCCGAATTTGCAGACTGCGCAAGACCAATGAATCACTCTTATAAGGGCTTAAGGCTTAATTTGTTTGGGATCCTCATGATGTGTCAGAGTGTGTTTCAGGAGGGGGGAGTTATCTATACACCTTCCTGTCAAGCAATGCTTTCAGGTTCCATGGATTCGGGCTGTTTGGCGCGGAACCCATGCGGTGCACCGACCGGGTTTCTTTCTTGCGTGCTCAAAGGTGCCTTGCGCAGGGACCTATGGGGTTCCAAAAACGGTACAACCTGTTCACCTCTCGTCCACGTCCGGTCAACCGCTCGGCTCGTGCTTCGAAGACTCGCATCGTTTTCGCCCCCCGAGGCGCATGTGTCCAAGTGTGAGCCCGGAGCGCCTGGGGAAGCGGGGTTGGTCGCCTGGGCCAGGTGGTGGGAGGCCGAACTCTGACCAAAGACTTGCCGACTTCGATCTCGTTGGCACACAGCTCGGAAGTGACGCGTTGGCTGAACACACCAGAAGACGCAAGCGGGAGACTGATAAGATGTTGACTGTACTAGTCCTGGACTGAGTCATGGAACGAAGTTGAGCATAGTTGTGGAGCAATGGACTTGCAGATGAACCAACCCGTGAGGAAAGGCAAACCCGAATCGGTTTGGCACAGCAACATGTAGAACTCCAGCGTCGTCTAAGTTGTCTCCGCCGTTTTCGTTTTGGATCAGCAACCATGGCTCCATTCACATCCCGCCACACACCCGATTCCACCCCCGATCGCAACCGGACGCGGAGCCTGGCAAGCTGATGGGCGCGGACGGGGAGCCTGCCTAGGTCCATGAAGAAGAATTTCATGAAAGGTGGTGACTACCACTCCGAGGACCGAATTTCTTCTCCCGGAGCCGAGTCCAGCCGGGTCCAGCCGGGCCGTGTGCACCAAGGCAGCTTTAAATTGGTTTTTTGGGGCTCACGGTACGTGCTTGTAGCGTCCATGCTGCGAAAAAAGAGGACTTCTTTTTGGAAGAGCCTTTTTTGGCTAGTAGGTTGGAGGCTATCGCGGTTGGAGGCCATTGCAGTTTTTGAGGTGGTGGGAAGAAAGAGGGACCAAGAGATCGGGCACTGATGTGTCGCAAGTGGAGGTGCCCCTACTCCGGGATTTTTCAGGTGGATTTGAATGGAAGCCACCTCACTGTTAGTTGTTAGTTAAACTCCAAATAGAGATGATAACATCAACTAACAGTGAGGTGGCTTATGGATAATTCTACATCCGGTTGCTGGTTTCGGATGATTTGCCATTTCGGCTGCCATGTACATGTCACTTTGACGTTTAGGAGTCTTTCAGCAAAGAAAAACCTGCTCGTCTTCCCGGCACGGTCGCACCGTTGCAGAACTTCGTCCCGGGGTTCCGGTCGTAACAGGTGGCGGCTGAGATGTATCCATACATCAAGGAAGCAGCTCGGTCAGCATTTGGTCCGGGAGGGTGTTGAGTGATTGACTCCATGTCGATGCCGTTTTCACAAGTACACTCTACAAATTTGCAGTCTTAAGCCTCGCAGCCTCAAGGCCTTGGTTCTAGATTCTGGGCCGTGTTTGGTCAGCGGTAGAACAAGTTGACTTATAGATATGGAGAGAGAGAGAGAGAGAGAGACAATGACATACCAGGACCCTCCAAGAAGTGCCCAATGGAAGCCTATAGGTAGTGTGGGGTGGTCCATTGGACACTCCTTGGAGGGTCCAGGTATAGTGTTCCTATGTGTTCCTATAGGTCCTAGAGTTGGAGAAGCTTTGGGATCAATCAATTGCTGGGTTCGCAAATTCAGGATGTGTTGATGTGGCGGTTTTGGATGTGTTGATGTGAAAAACCTTTACTTAAGGATTATTGAACCCACTGACCACCATTGACTCATACTTTTGTTCGTGAGTTGAATCCACAAACCAGCAGGTCAATGGCCTCACAAAACCTGCCGAAGACCAGTTGCTTAATCAGAGGGTTGAGCCAATTTGCTGGTGGGATTTTTCAGTGATCGCTTGAAACGTCTTCATGTTTGAGGGCTCTTGACCCATCGCCCAAATGTTTGGCAGCGACCATAGCACAAAGTAAGAGCCTTTTTTTGAGGGGTAATGGAACAGACGGGTGACGAGAACATGAAGCATAGCAAGAATCAAAAGAAGAACCTACGCCTCCAACTTAGTAGCAATGGCCTCCAACCAGTCCTCCAACCTACTCCATGTATGCCAGTATGCCATACTGTATGCCATATTGGACGATATTTGCCTACATTGACCCGGCGTCTTTCACCATCCGTGCAGCGCCAGCCGTTCAGAGCACAGGCGGTCCAAGGTACGGTCCGTTCGTTTTCCCCACCGAACGACCACCGAAAAGGCCCACGACCCACGGGAGACGCCCCACGTTTTACATGGAAAGCGCAGACGAAAACATCGAAAACTCATTGATGAGCTTTGGAACGCGGCAGCCGAATTCAAGGAACAACCGTGCAAACACTGTAAAACAGTGTTAAATTGTATTTAAAAAAGAACAAACAAACAAACAAACAAGCAAACAAACAAACAAACAAGCAAACAAGCAAACAAACAAACAAGCAAACAAACAAACAAACAAGCAAGCAAACAAAAAAGCAAGCAAGCAAACCAACAAACAAACAAAAAACAATCAAACAAACACACAAACAAACAATCAAAAAAGACATACAAAACAAACAAACAAACAAACAAGCAAACAAACAAACAAGCAAGCAAACAAACAAACAAGCAAACAAGCAAACAAACAAGCAAGCAAGCAAGCAAACAAACAAACACACAAACAAACAAATAAACAAACAAAAGACAAACAAAACAACAACAAAAAAACAAACAAACAAAAAGCAAAACAAAACAAACAAACAACCAACAACAGCATGTGTGTGCGTGTGTGTGTGTGTGTCCTTATTGTTGTTTCAAGTTATGAACTGATTATTCTGTGGGACTTTGGGGCCAACGGGGACGTCCTTGCAGGCAATCATGAAGGGCGAGGTGAGCACCTCTTCCAATGAGCGTGTGCCCACCGTCAAGCTACGATCTCAGCTGCGAAGAAGCCTGGCAATTCAAAGGGGGGAGTAAAGGCCAGGCTCTTTTGGGGGGGGCCCCTCGTTGCTTGGGTTGTTTTGTGCTTTAAACTTTTGCAACGAAAAAAAGAGGATCCTATGCAGGGACGAAAAACGGATGAATAGAGCTCCCCTGATCAACCAGCGCTGGATTGTGCTTGATGTGCTACATCCGTTGAAGGCTGCTTGTAGGTTGGCTGAAGATGAAGAGATATGTTTGTCTTTTTGCTTTACACCCAGACCTCCAATTGGTTGGTTGGTAGCCTGTTAGACCCCAACAAGTCCAACCCCAACGGGTATACCGTTTGGTCATGTCACCTGGGCGCGCCGGGCCGCGTGTTTCGCAGGTCGCGCTTTCCCAAGGAGCGCTCGACGGCCAAAGCCATCAACTTTGGCTCCCTGGCATTCGAACGACCTCAACGGTGTGAGGGGTTTGGTGGGAGGAAAGAGGGAGGACAAACAACAAGGATTTGCCATCATCAAGGATGATATCGGGTATTGTTTGAATATGTTCAATTGATGTGTGCATGATGATGGTGATGGATAATGGTGATGGATGATGATGGTTTCATCCAGGGTCAGTGATGGACCAAGCACACGGTGGGTGTGAGGGTCAATGGCACCAGCTTTGCAGCATTGACTCGGAGAGGGTGTCCTATGGTACAATACAGGCCCTATGCTGTGCCCTTCTTGGGCCTGTTTTCCAGGCAAGTGATGTTCACTTCAGGTCTTCCGGTGAAATCACAGGTGGGCGCAATGCAAGTATAGCCTTCCCATGATCTCCAAAAGCAACCTAATAGCAATGGCCTCCAACCTAGCGATGGCCTCCAACCTAATAGCTTTCCAAAAGATCAGAAACCAGCCTGGCACAGACATGTCCCGCAGAGGCAGCTTCAGTCTCTTTTTTCCGCTACCTGCGTCTTCGGTCGCGTGTTTTGGGATGCGACCGAAGACGCCGAATCCATCCGCCGAATCCGCCGGCGGTGCTGGTTCGGCTGAGGCATCTTGTACGGTGCAGGTGCCGAATCCATCGCGGAGGACTTGAACATCAGTTCCTCGGAGGGAGTAAGCACCGATCCGCGATCTTGGGGGGTTTTCGACTGACAGGGTGGGATGTTACATAACTAGGAGCAAGCAGAGGCATGGGCAAAGTTGGGGAGTGTATTCCAAAAGGCTTTATATACTTGGCTCATGGTCTTTTGACCATAGCTTTCCCTTCGTTTACTCATGCTGCCAAGCTGGTCTGTTGCCTCGTGCTGTACCTTTGATAGCACTCCAGCGGTAGCCGCAAACCCTCTGGCTGTGGAACGAGGCAACTAGCCCATCCGAGCGACTGGCAGCTGTACCCTGGGAATTTCAACCAATGTTTGAATGGGGCCTGAATCCCGAACAACTTGAGACTATACTTAAAACCAGGTGAAGCCTTTTTGGCCTTTTCAGGGCACGGTAGGTTTTCATGTGCCGGTCCCAGCAAACGGCAGGATAGAAGAACATGATTGGAAAGTCCCAGCAAAGCAAGGACCCTATCGACCCAGCAAAGCCACGGAACAGAGCCCCTGGTAGCGTCCTTGCTCCTAGTAGCGATGCCAGGAGCCCCTAGTAGCTTCTTGTTGCTAGTAATTGGAGTGTGCTTCTTTGCTACTGTAATTAGCATGAAATGGTCATGGTCAATGTCACTTGAAAGGATGCGCAGAGTGATTCCCCTCCGAAAACACCTTTCTTGCACAGAATCCAAGCGTCGATAGGGGTCAGCATTTGGCACCGGTGCAGCGGTGAGCGGAGGTTTGTTGAGGTGGTGTAACCGAGAGATTCCATCATACAGAGAGACCGGCAGATAGCTGCTCCCTACGCACGGTGAGGCGTAGAACAAGCGCGAGATTTGATGGATGCGCAGTCCTCAGCTCGCTCGCCAGGGGGATGGCAGAGGGCTCCGAGAGTGGCTCCCCTTCTGCTATGGGGAACGTGCGTCCGCGTGGATGAAACGAGAATGAAGCACCCGATGCCAGCACCCTCCAACAGATCTCCTCACAGCCAAGGCCTGGTATGAGAGCAAGAAGGCAGTGCGCAGGCGCAGTCTTTGGAATAACAAGAAGCTACTAGTAGCTCCTGGCCTTACAACCAGTAGCTTGTTACTAGTAAGGCACCTTTCTACTAGTAACAAGAAGCTACAAGCAAAGGACCTGTAGGACCTGTCGGGTTTTTTCAGGTCCGTGACCATGTGCATTTCGAGCGTTCGGAGTCCAGCCCTTCGGCCGGTCGCCCTTTCGGCCGCACGTTCGGCACGATTGATCGGTCCTGTCCGTCTGGACCGGTCGATCAGTTCCCAGACACGACGCTCCATGGGACTGCCAGTCCGGACTGCCGAGAGTTCCGGCCAGGGCTGGTGGTTTTAGGGGGGTCTGTCTGGGGCGGCAGTCCGGACTGGCAGTCCCATGGGTCGTGTCTGGGGTTGGTGTTTTTATGGGCAAATTGATCGATCAGTTGGTCCGTATTGATCGATTGGTCGGAAATTGAGACAGTTTGCACTTGATTGGTCGATCAGTTTGGAGGCCGAGTGTGTTTGGGTCTCGCGTGTCATGGCAAGCCAGGTGGCAAGCTGACGTCATGGCGCAGAGCAGCCAGGCGGGTGGTCGTTTGGTCGGGTGGCCAGGTGGCGACGTGTTTCGTCGAGTGCGAATCCCACGTTGACTTCTTTCAAAATGGGCGATTGCAATCAAAGCGATGGCAGGCCACCCTAAGAGCGATGGCCTCCAACCTATAAGTATATACTATGGTATGGCCTCCATCATGCGATTGCGAACCTTGGTGACCTGCTTGAAGCTGGGGACGGTTGACTCGTCCGGTCAGCAGCATAACTCGACAGGAAGGAACACAAGAAGCACTTTACAATTGGGTCCATGGTGGTGTTCACACCTTTTTCTCAGTGGAGCACGTAGACTCCCAGTCCTGACTTAAGTGCTGACTTTTGCAAATCGGCATTCCATGGTGACTTCCATGGTGTTTTGCGATCCCAGATGAAACATGTACTGACTTGAACGGGCCCCAGTAGGGGGAGGGGTCTTCTCAAAGGGCCCAGAATTCCTAAAAAATCTAGTTGTACCTTCTCAGGTTTGGCGATGTGTTCGACACTGTAGGTTTGGAGGGTCCAATTGCCTTCTCAGAAGGTGGTACGACTGGATCTCAGAAGGTACCAAGAGAGGTTGAACAGCCCTTTTGCGCAGCCCATATGTACCACTATAGGGTCCTATATGGTCTCTCAACCTCTCTTGGTAGGACTGCCGGACTGCCTTTGGCAGGCCACCCCGTGTGACCGCCCGCACTCGCCCGCACGCGCCTCAGGAGGGCAAATCCCGGTCGCTTCTGGGACGCCACCGACACTTGTGGGGATGCCCCAGTCCCCGCGCCGTTCCACCGGGCGGCGCGAAGTTCTGTGTGTGTTGGACGAACGGGCGGTGAAAACCCTGCCGTGCTTGGTAGAACGAACTAGTGCAGGAACTACCAGGACCTGCAGTTCGTGACCTCTTTCTCTCTTTCTGTTCGTCTCTGTTTGTGACCTCTTTAGGGACTAAGTGACCTCATTCTAGGATCTCAAGTTAGGTCACTTTGAAGGTCCTGGTACAAATGCATTTTTGTGAGTCAGTGATTTTAATTTGAGGCACTTTGGGTGGGCTGCTGGTCACATGATGCTGCAACTTCAGCACCGCCTGAGATTGAAACCCGCCAAGAAGACGCATGAAGACACTAGTAGCTGGCCTGGCAATGCTTAGCAGTGCCTTTGGGTGGGTGCTTTTGTGTGGTGTTTCGCCTCATATGTTGATTGAGTAAGAATCTGAAGATTCCTCAATGTCGATTCGAAACGACGTGTTTCCGATGCACAGTTCCATGGGTGCCGTGGGTCCGAACTTTTCAGTGGCCCCACTGGTCAGTCACTCGTCGAGGACCAGTTGAAGAGAAGTATATAATATACATGTTTCTATGTCGATCGGCAGATAGAATCATGCTTTGGTCTCTTTTTTGTAGATGATGGTCCTTCATCTCTATTTCATCTCTGATTAGTGTGTTGATTTATATGATTTATAATGAAATAGTGAAATATATAGTGAACCATTTATATAGTGCAGTTGAACAGACTTCTGCACTGGGATTTCCCAGCTCCACCTTCGGCACCGTCTCCATGCCACGGCCGTTTCCATCCAAGGCCCCTGCTTCTGGAAGACGTGCCTTACAGGCCGACTGCATCCGCGGCAGTGGTGATTTGATGTCATTGACTGCCACCAGTACTGCCACCCTAGGCTGATGATTGATGCCATGTGAAGAGTAAGTGAACATGCGCGGCAGCAAACTAAGTGAAAGCATTGGAGAGTAAACAAACCCTACCAGGTCAAAGACCTCATGTTTACTATGATATGGAGTTGGTCGCATGAAAACACGAGGTTTTACTGAGCCTTTTTTGACCTGTACACTTCCAGCAGGGATCCAGTCGTACCGAACCTCAGCAGGTGATGTGTTCGACACCGCTATGTAGGTGCCAAGTCGGGTCCAGTCGTACCGAACCGGTTCGGTACGAAAACGGATCCATTTAGGGACTATCAAAGTGACCAGCATTTATCAACGACACACCCGCCTCTTTCGACCGGATCCGGCGCCCCGTTTGGAGCGGCCGAGCGGCCGTTTTAGGGACGTCCGGACTCGACGTGACGTGACGGCCAGGATCCGTTCGCGCTCCTTGACTGGAGGAGGTGTTTAGTTTATATATGCCAAAAGCAAACGGTTGGAAGCCGTACTTGTAGGAGGCCATCGCTTCTGGTGAAGCGAATTTGGAATTGGGGGTGGCACTTGTTGGTTGGTGGAATCCGTGAATCCGTTTGAGTGCTTCCCTGATGTGGCGCAGACCAAAGGTAACATGCCTTGCATATTGCATATCATAGCTGGTAGGCGATGTCCCCATTGCCTATAGCGGTCGGTAAGGACCATCTTGTGGCCGGTCTGTCTTTTGAAACCATCATCATCCAAGATTACTCCTAATGAGATATACCCAATACGATTATTGTATACACACAATTGTACATGAAAGTTGTGCTTTACAGGAAACATGAGCATGCGATGAACATTTATCCTCTTTTGGGTGTGAGCGAATTGCCTCATCGAATTCCCTCCTGCGGCAGTTGGACCATCGGAGGAGGTCCAGAAGTTGGGCCGAAGTGTATTGAAGACCCTTTGCCTGAAGTTGTGACATTCCGAACGTGTTTTAAAGATGCTTTCAGGGTCAATCACAATATACTTTGAAAACCCAATGGGTTCTTCATGATCCTTCAGGAGATAGTCATCCTCCTCCTCCTCCCTCCTCCCAAAACAAAGAAGGACAACACCATATGCACCCAGTCACAGTATATGCGGCATGTGTGTTGCATTATATTCGGGGGCTGCTGTGCGGAGGTACTAAACATCAACAACACAAAGTTCCTTTCAGAATCTGACCCTAGGGCTCCAAGTAGGGTCCAAGTACCTCCTCAAGGTACTTGGGCCCTCCCCCAGCCCAGTCCCACAATCGAAACGAAGGTACCACTGGAGCTCTAGGGGTCAGATTTTCATCTTGTGGCACCGCCCGAGGACACGAGGATGACACACCCAGACACTCCATGGGACTGCCATATTATGCCTATATACATTGGGGTGGCGGTGGTGGTGCCAGGGAGGTAGATGTAGGCATATATTGCAGTCCCATGGGTCGTGTTTGGGATTGATGGGTTCGCCTTCGTCTGGCCTTCGTTTGGACCACCCGCACCACCGAGGCAGCGAGCGCGCGGCGGTGAACTTCGCCATCCAGGGCTCCGGCGCCGACCTCGTCACGGCACGCGGCGGACCGTGCGGCGTGCGACAGGTTGGAGGGTCGGTAGGGCCGCGTCTGGAGACCAACAGAGGTTGAAGAACCCCAACGTTCGGCTATCCCAGTTCGGTATATTTGGGTGACGGGTCCTAGTTCAGGTCACTTAACCTCTGGGAGGCAGGGATTTTTGTGGTGGCGCCACGTTTTTGAGTGTCGGAGAGAGAGATTAGAGGGGCCTATTTTCAGGGGGAGCAGGAGGTTGAAAGGGCTTCAAGGTTGTAGGTGCTGGTTGTAGGTTGCGGATGGCGTCTGAGAACATCAACCAGTGAAGTTTCCTTCAACCAGTATCTACCTCTAGAGAACATCCTGCCCGAGCACCTGAGTGACCCTCTTGCCCGAGTATGTCGGAGCAATCTGTCCGATTCCTCCACCCGCAAAAAGCGGGTTCACCCAACGAAAAGAAGCCGGTCGTGTCGATCGAGCGACGAACTATCTGCATGAATCCATCGTTGGATGTGTAGAACTGACTGTGGGCATCCGAAAGCCCATGAAAACCAGTCATGACGTGCAAAAACGCTCCAAAAACGAGTCGCTGCACCAAACTCGCCGCACATCGCCGCGCTGGTGCAGGCGGCGATGTTGCAACTGGAGTCTCATCCTCGTTTGCAGGTGAGGGCAGCTCTGGCTTGGATGAACTCGTTTTTGCTCGGTGGACGGGTGAAGAGGGGAACATGTTGTGTGTACTTATTCCAGGACCTTCAGTTCGTGACCTCTTCTGTTCGTCTCTGTTTGTGACCTTGTACAGCCCTGTTCGTGACCTCATCCTGGGATATCAAGTTAGGTCGCGTACTGAAGGTCCTGGTTGATGTTTCATTTTGTTTCACTGCCATGACTGGACATGAGATTCTCAGTCAAGCTAATTATATATGTTGTTTCATGTGTTGTTTCCTTCAAAACCATCTGCCCTTTTCTGGGTCTTTCTTCGGTGTTTCTGGGTGTGCACCGTGAGACCGGTGGCCCGTCTTGTTCGTCGCCGATGTCGATCCATGCGACGGCCAAGATGACCCACATTCACCATCCCAAAAATAGATACCCCATGAGCCCAAATGTATGAACACATATCCCTGAGGATCGAAAGTTAGCTCTATATATGCTAACATTTGTGGTTGTGTCTTCTGGGGCTCTCCGACCTCACCCTGTGAGGTCCGACCTCAAAAAACGAGATCATACCAGACCCAAAAACCACAAAACCACAGAACCCAAAAACCACAAAACCAACGATCCCAAATTCAAATTCGTCACGGGTTGTCACGTTGGAGTCCGACAATGACCTCATTTTTAAAGGGACAAAATAGACCAATCACGGTCTGTCACAGTTCGTCACGCCCTGGTATGCTTGGTTCTTGGGATTTCATGGTCTTATCCTCCGACAATGATACTGGAATTGTATATACATTTCAGATACCCCAATCTGTGATTCGACAACGTCTTCAAATAACACGATCAATAGAAACGTATGCATATCCTGAGATCATTTCTATTTGTGACCTATATATGTGTGGTCATGGATCGTCAGGGTATGGAGGCCATAATTAGTGTGTTTACCATTCTTCTGGGGCATGGCAGTCATGTCCCAGGATCTTCAACTCGGGCCGTGGCGAGCCAAGTGATAGGTGTCGATGAGTTCAGCATACGAACAACTGAGGGTGTTGTCCGTCTCCTTCAGGAGGTTTTAAGAAAAGGTGGATCACCTGGAAACACCGTGTTCTTTCGGGGGGGGTGGAAAGTGTGGTGAAGCAGCAACTATGTCCCACTTCCGGTCCGACCAGGAGCTGGGCTTCCAGCTGGTGTTGCAGGTGCGGAGGATGGTGGGGAACACGGAAAACGGGGAAATGCAGCCCTGGTAGATCCTCACCCCACGGCCAGGCACCAGGTTTTAGAGTTTAGAGCTGAGAATCCGTAGCTTTCGATGGTCTTAAGTGGCTTTGGTTCTTTGTTCGGGGAGTGAGAACGGAAAACACTCCAAGTAGGGGGAGCATCGGCCAAAACCCAAGCACAAAGATTCACAAAGTCCGTGTGTCAAGTAGAGGGTTTGGTTGACAGCATGACACACCAATCCTCTGGGTTTTTGCTGGTGTCCAGGACCCCTTTTGAAACACGCACCCTTTGAGGTGCTGGAAAGCCTGGTTTTGTTTGCGCTGGTGAAGCCATCGTCATCTCGGTCACCGAGTCAACGTAAATGCTTCGGCCCGCGTCAGGTGCATGATGAGTTGGTGCTGGAAGGACCCAAAGATGGAGCTAATGAGGCCGTTGGGGGACGCTCTTTGCTTCTTCGGCTGAGGGAAATCGTTGTTCCAATGCCATGTGCCAATTGGTGTTGGAACAGTTGTCACATCATTCTTTAGAAGTGATTGATGCTCTTATAGGGTGTGTGTGTGTGTGCGTGTACGTGCGGAAGATCAAAGAAGTCCTTGGGCCCAGTTTTTAGTGGATGAACCCCGCTCAACAATCCGCCTAACGAAAAGCACGGGGTTCTCATTCATTTATACAGTAGTGGTTTTAAGGAGATGGCACAGACCCCATGATCCATCATGAGTTCCATCATGATCCCATGATGTCCTTTAGAACTGTAGATGGGGGTCCATGTAAACCACTGACATTGCGGTTTGTGCCATTTTCGTCCTCTTCAATCCACCGGCGCCCGCCGATCATCACGGGTCGGGACCGTCGCTGCACAGATCGGCGGTCGCCCGAATCAGGCGGCCCAGATCATGAAAGACGTCATGCAGGAGCCCTTCAAGGAGCCAGCGATGGGATGGACGAAATGACCGACCATTTGTATAGCGCTATACATGGACGGCAGAAAAGATGTGTGAAGCACTTTGTTTCGTGTCAAGGGATGTCCTTTAGACTTAAACCCATGAGCATCGATATGTTTGTACTACTAGGTACAAGAATCTACTAGGGGCGCTCCTGGCATTACTACCAGGAACAAGAGGCTGCGAACGTAGCTCCGGGCATCGATACGTGCGTAACAAGTGCATATTTATATCCTTGCGTCCTTGCGATGTGACGTTTTTCAGCCACCGGTCAGCGGTTTCGTGGCTTCTCCCGTCAGTGGTTACGTCGGGGCCGATGGCAGCGGACGCCTGGGAGCGGCATCGATGGTCTATAGGAGAGCATCCCCAACTTCTCCATGCGGGTGCCCCTGGAGGCTGGAGACAGAGAGATGGGGCATCAGCAAACGATCACCCAGGAGGAGATCGTCAGATTTGGATTTGAGATCGGCATCTCAAAAGAACACCCTAGACCCTCCAAGTACCTTCGAAGGGACACCATCGGCCATCGGTACCAGCCGTGGCGGGAAATTCGAGGTTGGATGTTTGGTGTGCTGAAAGGAGGTAAGCCTTACGACCGGCGACCGGTGCGCGAACCCCTAGGAACGGAACAAGAAGCTAGAAACGAAACAAAGAAATAAACCACAAAAAAAATCGTAGTATTTTATTACTAAGAAGCTTCTAGGACCTTTTCGCGCCAGTTTCCCTCGAGCGATTCTCCGGTCGCAGCGATGCCAGCGCCCCGTTCGTAGCCCTTCGGTCGCGTCCGATCGCTCCCGTAGTGCACGATGCCCAGCAGGTGACGTTCAACTGCAATCGATTCTGTATAGGACTCATTGAGACTCTTGGCCTGTGAGTAGCTGGATCTTCGCGCCAGGTGAGTCTCTCCATCTCTGAAAATCTCTCCGGGAAGGCACCAGTGCCTGCGCATGGACAATCGCCATGGGGTGTGGGGTGGTGAGGAGTACGCATCTGAGCGTCGATGTGTGAGGTCGTGTAATACTCTTAAGAAGTCACAAAAACACAGAAACGACATTGATCGATCTGTTAGATCCACCAAGACCGACATTGATCGATCTGTTAGATCCACCAAGACCGACATTGATCGACATTGTAGTAACACGCTGAGGAGAGGCTTGGGGTGAACAGGACTGATGTGACTGGCACTGTGACCTGCATTGTGGGGTTTCTGGACCGTCGGCATGCAATTCCACATCCTTAAGCGTAACTAAATCAGTAAGCCATTCGACAGTCAACTCAACATGTTCCACATACACCCTGCCATGTAACGAAACGACCGCCTCGCTGGACCGGCGGTTCCGGTTCGGAAGCGGGGGTTCCCCGCCAGGCATGAGCCCGGACCCACCGTCCACTCTCTCATCGTCGCCCGGGGCGCCCAGCGACGAGGAGCCGGTGAGAGCAAAAAGCTCGCTCTCTGGCGAGCCGCAAGGAAGGTCTTAGCAGGTTCCATGCAGGGTAAGAGGTTGGACGGCAGTCTTGGAAGAGGCAGTCTTGCGTTTGAGATGCTTTAATAACTGGTCTTTGAGTCCCGTTCCTTCTGTTTCCCGAAAATCACCCCAAAAACAGATGTTGCGCTTGTGTTTGAACACCACCGAGCCACCAGCTCTCAGGAAGCCGAACTCTCTCTTCGCCCCCAGAGCTGCGAGGGGACCGGGCGGTATTCATTCTCGAGGGAAAATGAGCGGCAAAGGAAGGTGGGAAGACCAGCTCGATGGCTGAGCCGTTCCTGAACGGAACGGTCGTCTCCGCACCAAAAAAGAACAGTATACTAACATGCTTGACCGGGTCGACAGTGGTCGACCAATCCCTCAGTAGAACAATGGTTGTTTGGGATGAAAAGCCCATGAAAGCAATGGTTGGATGTTGGAATCCCAGGGCTTTGATAGCAGACTTGAGAGATTTGGCACATTTCTTACACTTGGCTTGTTGGGAAGAAATTGTAAATACTTGGTGCATACGTTCCTTGTGGAAGCAAGCATCCGCAACTTGTGGTTAAGGATTTGATCAGCACCCCTTGTGCTCACATCCCTTACCCTTGTCACTGTGTTCAAGTCATGTTTGCAATATAGTATTGAACTATATATTGAACTCAGGTCAACAATTCCACCATTAAATTGGTCAGGCTGACCTTTGCAATACTAGCGGCCTTCGATCCATATATAGCTTCTATATAGCTTCTTCACCAATGATTGTCACCCCATTGAATGCCCACCATGGAATTTACCTTACCTTTCGTCTCACCCCGTTGATTTTGCACTGCTCCCAACAGGCCGAAAGTGATTTCCCCAAAGAGTGTTTTTTCGTGTGCCACGTGTGTGAAAACGTCGCTGTCAGGGCCGGTGTTAGATTCGAGGTGTTGCCGGGATAAGTTCCTTTTAATATGCCAGGACCTTCAAAGTCATGACCCAGAAAAGACCCAGAAAAGCGCAGATGGTTTTGAAGGAAACAACACATGAAACAACATATATAATTAGCTTGACTGAGAATCTCATGTCCAGTCATGGCAGTGAAACAAAATGAAACATCAACCAGGACCTTCAGTACGCGACCTAACTTGATATCCCAGGATGAGGTCACGAACAGGGCTGTACAAGGTCACAAACAGAGACGAACAGAAGAGGTCACGAACTGAAGGTCCTGGTGCTCATGTTCATTGCCACATGTTTTGTTTGGTTGATCCCTGTTCATTGCCACATGTCACAAGAGCGCCCATCCCCCGGAACAGTTCTGGAAGTGTCAGAAGTCCGCTGTTTGCATGGTTCTTTCAGGCATCCTGCGCATTGTGTGACTTGGTTTTAAAATGTAAATCTTCCCTGCCTTTGCAACAAGTACAGACACTCAAGGACTGCACATTGGGACGCCATTTCCCTCGAGGAAAGGATCCAATGATGTCCTAAACACCGACAGTAGATTGCTGGTACTAGTGTCCCTCATGGGACTGGCTTTTGATCATCAGAAAGGCCGCTTGCAGGTGCATGTTTTGATCATCGCACTGAATAGTAACTCGCAGGGCGGCTCTCGGCACGTTTGTGATGAAGCTTTTGAAAATAGTCATTATAGGTTGCCTATTTCAAGCCCCCTGTCACCAGCATGCTTTGAGATGAATCTCCAGTCCTGAAGGGGGTCTTATTTACACCTGCGGATTGTTCCGCCGGCCCTTTTGGCCGCAGCGAGAAAGCCAACTTAGTGGGTGTGAGTGCGGTGCAGCGGTGGGACGTTGGCCGAGAAGGGGTGACTCCAAGAGTAGAAGTCAAACTGGATGTGGTCACATGCAGCCAATCCGGAGAAGCAGTGACATTTATGCAGATAATCAGTGAAGCTGGCGTCTGAGTTCACGCGGGCGGAGCTGGAAAAGGGCCGTGGTAGGAGATGTGTGAACTGTAGCGCAGAGGCGAGGCGGTGCGAGAAGTGCGCAGGGGAGCTCCTGGGAAAGTCTGAAGGCAGCGTGTGCGAGAAATGTCTTAGGCTGTGTGAAGTGTGCGGCGCTGCGTGCCGAGCTGGAAGCAGCCGATGTTCTGCATCGTGCGCTGCGCAGAGCACATGTGCATGCTGCTCTGTTGGGCCAAACCAAGTAAAGCCACAGCACGGCAAAGCTAGGGGGCTTCTTTCAATCTTCGATTCTTTCAAGTGCCCACTTCCACAATTGGCTCCTTTTCCCACAGTGAAGGCGCGAAGCCCTAGGCTCTCAGAAAGGCATGTCCTCAGAAAAGAAAGACAAGATAGACAAGCAACATATGACATGGAAGCCAAAAAGTACAAACAAGAGACAGCGCAAACACCAATACTTACATGGGGGGAGGGAGGGAGGGGAGGGGTGGGGGAAGGGGGCGGAGGGGGGGGGGGGGGAGGGGGGGGGGTCAGGTTAGACCGTTCAAAATCCGCCCAGGGGAGCACTAAAACAGACAAGACATAGCTTAACAAAGAACTAACCAAAAAACAACTACCCAAAACACGCCGTGCCCCAGGGCCGGCGGATTCAGTTTGGAGTATTGGACGCCCCAGACCACTAGTCACTAGTTGCTGATTAGCTATTATATGTTATTATAGTCGTCACACTAGCCACTAGTACTACATAGTCATAATAGCTAATCTCCGGTCAATGGCTATTACTGTTGTATGTCATTCTAAGAACTATAAGTAATTAAAACAGTCAGTCATGACCCTGTTGCACTGTTGAGCGACCTTTTTGAATTGATGGGACGCGGCTGGGACACGCCGCGTGGAAAACCTTTTTCCACCTGCGACGGGCGCCAGGTGGGCCGGGGAGTGCGGTGAGGGCGCATGGCTGGCCGAAGTCAGCAGTGAGTTGCACTGAGGATGGATTCTTTCGGGAGGCCTCCTGATTAGAAACCATTGGACACCCTAATTACCATGTTTGGGGATCCTGGGGTTTGGGCCATCATGTAATTAACGCGATCCCCAGATCAAGAGAAGCCCTTTTTTCATCCATGCAAGTGCACCTATAAATCTGTTAAAAACATCAATCTCTAATGCCCTTTTCATGGTGTATGTTTTGAGGAGTGCCAATTTGGCATGATTTGAGGTTGCCTATTAAGTGGGTGGTTCAACTTGCAGGGTGCAAGTTCAAAACGTTTCGGAAGCCAACTGGATGAACTAATGACATGCGACTTGGCAAGATAATGTGCTTCTTGATTTCAGGTTGGCTTGGTTGCATGATGAGGCTGCGCTGGCAACAGCAGCATTTCAGTGGCAAATTTGTTACACTAACATTTCGGTGATGCCCTGTCATGCACTGTATACGTTAGTATGCTTGTAGAGATCCGTTGTTTGTTCCCTTTGGTGGTTTCACTGTCCTTCGAACGAGTGAAAGGATTGTGGTCAGCCAATGCCGTGCCCATTCGGTCGACGTGCGTTTCGTGACGCGCGCTTCCGCCGCTGCGGTGGGTCAGCGTGCCAAAAGAGTGACCGTGTGGGTGAGGGGGAGCCGGGACGGAGAGGAGAGGGTGGGCGAACTGGCGACCTTCGAAATCACCCGAGATCTCACGAGGGGGGTCGAACGGAATGGTGAACATACAGTGAGAAATGGCCTCAGAGGTTTTGGGGGGGAACTGTTTTTGGATTAGCTCAGATCAACTGCTGGCAAAGCACAAACTCAGACGTGCTCGGTACTGAATCAAGCCCCGCGCCGGTATACTTGAAGTGTCTTTTGGTTGCGAGCTGTCACCTGTTGTCCATAGAGCCCATCGCTGGAAAAAGCGGAACTGCAGGCCCATTGCAGAACCTCATTCTGGTCTTGGGCCCTCGCAAAAGAATACCAAGAGCAATGAGCGTACATAAACAGCTGTAACAGTAACATGTTTTAAGCCATGTTTTGCTTAAACTAGCTGTTTTACCGTTTAACTATAATTTATATGATATTTATCATGTCCCCCGTGAGCTGTGACTGTGGCAAGTCGTGTGGATGACAAAAAAAGGGATTTCTATTTACACCCTGCGGGTTGTTCCGCCGGCCTTTTCAGCCAATGGTCCCAAGATGCGGATTACCTTTGGCGTCAAGAGGAAAGACTGCAACAGAGCAGAAAAAGTAACAGCATCATCCAGAACACACCTGGAGCAACAGAGGAGCCTACATGAAATGACATGCATTATGATACAATAAAAGAGAACAGGGAGATGAAATTGGGGGATGCAAAGTATAGCCTGCCAAGCAAGAAGACAAGTTTTATGACATGTGACACAATGAGCGAAGTAGACCGTGCGAAGCAGCAAACGTACATAGCATTCCGTCAGACATGATACAAGAGAGTAATGAGGACATGTGTGGCATGGGGATTTCCAAGCAGTCTGAGTTTGCAAAAAACGATAGATACGTGAGTGCAGGTGCAAAACCTGAGAAAATTGCATGCAAAGCAGAAGCGCAATGCATGGACAACGACATGAGAAGAACGACGATAAGAAGAAAGCGCACACAACCTTTCACTTTAGCTATGATGTATGTGAGCTACATACATTCGGGATGTTCTTGGGGGGGAGGGGGAGGGGTGGGGGGTGAAAGAGTGACTAGGCGTACACGGTTGAGGTGCAGACCACTAGTGTCTTTTATGCGCAGAGTCTTATCCTCTTGAGCCTTATGGCAGTCAAGCATGGACACACTAGATAGGCCACTGGAGTGGAACCTGTACAAGTAGGCCTCTACATTTCAGCAGGCACAAAATTCATGTCCACTCCTGCCTATTGCGTATGTCGCACACTATTTTTCTACCGCAAGGCTAAAACAGTCCAGCAAGCTCTAGTAAGCTTAAAAGGAAACCACGGTGCCCTGTACTTACCAATTCCAGTGTATTGCACACTTTAGAAAAGGTAATCTCTAGGTATACTAAATACAGTGAGGGAGCATTAGCTGACTCACCTCAAATACAAGGTCAAAGACAATGTATCTCGGCTGGAGACTGTATCGTTCACCGGCGAAGATACCATGTACCGGCGCTCAATAGCCCTTAAATAGCCAGAGCTTCAAGAAAATTATAAATTCAAAGGAAAGCCGCTTTCTTGCACAGAGACCTGTAAAAGCAGTAAACGACACTCGAGTAACGAAGAACTAAAATTTCAAGACCGCACAAACTGCAACGAATTAAGATGCCTTGCAAAATGCAAGGAGCGTCAACTCTCGGTCCGAGGACTGGTCTTCTCGAAAAGTGGTCTCGGCCGCTTCCATACACAGGACTTAAATCAAAATGGAACTGCATCAAAAGGACTCTTTCTCTCATTGACATCAAAAACAAAAAAGGAAGGAGACACCGGCAAATGTATGTACAAAACTTGCACTACAAATGCAACTTATGAAATGACTTAATCATCAACCATGAATGGTTGTCCATTAGAGGTCACTTCAAAAGAACGGCTGTGGTAGTTATCATCAGTTCTGAAAAACTGTCCATACCTACCTGCAGATAATAACCGTTTAGTAAACTGTATTTATCTGCATGCTAAAGCGTATAAACCTGGAATGCAGGAGTATCTTCTTTGACAAAAAGTTTCTCCTTGTTGCAAACCAGAATTCATTAAAACTTCAGCCTGGCAACTTCAAGTCAAGCCTGAATGCAAAGTATCAACTGTGATCAGAAGTATCTTCACTTCCTGGCTATCATTAAAAGTTAGCCTCCGCTCTGAGTTTTATGCCGCTGCAGTCGATGGAGCTGCTTGATCAGAAGTTTGCGGCCTTCCTTTCCTTTTATTCTCTTTCTGTTTCTCCTTCCTCCGCAAGTTAGCATCTCGAAGAGTCTCTCCCGAGCGATAAAGTCTTCTGTCTCCAGATGAAAAGGAAGCTGGTCTGAGTGAAATAAACATTGGACCATGACTGTCATCGTCAGAGGGTCTGGAGCACATAACCTCCGTGTCAATCAAAGCAAAGTTCTCTGAAAATTTACAGACGAACTCCTTCGTGCTCACTGTGGAATTTGCATATTCCTCTCCACTCATTGAATGACCCCATTCAACAATGGTAGACAAACATGTATCGCCAAGCTTTGATCCCTGGTACACTTCTTTCTCTTCTGTAGAGTATTCTTCCCAGAGTTTCTCAAAGTAATCTTCACACTGCTTGAGGACAAGTGAAGATGAACTGTAAAATGTTCTGGGAATAGGTGCTTTAATACCAGGATCTGCTTTTACACGGGCTTCTGAAAACCTGCGGACCCAATGCTGCATGGTGCTGTAATAATAGTTAGCCATTGGCTGCCTTTTGTATCCAGACATTCTGTAGGCCAAACTATTTGCATCACCAGAAATGCTGTCCACCTCATATACAAAACATTCATAAAGCATCAATGCTGTCTGTTCTCCTGTCAATAGGTGGGCATCCACAGCACGATGTGTATCAACATGATAATTACAGACTCTGATGGTATGCATGTTCGCTCTTGTAAGTGGAACACGCTGTTCCTTAGGACCATAGTCCTCAAATTCATAGTCTGCATCCTTGAAGTCCTGACGAGGCCTTGTTTCTCCAAAACAAATCTCATAGATAGCCCAAGTTACATCACGCTGTTGACAGTGACCAAGGTCTTGGTCATGTCCAGCAATGATCTTGATATAGCCATCTGGTGCCAATCTAGCCATCACTGCAAGATTCTCCCAATCATTGAAACAAACTGTCCAATTCTTTTGCTCAATAAATTCCTTGGCAGGAACAAGGAGCTGAGCTTCCTGGAGAATCACGACATGTGCACGTAAAAAGAAGAGCATGTTGAAGAAAAGGTTGTTTTCAAATTGCTCATATTGAAGTGACATGGCACTCTGCTTGCGTGGCTTCATTGCACGATCAAGTCCTTGGAGAAACTTTGGTGTGGTGTATTTCTGACCACGAACCATGTTGCCATAGTTCCAGGATAAAAATGTCAAGGACTCTGAGCTGGCCAATAAATTAGTTCCATATTGTTCTTCTATTCTTCCTTTAAGGAACCTTTGGCACAGCTCTTCATAGAAGGCGACAAAGTCCCAACTGGGTCCCTTGGGACCATATGATTCCAGTTCTCCTCTAAACTGTTCCTTTGTAACCTCCAAATCTTCTCGAGCTTGTTCTGCCCTTTCAAGGGCCCTTGGAACGACCTGATACTTGTCATCCAAATAAACGATGCGATCATCATTGATGAAAAATCTCTTCAGGTCATGCTCGCGGCTGTCCTCACAACAATCAGGTGGAGGTACTTGACAGACCTTTCGAATGGATCGAACAAAATCGTTCTCGATGATCCTTGACTGATAGTGAGGATGGGAAAGCTCACCTCTTCTGAAACAAACATGGTTCAACAATCTCGCGTGAGTTTCCCTGTAGCATTGTTGATAAAAGCCAATACCTGGATCTCTTGTAATCTCTCCAAGCAACCTCAAAGGTGAGGTATGCAACTCATAGGTATTGTCAGCATCCACAGGATCTTTATCAGCAACTACTTCAGATGGAAAAGATTCTTGGATTTCAGCCTCCAATTTCTTCTCTCCATCATCCTCTCTGACCTCTCTTATCTTCTCCACCGCCTTCTTCTTCTCCTCAAGAGTTGCATCATCCTGAACTTCTTCATGAAAATGAGGATCAGGAATTTTATTCAGGCGGCTTCTCTTAGATTTCGGCAGACATGGAGTATCATCAAGGTTAGCATCCATCTCACCTGATGGTAAGTGCGATGCAGCTGAGTCCTCACCTATCTCTCTTGACAGAAAGTGTGGTGCTGACTCATCCTTGACTTCCTCCTGGTCCACTTCCATCTTTAGTCCCTCTGAAGGAAAGGCACCTGCATTCTCATCAAACATGTCTTCGTCTTTCTCGAGTTCAACTGCAGGATCTTCTTCAAGGACTTCCTCTTCCATATCTTCTCCTTCCACAAGCACCATACTACCAGTATAGATTCCACCGGTGATAGTGGAGACTCTTGTGTATGGAGGAACTTCCTCACCTGCCTCAAAAGCTTGTTCTGCAACATCCTTGGTGAGCAAGTCTTCTATAAAATCTTCTTCCTTGGTTCTTGGAAGAGAATTTGAGGTCTCATAAAAATCTGTCCTATCTGAACTCAAAAACTCAGTTGCCTTCTCATTGTCCTTTTTATCCTTGTAAAGATGAGTAATCTTCACTGCTTCTCCCCGCAACACCTGATCACCTTCTCTGTACTTGTTGACAAAGGAGCGCCATACTGGCACGTTGTCATCATCAAAATCAAGCTCCATATCATCTGCCAGCAAGTTTGAGATGTTTTGAGCTGCCTGTTCTTCTTCTTCCTCACGTTCTCTGGCACGCTCCTCATCCTTCTGGATCTTGTAGACACCCTTCAGGATGTTTTGTAGTACCTTTAAGTTCAGCTTCGATGATGGCTCATACGTCCCTGAACTTACAGGCTCAACTACAACACGAGAGCAAGAAATCGCCTCCAAAAACTTGGAATTGTATTGGCGTTCAAACTCTTCCTTCTTGATCATCTCATACAAGGGATCAGAAACTGCAACACGCGCTTGAACATATTCGCGAAGTTGATAGCATGCATGTTGCACAAATCTGCTGTTGGAGTTGTGAAGAAAACTCTCTAAATGATTCCTGTCACGGTCAATCAAATACCACACAACTCTTGCTGAGAAACGGAATTTCTTGAAGTTCATAGCAAAATGTGTATGATACTTCTCTGGATCCGCTTCTGCATATAAGGCATCCTCTGAAGTCTTGTAAACAGGGAGATTTGTGTCTGGATCCAAAATCATAAACTCTTCCCACAAGAGCACCTTGATGAAAAAGTCACAAACAAGTTCAGACAAAAGGTGCATGACACGACCAATCGCTTCCTCCTGCTTGAAACGATAGTGCAATTTGGCAAATAAAGGAGTGTTAAATGCTTCCTCCACTGTGTTGCCAAAACTATCCCACTGAGGTTCTGGAATACCAAAGTTCCAACCCAGCAATTTGGGATCTCTGCGCATATCCAAGAAACTTGAAAGTTCTGCAGATTGAATACCATGGTCTGTCAGAATTTCAGCCCAGCGGCGTCCATTCTCCCAAGCACGGATGAAGAAAAACTGTTGATATCCAGTTTGTGCCAACTCCATCCACTGACAAATTCCAGGTTCAAAACTCGGTGCATACGTCTTGGGGTCATCCTCTGTTCCATAAATATTTGGACGTAGCAACTTGTATCTTCTACAAAAATATTCTCTCTGGTGTCTTGTCAACCTGTCCCAATCCCGCACCAGAATCACGTCTTCTCCAGTGCTCTGAAGTACACGTGTTCCTCGGCGATCATGGAGTGATACCATGCCAATGTCATATACCATCCATGGGTTGAGAATCAGGTTGTTGACATTCTGAATGAACCAGGTCATCTCACGCTCAGCAACATGAGCAGAGTCATCTTCTTCATCCTGTTGAGGTTCTCCAGAAGTCCTTGCTGTTGATCTCCTTGAAGTGATGTCCCTCCATAGGTGGTCAAAGCGAATCACTTCCTCATCAGCCTTCACCAGATCTTGCTGATCCTTGCTCAGAACTAATGGGTGTACCATAAACAAAGATCTCGAGGTAGCACCATCTCCATTGACAATCAACGTTGGAGCACTATAGCCTAAGATACTCCAAGGATCACGATCATCAATCTCCTTAGGTGGAATTAAAGACCATCCAGGTTGATAATGGCCTTCAGGCATCACCTGACGTGACCTCAATCGTGAACGACTGTACTCACGTGTAGGATCATTGTCAGAGCTGAAAAATCTCGCAATGCCATTGTAGGTCAGCTCATCTAACCAAACAGACATATGCCTTCTGATTTGTTCCACCCCAGACTCATTTGCATCAATCCTTCTGATAGTTTCCAATGCAAATGCCGTGTCCTTTAAGAGTCTTTTGAACAAGGTTCGCAAAGTTTCTTGTTGCTTCTTCTCCCTGTTGACCTTCTCTACCATCTCCTCTGTGGACAAAGTGATACTCAACTCCTTAGCTGGCTCTGGAGCATCTTGTGGTCGTGGTTCATCTCCACTAATGTCCAAATATGTGGGCTCTACATCACAATGTGCAAGCACCACTCCATTGTTGCTAAAATACAGAGGACGTCCAGATTGAAGCCAACTAATCACGTTAAGCTTCACATACAAAGGCTGGCCATAGTTCCTTGGAACCACTGTACCTGGACCTAAAGGAATGTAAGGCAAGGTTTGTGGATTGCTGTACATGAAATGAACATAATCTCTTCCTTCACCTCTATTCCTTCTATTCCAACTTTGTGGATCTCTCATCAAACCATACCTTGCAATGCTGGCCCAGTTCTCCTTCTTGGTAACATGAAAAACATGTCCCAAACATCTTGCCTCGACAGAAGTCAATCTATGATTCAACTTCTCTGGACTGATGTTATATGAGAGTCCTGTATGCCCTTGGTTCACTCCCAAACGCATGGAGAAGGGCATATCGTATTGATTGCCTGTGTTGTGCCAAACATTCTTGTCCAAGCGAATCACCAAATGAAATCTCTGCTTCTCATCGCTTTGCAATATAGCAAAGAATGCAGAAGGATGAATCGTGAAGGGTTCTGGCATACGAGCAGTTCCCTCTGTAATCAGAGGCATAAGCTCGATCATCGCCCTATTGTCCATCAATCTGTCGAGAGAACCATCATGTCGTAGCATATAGTTGAGCCCCGTGCTGATCCTTCCATATTCGTTGTGCCTCCACGAGACTCTTGTTGCCACGAACTGTCTTAGCCAACAGCGTATCTGGCAATCTCTGAGAACCATCGTACTCGAAAATCGAAACTATCACGGTTCCCAGGTGTCAAACACATTGCTAGAATGTCAGCTATGATCAGCTCATCCTGCTCTGAGTTCTTTTGGAACTCAACCAGCGTGCGTGGGCGCCTCAAACGATTTGCCCAGTTCTCAGATTTCCCCCAGGGAACCTTGCACGACCAGTTTTGAGCATACTCAAGAAGATTGAGTGGAGGTCTGCTGGACGCTCCCTGACTGGCCATCTCTGTTGACACAAAGTACACCGGTCAGAGGCCGGCGTCCTGAGTCTGAGAAATGACAGGTAGTCGATAATGCAAAGCAATAGTCTTCGAAAGAAAAGTGCTGATCTTGCTAAGCTAATTTGAGCCGCAGGCACAAATTCATGAAAGAGATTCAAATGTCTCCAAAACAAAACTGCATGCATTGAATTCTCTCCTCTCACTCTCAGTGCAAAGAATCTCCAAGATAAAACACATCATGTGAAAAGTCAACATGTGTGCATACTGTAGGAAGCCATCCACGCAAATATGCCTTGTGTTCAATAAGAGATCTAAAAGGTGGATGTGCATCAACTTCCTTTAAACAACCACTGCGTACTGCATCTATCAAAGCTTGAGGACTAGCAGACTTCTTAGTAAGACAGTCAGCAAGACACCACTGAGTGCGTATATGTGACAAGTCAGCAATTGCACCAGAGCATGCTTCCTTCCTAAGCATTTGGATCATATGAATAGTCTCCTGTTGCTCAGGAACATGAGTAGTACTAGCTGTAGTCACAAGATTGTTAGCATCAGTGCGCATGTGAATGTCAGTAGAGTCGCCTGTAATGTCCTTGATCAAGCCTCTAAGCATTTGGCAAGTGCCATAACACTTCATAAATGCATACAACTCGGCCACAGTTGTGGACAGGGTTGTTCTCTTGATCTTTGAAGATTCAAAGAAAATAAGTGAGCCTTTAGTGTTCTTCTGCTTTGCCTTCCTTTGCTCACCCATAAAAATAACCATAGCACGTTGAGAGGATTTGTCACTGTTGTTCCTGAATGCGGCATCTGGCATAGCAATTAAACGTGGACTACCTTCAAGTGGCTGATGCTGACCTTGAGAATTGGTAGCATGCTTGGAATTGTGTTCTGGATTGTAACCAGTTTATGCTGCCAAGAAGGGATCTGAAGGCTGTGTGCATGTCCTTGTCACACTTGTCCTCATCCTTCAAACCTTTTGGAATAATAATCTCAGTCAATTCTTGAACACAAAGGGATTGCTCTACTGAGATATACTCCTTCTTCTTGGTCTTCTCTTGCATCTTCCAAGCAACCCGTTGTCCAGTAAACATCAGGTCATTAGTGTCCTCATGTCCAATCTTAAACTGTGACTTCACAATCTCCTTGAACTGTTTCAAAAAGATATCATTACCTGTCACAAAAAGATCATGAACATGTAAACAACACATACCAATTGGTGACCTATTCTTAGAATTACTGCCATGCACAGGGTCCATAAAATGCTCAAGCAACTCTTCCACAACTTCAGGTGTAAGCTGAGGCGTTTGTGTCACAGTATACGTATGTTCTGCAGGAAGAAAAATACTGACAAGCGTTTCAGCTTCTTCCTCTAACGTCACTGTATTCTTCTCGTTGCGAATATCATTGTTTGTCTCGAGAAGCCACCAAACACCCTTACGCTTAACTATCGAAGTCCGAAAACAAAAACGCGAACGCGAATACGTAGGTTCGGGAGTGCGAAGAGCTTTAGCGCGATACGCAACTTGAGCATGGCCATTTGCATATTGGTGCCAACCTGGCTTGTGCTCTATACCGAGTCAAGGAAATTCTGGAGTTCCTGATCTATCACAGGAGTCCATTTTCCATCCTCTACCTTAAGCTGTTTACGCATCACCGTCTTCTCCGACCTATTTCCGTAACACACCGAAAACAGACGTTCTTCACAGAGAAAAGACCTACGAACTTCCTCCGCTGTGTCGTGGAATTCGTTCGGCGGCGCACCTGCTACGTAGAATGAGACCGGTTCCGGTTCGGCTGGCATCTCCTCTGACGAGTATAGTTCACAGCCTTAGGAACCTTCAAACATCCAGAGTAGCAGACGTACGTGCACCGATCGGCTCGAGTCGGAACTAATCCGAGTGAGTGCAAAAACTTGTCGAGTCGATTCCACCAGCGACGAGGCGCGTCGCTCAATCCGTACACCGAACGGGTGCACAATCCGACAAGATACGGCGGCAATCCGATGTCGGTCGGAAGTTGAACGTGAATAACGCGTCGCTCGAGGTCGTAAAGTTCCCCCTGAAGAAAGGTAGTTTTCAAGTCGATGTGTAACAGGTCCCAGAAAGAAGAGGCTGCATGCTGACATGCTACGCGAAAACCATACCTGGTCGCGGTTGGCGAGTCCGTCTGGAGGTCCCATTTCTGGGCATCTTGGAAGCCTCGACAGACCCATCTGGCCTTAAACTTCTTAAAATTACCATCTTTGTCAATCTTGATGGTCAGGACCCATCGACCGGTAACATAGTTATCAATCTTGTGCTTTCTTCGGTCACGATACTTCATCGCAGTAAAATCCAAAAAGCTGCGAAACTCCTCTAGTTTAGCTTGCTTGATCTCTTTGGCATACTTCCGGAGCACTTCCGGAGTTATCACACTCTCTGCCTTCGGCGTCTTCTTAGCCGCTGTCTTCGCAAGATATTGGCAGAATTGCGAAAAACCTTTCGGATCATACGAGTTAAAACTCGGAGGAGCTTGGTTCGGACCGATGACACAAAAATCCATATCGTCAAAACTAGCAAAAAGATTTTTCTCATCGTCCAGATCCTTGTCTGGATCCTTCTCAAAACCTTTCACATCTTCTTCATCAAAAATAGGTTCTGAATCTGTCTCATTGGAATCAGTCGTCTGATTATCATCATCTTCGACTGTGCTCGAAGGCACGGGAATGTCGGCCGCTTGTGGCTGATTCGAACTTGATGCTGTCGGATTCTCCGAATGTCCAGGAAAGAAACTTTTCGGAACAGACTTTGGAGGTGCCGGGCCGGAATAGGTTCATCATGTCCCGGCAACTGAACCTTAGAACGTTTAACCTGAAACTTCACCTTGGCCTTTGGCAAAGCATCAGTTGAGTCCACAGAAAGCTTTCTCATGTGCTTGCTGTGACGTTCACGACTCTCTGGAACATATGGTTCTGGCTCCGGAGGGTTCGAATCAGGTGACGGAACGAACGGATGAACAGGATCCGTATCGATCGGAAAACCTATCGGTGGTTGACCCGGATCATCTGGCGGACGGGATTCACTCGAAATCTCCGGCATTTCCTCTTCCGGATCGCTCGATGGATATCCGAGTTGCTCCAAAGGAACATGGGGATTTCCGAACTGATTCGGAACAGCTACGGGACCTGTCGGAGGTGGTCCCGCAAGTTGTCCACCCTGATGATCATCAGGGTTGCCACCCGGTCCATCACCAGGCGGATACATATCTTCATCATCTGGATCAAAATACTGCTGTTCCCCCGAGACTGGTATTGGCTCATAAGCCATATCATCATCCATCGGCGGTCCGTAGTCTGGAGGTTGATCCCTTGGATCCTCTAGAGCTACTTCATCAGGAGTCACAACTCGCTTCACGGCGCCTGTCGTCTCTGCGTCGAAAACTATCATCTCCAATGATCTACCAAAACTGTTCATGATGAGGAGACAGTTGTGATACAAACATAAAGAAAACCTGATGGTATTTTCCTGGCTTCCACATAATCAACACTGCATCATCTTCAGAGTTGAAGAGAGGATGCACTCTACCAAAGGTACCACGATAAACCTTACATCTCTCAAAATACATCTGTGGCAAGGTTCTTCGTCTAATCTCCTTCAGGCCTGGAATCAATGACACAATTCGAGAATCAGAGGATGTTGTCACATCAAACTCTGATCTCTGAGGTAGTGCATCGACCTGCCTCAAAGTTCTGATCAGTTCAGTAGTAGTGAACCTTTGTGGTAGTATATGTCGAAGTGGAACCGGAATTTCCGTCGTCTCTTCCGTTCTTACGGAATTCAACAAAATTGACTGATGAGCTTTTCTTTCTAACAAAAGAGCTGTTCCACACAAACTTCCAGAGTCAAAATTCTCCAGAAGATCTTCAATAAGGAAACTCTGACGTGTATCGGAAGTCTCACTATAAGGAAGGAAACGATTCATCTCAACCAAAAATGAGAATGGAAACTTCTTCCAGTCAGCATCCTTAAAGTACTGGTTGCTTCTGGTGGCTTGCACTGTTTTAGCTTGGAAGGAACAGTCACCAATACCTTTCCATCCTTGACAGGATGCATAGGAATGGAAGACTGTCACGTGACTCATTCCCTTCGGACAATAGCAAAAACAATTCATATCCACATCAAAGTGAAAAACCGGATTCTCCAAAGAAGAAATGAACTTCTGCAAAAACAGACAAAATTTATTTACTTTAGGAACAGTCACAAACACATGTTTCTTCCTTCTCAACTGCCACTCAATCACATTGCAACATAGCAACCAAATCGAAGCTCTGTTTTGTTTGGGAGAAGGGTTGTTGATCACTACACAGTGGGGCTGCAGCCTCTCAAGTTGCTGCCAAATAGCATCTTGACCCTTCAACGTGGAAAAGTTGTATCCTGCCTTGAACCCATAGGAGATGCAACTCTAACACCATTCTTTGAAAGGAACCAAGATAATCCACTGTTTCCATGAAGTAACTCAACAACATCAGGATGATCATCATTACAAAAGAAAAAGGACTGTTCTTCAAATTCGGCATCAACATACAATTCGTGATCTTCACGTAAGTTCTCCGGATTCTCATCGTCTAATGCCGGTATGGAAACATCATGCCACTCATCGTGATCACGTCTAACCTTCGACTGATTCACACGTACCACTGCCTTACCAGTGTTGGCTTGGACCATAGCTCCTTCTTGTCCAAGTACTGTGGCACGAACCCAACGTCCTTTATCCTTGAACTTTGATGAATCCTGAGTCCAAATAAAAACCTTCTCACCTTGGAAATAGGGACCATCACTTGGCATAGTCCTTCTTGCAAGATCTGCTCGAAGGTCCTGAGCTTGTCGTGCTTCTTGATGAGCTCTCAAAGCTACACGTTGTAGTTCCAGATTTGTACGATCTTGTGCGGCGGCACTAGCTGACAATTGCTCAGGGCTTGCGGTCTCAAGGTCAAAAAGATCTGGTGGACGTCTTCCAGTTGCTATCTCTATTGGTGAGTATCCACTGATAGTCAACTGACAATTTCTTGCCCACACTACTTTCTTGACCACTTCTCTGACCGTAACACCACGAAAACGTGGGTCATCCAGATCTACTTTCATAACATGCCACATACGTTTGAACAAACGTACTGCTGTCTCTGCTCGGTTCGGCCAAGGAGTTCTTGGTCCACAAGGACATTGTTGTATACCATGAAACCTGTAGTATTCAACAAAAGCATCTGTGAAAAAGGCTTCGTCTCCTACGATGGCCTTCGGAACACAGTTGTTCTCATCAGACCATTGTCTCAATGCTTGGATGGTGGTTTGATCTATGAGGTCTTTCTGTGCCGTAGCCCAGAGAAGATTTGTGGCACCATCAAGAACAAGTAGAATGATATACTTGTTCTTGTGAAGTTCAACCTCACAATGATCAGCAAAAACAACATCACCAAAACATGAAGCTCTAATACCGGAGACTCTGGCTCGTGGCGGAGGTGCCACTGAAGTGTTACAAACACGGCAGTTCCTGACAACTGATTCATACTTCTCTAAAACAGAGTCAGGAAGCTTCAACATAGAAACACGTCTACGAAACTGAGTAGGACTCATATGGTAGTGCTTCACATGAAGCTTATAAAGCTCTACCTTGTCCTCCAGTCTCTGCAACATCTTCCTATATGCCGGTGTCATTGCAACAACTTCACTACCAGGTAATGGGATTGAAATCCGCCTAGGCTCAAGAGCGCCATCACCTGGTTCAAGTGGTTCACGTTTATCACTTGATGGTCCTTTTGATGCTTTAGGAATTTCTACAAGTTCACCTTCTGGCCTCTCAGGTGGTTCTGAAGGAGTATAACCCTCAGGATCATCACCTTTTAAATCCTGTGGAGGCTCAGATGGTTTCGACTTGTGTCCTTTCCAAAATGGATCAAAACCCTTGGAAGTATACCGAAACTTCGGCGGCACGGGCTTTTCCGCGGCACTGGATGGTGCACCTTCCTTCTCTGAAGAGAAGCCTGGTTCCCTGTCCCTTGCAATGGGAACCTTCTCTGAGGAGGAGCGCACCACTGCATCGGGATCACCAATGCCACGGTGCTCAATGCCAGCCTTCCTGATCTTTAGATCTGGAATTTTGGCATCTGGCTTGAACTTAAAAATTGTTCTACCACGCCATTCATAGCCAATTTGTAGGTCCTTCCATTTTGCCTTGCGCCAATCATCTTGCTTCTTGACTTCTTCTCCACCTTCTTTCTTCTTGATGATTGTCAGTCGCAAGTCTTCCAGCAAGTCAGTGTCTACAGGACATGACTTAGTTGCTGGGAAAAGAATCTTCCTGTAATCCTTGTGGTGACGTATCAGTTCTCTTTTGTGAACATCTACTTCCCAGTAATCAACCACAGGATATGCATGATCAGCTTCATCTTCATCACTATTGTGATCAACCGAAATATGGCCATATTCATAGTGAGTGAAGTGAGAGTAAAAGCTCTTCTCGCGCCGAGCCTGCAAACGCACGTCAGACAGATACCATGCGATATCTTGGAAGTCCAACACAAGATGAGTACTGGCTGCAACCTTCAACTTCAAAAATTTGATACCAAGGGGCACCGATGTCAGGTAAGCATGTTGAGGTGTCAGCCTGAGTTCAAAGCCTAAGTTCCTCATCTGTGGCAAGCTCATAAGCAAAGGGACTTCTCCTTCTTCAACTATGTCGAACTCGGTATTGTGGATCGTCCATGCACGATCATACATGTCAATCACCAGTTTCTGAGAGCAAGAAGCCTTCTGAGAATTGGCAAAGTAAAACTTGCTCTTGGTAGACTCAAAAGAGTACCATAGTCCACAGTTTGGGTGATTGTCGACATAGTTACAAAAATAATCGACTGCACGCCTTGATCCCATAGCTCTAGTGCATCCAATGTCCAGGATTGCAATAGTTGGCGGGAAGCGATTCTCAGTCAAAAATGAAATAGCCTGCATCTCTTTCACTTCTTCCTCAGCGCTCATAAGCGCAAAGCCATCAGGAGCATCTGTGAGCATCTCCTTTGACAAAGAGTACCTCACAGGGGCACTCATGCCATCGAAGATCGTCTCACCATTGTTGACATTACAGTCAGCTTCATCTTGACATGAGGTCATCATGCCTGACAGCAAGTTCACCTCACTGTCATGGACTTCAGCTGCTGTTGTCACACAATGTGCAAAGAAACCTTGGTGATTTCCTGATGCTTGTGAAGATCTTGAAGGTGCAGGCAAAGAACGTGGCTGTTGTTGATTTGCATAGTTTGCATCTTGTTTGCCATCTCCTTTATCTTTTCCTTTTCCTTTCTTGCCTTTTCTCTTGCCTTTTCCTTTTCCTTTGTGGGAAAACCATGCTTCTTCAAGTTGTTGCCAAAAGTCATGGGCATCTTCATGTTCTCCTTGAAGATAGTCATTCATATCTTCGGCAAGAATAGCATCATATGCTACTTGATTTGACTCCCAAGTGTCCTCATAAGGATTCTCTTCAAAATACTCATCTGGATATGTTGTCGATTGCTCATCAGCATAATGGTCTTTACCTCGTCTCTTTCCTTTTCCTTTTCCACGAAGTCTGAAAAATCTGCGGCCTGATCTTCCTTTTCCTTTTCCTTTTCTTCTACCTTTTCCTTTGCCTTTTCTGGCTCTTCTTCCTTGGAATCTTCTCTGGAACCAAGAGAAATTCTGTTCATCATATACCCAAAAGACATCGTCCAGGGCATCAAGGAATCCTTCTGTTCCATCTTCTTCATCTTCGGCCCAATAGCCATATGTACCATCGAGTTCTCCTTCGTCTAGTACGAGAAATGATCTCCTACCTTCAGCACCTGTTGGCTGCATCAGAGGATTGTCTACTGAAGTCTTTGTTGTGCAGAACATCTCAATGAAAACTGTCCTCAACTCTGTTGTGGTGTATTGCTGCAGGACTCTACCACGATGAGTCATCAAAGAGGTCAAAGTGTTCCTCTGGTCCTGAGACAAATCCGCAAGTGACAGCATGAGTAAGGCAATGAGATTCTCTCCTAAAGGAAAATCGTTCTGATGAAGAATTCTCATATTGCCATTGACATTCTGCATGATTTCCTGAATTCTTTCTGCTGTTGGAGCTACTCCAGTCATCGCTGCATCAGCTTGCATCTGTGCTTGTACCTGAGGATGTACTTGTGTTACTGGATCCAACATGTCCATCCAACTGCTCATAAGCCTTTGGAGTAAAATCTGAAATCTTGTCATCCACTTCATCATGTCGGCTGATCCGCGATTGAAGCGTACGTACGAATTGCATAAACCTATACAGGAATACATTGGTGGATCCTTTCACAAAATATGGTCGTAGTACTCGTTTGAAGTATTCTACTCCAGCTCCTGGTGGATCATTCGCTTTCAATGCATCTCTGTCTAATACACGTTTGTATACGGCTGCTTCTCCTTCTAATCTGTTCCTCAATGCTGGTCCTCTTTTCTCATCTTCCAGCTCGGTGATATCACACCAATCGTCTATGGCATCCTCATAGGAAAACCATGAAGTCTTTCCATCATAAGATGGGGGCACCTTTGTAGTGACCTGTGTTGTCATTGCTATAGCTGCTGGTTCTCTTCTCACATGCCTATTCACATAGGCTGCTGGCTCATAAGCCACATCCGCATCAGGCTCTTCCCAGTCGTCAATCCAATCCATGGCCGGTTGCCTACAAGCAAGTCTATGCCTAGGAAAGGAGCTCACCTGGGTCTTCCAGGATCACTGCTCCGCTACCACTGAAAGAGTGACTAGGGCGTACACGGTTGAGGTGCAGACCACTAGTGTCTTTTATGCGCAGAGTCTTATCCTCTTGAGCCTTATGGCAGTCAAGCATGGACACACTAGATAGGCCACTGGAGTGGAACCTGGACAAGTAGGCCTCTACATTTCAGGGGGGGGAGGGGCGGGGTCAAGTTAGACGAGGCAAAACTTGCTCCAGAGACACTTTTTTTATTACATATAGATTCAACATAACTTAAGCTACATACAAACCACATTGATAAAACACGCCGGCGCCCAAGGGCCGGCAGATTCAAGAGGTATTGACAACCCTAGCTCCCAGTGTTTCAGGGTTCTGGACCTCTTGAGGCGATTTTCGTCTAGACCCCATTTGGTTCAGCCACCAGCCTCAGGGCTCAGGATGACGGATCGACGGATCCCTCCGGTCACGTCGCGACCGGACGATCCAGGCGGCCGAACGGGAGGTGGTCAGCGAACGAAAACAGAAAGGTCAGGGCGTTCCATCCCCCAGACACGACTCATGGGACTGCCATCAATTGCCGATCAGGCCAGGGGCGGTTGGAGGGGTCAATGGATCGGCAGTCCTATATATGGCAGTCCCATGGAGCGTCGCGTCGGGGTTATGTTTTGAAGGGTCGGAGACGACGGGATCCAATGTGCCTTGTTTCCGCGCAGGAGTTCTCCATCCACCGTGTGGCTGGGAGAAAACGGAACACTCGGAAGACGGGCGGACTCGCGCATTGTCGAGTCTGAGTCCAGGGGGCGGCTGGGTCAGGAGAGAAAGAGGAGTTGATTCGCCCCAGGACCTCGGGCAGGACGGCCGTAACATATATACTCTATAACGTTCCGTGTTAGCCAGGTGGAAAGATTGGCTGAAGTTGGGTCTGCCGTGCTTACCTGCAACAGTCAGTAAACAATCAGTACAGTTTTTGGACAAGGCCTGCAACCACTCCCCCTTCATCCACTGGCAACCAGGTAACTGAAGACCGTTTTTTTCCCCCAAACAGTGTGGAGTGTGGACACCGATAAAGGGTTCTTACGATAAGGGTTAAGCCTATGTTACCTCCACACTGTTTGGGGTCTGTTGCCGGGATAATGTTATGTTTGTTGGCCCCAACATGTTCCAACTAGTTCGATAAGCTTGAGAATCAAGTGTGAGCTCTCAGTGTGAATTGATCGAGGTACTGAGAAAGCAGAGGCTCACCCTCCAACAGCCCAGAATCAGGGGCATGGTGGGCATGGCAGTTCTCAGCAATCACAAAGGCAACATATCGCGTTTTTATGCGTTTTTGTTGGTCGACAATCAGTCATTGAAACTTGTACCGTACCAGCCCCCAAAAGACATGCCCCCTCCTGATAGGAGGGCTGGTTGGGACGGGGACCAAGCGAGCACCATGTCGTCCACGCGGCAAAAGACGGAACCTGAGCCATCTCAAGAGCCAAGAGCCATCGTCTCCAGTGGATGTACTACAGCAACCATATATCATATATCGATATAGTACTAATGCGATGCCCTTGTTGAATATTGGTATGATTCTGCTATCGCTGGTACCTCAACCAATGACATCTATATTCAAAATATGTCCAGCAGCAAAGGGCATTACTACTAGTAGCTTCTAACCAGGGCATGATACAATACTTCAACCAAACAAAGGGGCTGCAAAACAGACTAGCAATATTACTACCAGGCTAGTACTACTAGTAATACTACATAATGCCCTATTGCTACTACAGAATGCTTCCTAGTTACACCGGGATTCCCGGATGCGGCCACCGGAGTCGACTCTCGCCCAAGGCCACCGGAGCGGCGGAAGTGGGGTGCCCGAGTTGCGGACAGTTCCGAACGAGCGGTGACCGGGTGGGTGGAACCAGGGCCCAGGCCGAACAGCAGGTCTTCATGTGGGATCCTTTCTTTGTTGTTCATATCCTGTGATCTTTGATTGGGGAGTTTTCTATGTTTTTCTGAGTCAGACATGGCATCCTCTCAGACATAGACTCGTACCGGCATGTTTGCCAGTGCTTTTTTTTGACCCTACGCTTCAGGCCGACAAAAAAACTTGACGTTCTTACGAAGGTGAATAGCTATCGAGAAGATGCAGGTCATGGACTTCCGTTCCAGATCGAATCCACTTCTCTCATCACTTCCAAACAGTGCTTTGGAGTTTGCACTGAAGCGAAACAAGATGAAGCAAGGATCACAAGGATCAGAGTTCCCTGCTGATGCAAGAATGATCGTATGAATTCGGCCCACCCTCCACATGTCCAACACATGATTCACGGCTTGTCGCCGGTCATGGCGCAGTTCACCTGCTGCCGCTCCCAAGGCCGCAGGCGTCGGTGCATGTCGTGACCAACGAGGACCGCCGCGGCCGTCCGGCCGACGGGGGCGGTCGTGAAGTCGGACGAAGGGCTACGAGGCTTGGAGGCTACGGAGCTCCATTTGACTGCCATAGGACTGCCGCCCCAGACAGACCCTCCGGGCACCACCCCTGGCCGTTTCTCGGCAGTCCGGACTGGCAGTCCCATGGAGTGTCTGGGATGTGTTTTTTTTGGACATGTCTGGGATGGATGTCAAAGTGGAAGAGCAGACTCCAGCTGTTTCCTCGATCTAGCGGAAAGGCAGTTGCCAATTTTGGGAAAGTGTATGGCAGTCATGTTTATTTCAACAACCTGTTTCGATTCGATCTGTGAAAAACACCATAATTGCTGAGCAATGAATACAGACTCTTGATGAATCTGTGGTTATGACATGGGGTGCCCAGCACGTCGGGCTTTTCCGATCTTGAGCCAAATCAACAAGTGACACCGGTTTGGTGTATGGACCCTCGTAGCGCTTGGCTTTCTACGAATGGGTCAGTGAAGACGTGGTACACTTTTCGATTTGTGCACTCTGTACTTCATGAATCACACTCCCCCTGGCTTGATTCAAGCCATCATGGGCGTGGTTCAAGCTGTTCAAAACTTCCATCCGACTCGCTTGAGTCATCACGAACCCTTGAGGTTCCAGAAAAACCGCGTTGCGGCTCCCAAGGGTCATTTGACCTGGGCCTCACTGGCATCTGCGTGGACACACCCATCCAAGTTGGCGTCTCCTGATCTGGGCATTCAGCTGGTGGTAGTGGATGATCAGGTCCTCTATAGATTTCGAGATTTGGGGGTGCCAAGTTGCTTCGCACCACCCTCCATCCCTGGGCGGTCATCTCGTCCAAGGTAGGCGGTTCTTCATCCTCACTGGCCAAAGTTCTCCTCCAGTCAGGTCTCTCTGCACTGCTCGTCTCACTCTCCACCGGCCGGTTCCCCTCAGGCGACCCCGCATCAACCGCTAAGTCCCGCATAAACGCCAGCCAGTCGTCCCGCACATCATCATCCAGTGTAGTTCCATCATGTCCTCCAGGTCCTTGTGCCCAATAGGCTGGGTCATAATCCCACCCTCTGTCGATCTCTTCACTCACCAAAGAGAGTTCTCGGGAATCTCCAGACGTTCCAGAGCCCTCTACTTCCCCTCGTTGTTGATGGCCACGAAGCCGCTGCCCATAGCCTCCCAGACCGCTGCTCATCCCCTCGGTCATCCTCGTACTGAGGTCAGAGACCGATTCCACCGGATCTGGCTCACGTCCTTGACGATCCAGTCTGACATCTTGAGGCAACCCTTCCGGCAACGGACCATGTTCCGCAATGCTCTGCTCATCGAGGAAGAAGTCCGATCGCCCTGCCCTCTGGTAGTAGACGAACTGGATGTCGAAGTCAAGGTCCCTGCCGTCGGGTCTGGGTGAAGATCCCGAACGTATACCCAACGCAGGCATCTTTCGCAGGCGGCTGCGTCTCCATTCGCCAATCATCATCTCTAATATTCTCTAATCACCCTTTCTCCATGACACCACAAGACGGTAATTCTCCGATCTTGAATGTGGCTGCAATCCATGGGTGTTCGCCACCAAGCCCTGCACCTTTCTCACTTCCTCCAACATAACCTCAGCCTCCGGTTCCTCACTTCGCACTCCCGGAAAAGGCACAGTGGCAGGAGTTACCGATGGATGTCTACTGAGCAGCTCCTGGATGTAGGCCTGCTGCCCCACATAGAGTCCGCTATCCTCATCCGCTGAACTCCATCTCAACTCAAATCCACTGAACTTGGTCCATCTCTCACTGCTGACCCACTCCGCCGGGCTGCACTTCCACTCCATCTCGATCCTGCCCAAGGCTCCCTTCACGATGTCCTTGGCGCCAATGACGATGAAGTCATCCACGTAGACCCCAATGAATCCCTTCGGAGGCGGCTCCTCCTGATCCAGCGGTCTCCTCTCAATTATCTTCCAAAGGTTGGGTTTCGGCGTCTCCCGAAGCTCCAAGGTCACCCCTTCGTGCTGCCACTGAAAGGATCTCATCAGCCGATTCCGGTATGCCGCCCAATCTGCCGGCGAGGAGCGAAGTCCGTATAGGGCGTGTTGGACTCGCCATAGTTCTCGAGGTCCAACAATGCCCGCTTCCACCAAAATGCGTGGCGGTTTCACCACAACCAGTCGTCGACTGGAGTCCTCCCTGGGCGCGAGGAGGAAGGCCGTCTTGACATCGCAAGTTGCGATCTCCCAGCTCATCGCTGCGGCCTTTCGAAGAAGGCATCTGATTGTTGTTCCATCTGCTCCGCCAGCATACAGGTTCTGGGACTCCTCCTTGCCCTGGGGAGCAGCGCCACTGCCATCCAAAGCTTCCAGCCTGTTGCCGCAGACCACTATGCGAGCTCGCTTCTTCCCATGGGGGGCCTTGATAGTCGGAACCAGCATCCCAGGCGCCACCTCCATCACCTCAAACAGAGGATCCTTCTCCAACTCTTCCATAGTCGTCGGACTCAATGCCCGAGTTCCCTCAATCAGGAACTGGTACTCATCAGTCATCGGGGGCACCCACGCTGCTAGCTCCTGTCTGACCCGTTGAAGAGGGACTGCATAGGTCTGCAACACCGCCGGCGGAGGAGCTCCTGGGTCCTGAATCTCCAAGCCCGCCTCGTTCTTCACCGCGGCCAGCCTCACCAACTCCAGCTTGCGGTGTTGATCCTCCAAATGATCCTCCTGCACCAGCAATCCAGCTTCCAAAGCAGCCATCCATCGTCCTCGCTGACGGCCCTGCTCTTCTCCAATGGCTTGATGGCGCAACTCTTCACTCCACAATCTCTTCATAAGCAAGTGAGACCTCACCTCCATGGCATGCCACTCTTCAGCCTGGTCCCAAGAACAATCAGAACCTTTCCATATCCCGCCTGTTCGACGCTCCCGATAGTCGTCCACATACTCCAAATTGCCACCACAGAAGCCGCAGGATATTTGTGTAGCCTCCACCAAGTCCAGTGTACCTTCCACTGCCGCTTGCATGGAACTCACTACCACCCCACATCCAGCACACCATTGCGAGCTCACTGAGACACTCCCAGGCTCTCCACCCCGATTCATCCCCTTCTGATTCCGGTTCTGTCTCATCGACTTCCTCCTCTTCGTCCACAAACTCCAAGCCACCTCCACTGAAGTCCCGCTCCAGCTCCTGTAGGTAATCCCTCAACGGACCACTAACCTCCAACTCCACGCCTTCAGCATCCCCTTCACGATCTCCCCCTTACCATTGGCTCCATGGGTTGATCGATGGACTCCCCAGGTCATTCACATCCTCCCCAGGTTGCCATACCGAAAGCGAATTCAATGGAGTAGGTACTCCCGCTTCCAAAATTGGATCACCAATCGGGGTCTCCCCCCCCAGCTCGTAGCACACGAAGAGCTGGCTGTCCGGCGGCGACTCCTGCATCAAAATGCCGAGACACTGCATCTTTCAGCGGATGTGGGTCAATGGACTGCTTACCTGCCAGCCGATGTCTGATGCCCTTGTCTTTGAGGTCCACCTCCTGCAATTCCAACATTGCTTCAAGTGTCTTCGATGGAGTTACCACTGTACGAAGATGCTGGATTCTATTCTGCTTGTCCTTGGCCACCCAACCTGACGACATCAACGGGCTTGGGCCCAGCACCTGCACCCTTTTGAACGGGTTGGTCAGCTCTCCTGTTTTGTGATGCCATCTCTTGGTTTTGGCCATAACCATCGATCCAAAGTTGACCATTGGCTTCGATCCCACTCCCAGCCTTTGAAGTTGTAGGCGAAGTCGTTGAGTGGCTGCATGTCTCAATGCACATGGCCATAGCGAAGCCTCCACCTTGCTGGTGTGTAGAAGGAGCCTCATCCTTCGCTTGAGCTGCAACAGCTCTGCCCATTCGACTGGCTATCATCACCCGAGGTCATCGTGTGAACCATCTCCCGGGCCTGAACCCACCTGGCCACTGCCTTCGTGAGGAAGGACTTCTCCCTGTCCGAGTGCAGCCGACATGGCCGCACCCCCAACATCCTGTAGTGAGCATGGACCTTGGAGAGCGCCTGCACGATGTCCTCCACCGCTCTGCAATCGTGAGGTTCTGAAGAGGAACCTCTTCCTGAGCTCGCTCCAGCGCAGCTTTCATGTTGAGCTCAGCCACTTGCTCTTCTGTAGCCAGCTCCACTTCCTCCTTCTCTTCCTCAATCTCCACCACATCCTTGACCTCCGCCTCATGGTCCAGTGGTTCCTCTGGTGCCCCAGCCAGATCCTTCACAATCGGCACCGGGATTGTCGCCACCATCACATACTTGCACCACTGGTTCAATCCAAGATCTCTCCCTTGTTCGAAAGGACCCATGATGTCCACTGCCATCACAAAGGCTGAAGAGGCGTTTCTGGATCGCCGATGTGGGCTGGAGAAACCCATCGCTTCCACACAATCCCGACAATCTCTTCTGTAGGGAACGTGCTCCTGATTGATATGCCTTTTCCACTCATCCACATCCATCTTGGCCAGACCGATGTGAGCCCTCCCCCCAAACCGGAGGTTCAAGGCCAACCCAATAGCCTTCACCAGACCATTGGACCACCGTGCCCACGAACGAGATGCCTTCATTCTCTCCTGTAACCCTCCCTCCACCGGGTCCGCCGATCCTCCTCCCCTGAGTCCATCCAGGTCTTCCAGGTGACGAAGGTTGGTTAGCAGACTCGTGGGTTTTCGCCTGGAGTGCCCCATTCTTCCTTGGTCGAAGCTCACCAAGCTCATTCCGTACTCCTCCACCATTCTCCTCAACACTGGCCACTCAAAGAAAGATGGATGATCATGTCCGGCCTCGGCTCCTTCTCCTACATAGCTAGAAGAAATGCCACCGGCTCAGGTCCTTCACGATGCTCCTCCGCAAGATGCCATAGCCCCACCTGTTTCACCACCAGTGCGGAATCCCCTCGCACCTCCTCACGCTCCCGGGCGGTTAGCCCCTCCAATCCCCAGCGATCAGAGCCACGGCCTCTCACCCTCCTTGGTCCTGGGGGCCCCTTGCACCTCAATCTGCTTGTGGTACGGCAGGGCGGACCTCCAACAATTCCCTTCACCTTCCCGGATCGAGCCAGCGAGCACACATAGCTCCAGACGTTCGCATTATGCACGTTGAAGCCATCCCCCAACTCCAGATCCAAGAAGATCCAATCCATGTCATCCGGCAAAGTGCCCTTCCACCTCCCTGTATCAGCTCCAGAGAAAAGGTGAATCACTAAGCCCCGACTTCGTTGATGTCGACGCCTCTGACGTCTATTCCAAGGCAGCAACTCTGGGTTCGGCTCACTTGAGAACCCGACCATCATCTCCAGCACGTCCTCCGGCACGTCCGGCATGATGCTGCGCCACCAATTCCAGTCCGCTTGGGACAGCTTCTTCCGAGTCTTCTGGTTCTCCTCGAACTCTGCCAACATCACCATGGCATGCTTACGGTTCATGACCGGGCACCCCGACCTCAACCAACACTTCACAGCTCCCAGCTGCTGGTGCATGATGGTGCAACCCAGTCCCGTCCAGTGAATGGCATACCCATTCTCCACAAGCAGACTCAACGGCAAGATCGGCTCCACCGGCTCCAGCGACAAGAGAGTGTCAAAGTCCGGGTGCCTGTACAAGGTCGCACAGCCATGGGCAAGTTCCACCCTGATCGGCTGCAACCTCCCTCGCTCCTCTTGTCGTGCCATTCTCAATGGGTGAGTAGCTCCACCATCTAGTAGTGCAAGCTCCTGCCCCTCATCACACCCTGCCACATTGATCTGCTTCAGTCTGAATGTTTTCATGCTTCGGAGAGACTTCAGAAGGGATGTGGCCTCTGTGATGAGCTCCGATGCAGGATCACCCTTCTTTACTGGTTCAGCTCCACCATCCCGTCCCTTTTCTCCACCACTTGACGTCGGCCTGGTAGACGTGGACATAGAGCTCGTCGATGAAGTAGTGCCTGGCTTTCCTGAGTCACCTGGGCCAGACTCCTCCTTCTCCACCATCGCCTTTCCACTCCCCTTCAACTTGGCCGTCTTTTTTCCATCCTTCCCAGGTCGCTCTCGACCATATGGACAGTCCTTCGCAAAGTGATTCTCCCCAGAGCAATGGAAACACCTGTCTGACTTGTTGATGCCCTCCCAGGAATGGGCGAATGTGCAGGACTTTCCCCAGTAGCGGCATGCATATTTCGTTTTTGGCTGTCCCTCTCCACCGCCAACTCCACCCCCCAAGGCCTTAATAGTCGGCTGAGCTCCAGCTACCGGTTGAAGGGCTGCCCCCGAACTGGTAGTCTTGGAAGACGACGGATGCGGCATAAAGTTACATTGGTGGCATCTGAGGCTGAATTGGTGGCATTTGAAGTTGAGATTTTCTGACAATGAAGCTACAAAAGCTTCCCAGGAATAAGCTCCGCTACCATGCATGCTGCAACATTGCAAACAACTACACAGCTAGCTGTGCATGCTGGAAGCTACTATGTGTGGATAGCTCCATGAACATGTGCAACATTGCATGTTGCATGCTGGATACTGCCATGCACAGCCTGACTCCATGAAAATGTGCAACATTGCATGTTGCACGCTGGAAACTACTTTCATTTTCCACTGGCTCAAGAAAAAAAGTGCATCAAAAACTGAGCTGTAAATGTATCTATGTGACACATTGGACTCATTCAAAACAATGGGGTTGGGATCAATCTTCCAGCTCTGCCGCTCCGCGCCTCAGGGGGGGGGTAGGTTTGTCGGGACACGCCTCTCCGGCGGCTTCGAATCCAGCGAGTGGTGCCAGCCTTGGAACAAGGTTTCAGCATCTTGCACAGAGGATCACAGAAGCCACTCTGGCCACTGACTCTAGCCATTTCTAAATGGGTTTCTCATGGTTTCTCAGATTTCCTGGAATCTAACAGGACAGGCCCCTATGACCATATTATAACATGTGATTTACAAGTAGACACAAGTGGACATTATTTATATTAATGTGATCCGTGGTAGAGTTTTGCTTGGAATTGTAATGTCACTGCATCAGTTGCACTGTACAGTAACATCATTCTCGCATTGCTCACTGCCGTGCTGGCAGTGTTGGTGAGGTCACCTCACCTTTTGACCGCATTGTGAGCACAGATTTCGTTGGTCTCGTACTCAACTTTCTAGCTTTACTGTGAAAGACTTGTCGCCAACCTTCCAACTCCAAGGTTCAACTTTGCCGAGCCTTCTGCAGAGCAGGCCCGGTGCACCCGGTAGAGACGCAACCCTTGCAGCTCAATACGTGATACGCCTGTGTGATGCCTGTGGCTGTTCACACAGTTGGCACTTGGGGCTCAAGGAGGCTCAAGTTCGGGTCCACCAAGTGATGGATCTCCAAGCCCTCATGAACAGGGGCAATAAGGGGAAGGCGTGCCGAAAGCGCCCTGCTGCCAGCATGGAAGAAACGGCTGGTGAAATGCCTGAAGTTTTGTCCGGGCCCTGAACATGTTTTTAACTTTTTCACTTCTCTGAGTACCTTTGAGTTTTCACTTTGCCACTTCTCATAATTTTTGCCATAGACCCAGGCCCGTCCTACCAGAGTATCCCATGCCACAGACACCAGCAGACATGTCGATGCTCGGTTCACATACAGGTTGCGCTTATCAAAAAAATATATGATATATACGTTGTATTTATAAATATAATATATATATATATGTATATTCTGCATGTTGCTTAGTGTAGTACCCTGGGGGCATAGTGACCTGTCCTGGCTTAGGAGATGGGCCTTTGTTCTCCTAGAACGCGCAGCTGTTCTTCTGGGTCAGGAGTTCGTGAAACAGAAGCTGAGCACCTCTAGTGAAACCTTTGAGATCCTTTGAGTCTTCCACGTCTTCCTTTCTGCTTTGAGTTCATCTAAAAAATCATAATCTCGCGTTCAATCTGGCTCAGGCACATGCCGTTGGAAGATCTATGATCTCTTCGCAGGATGCCTCTGTGTCCGACAGGGGTGGGCGTTCATCCATGCAGCAGCTCTTGAAATGTGGGGTGTCAGCACTCACCTAGATTTTGGTTTTGCCGTGCCCTAGCTTAATAGTAGGGTTCCAGTCTCAAGGCAATACCATCGCACAAACAAACATTTGAAAGTGAACCACTTTGAAGTGTTTGGTTTAAACCCCACAAGTTCCCACATGTTGCCCTAGACTCGTGCTTGATGCGATTGAGGTGGAGATCAACAAAGCATGCCAGGACCTAATCAAGGAAACACACCCGAGCAGCTGTGTCTTTGGTGACATCCTCAAGCTTGTCTCCAACCCTCCAAAGAAAGACGATTGGGATCCATCCAAGCTATGCCTTGTGAAGAAAGCGGAGTGTGTTGTTCACAAGAAGAAGTTCTTTTGGCTAAACCATGAGCCTTTAGTGAACTTTAGTGGCTTTCATCTTCACCCAGCAATTGTTTTGACTCGTCGGCACGGTTGAGATCCCCTGCGGGCCATCGACCCAGGTGCGAACTTCCAGTGGGGCCTGCTGCCCAAGACTGCGGGTTGATCGGAGCTCCATGCATACTGTTCAGCAAGCCATCCACTAAGTTTGCATCAGATGAAGAAATGAATCACACCAAGCACTGGTTGTCTTGACCGGTGACCACTGGAGAAACCAAGGTATGGAAAGCGGGAAGGGTTTTCCAACAAGAAGCTCAAGCAGTGCCACGATGTCAGCATCCGTTTTCAACAGCGGACGCCAATATCCATCCATGAAAATGTGGAGGGCTACGAGGAGGCTAGGTATTTCCATCTAGAATAGAAACAGCAACCCTTGAAACCACTCGTCAGGAATACTTGGACACTCACCTGAAAAGCCATGCCCGGCAGTCGGCCTTGCCAGGATCTCAGAGATGCAACCAAGGATGTTCTTGATGTTCTCAAAGTGGAGCAGTCGCCTTTGAACATGTGGAAAATAAACTGAATTGCACGTTGCACATGGTCTGCCCAGGCTGAGCCCAACGTTGTTCGGGCACCCAAACAGTCGCAACCGCTCATGGAGGATTTGCTTTGCAAAGGGCAAGAAGAAGTGGACTTCAGACATGTCTTTTCAGCAGTTAGCTGATGTTTTGCTAGCGCCTTCTGGGAAAGAGCCCAACCTTGACTATTTGGCCTATTTGGTCGATATTGGACATGAGAAAGGATGCCATTCTGAAGAAGACTTGACCAGGCGCATGTGGCATCACACGGCTTTATGTTTCATAACATTTGAAAGACAACGCATAGGTCATGTGTATCTTCATCAAGTTAACCCTCTTCAACCGCCAGCCAAAGTCCTGCAACACCCTGAGGAGCCAGGCGCTGCACTTGGATAAATTTCGACGTGAGATGCCTCAGCGCCATCTCTACGATTTGAGCGCCAATGTTCAAAAACGCCGACGAACTGAATTGAAGAACAGGACCCTAATTTACTTGCAATACAACCACTAACTACTCATTGAAAAGGTCTGTGAAGATTGGGCAATTTATGAAACAGCAAGCCATGTGCAGGATGTTTCTCTGTCTCACTACATCCAGCTTCTTCTGGTTTGGTGCTCAACTTCTGCTTTGCAAATAGTTGCCTTTCACAAAGCACACAGCAAACATCAGCATTTGATTCGTATTTGGAAACAATGATGAGTTTAGAGAATATATATATGCAAGACTTTAGAGGAACCGCCAAACACAAGAGTATTCGTATGTCTGAGGTCGGAGGACAAACACCGGACTATGTCTTCGCGAGAGAACTTGCACGTGCTTGGATTTCCATGTTGGGGCCCAGGCGCATCAGCAGGGCGAGTTGAGTCTCGTCCAAAGTTCAACCTTGCACACTGCAAGAGAGTCTCATGTAGTTCATTAATGAAAAGCGTAAGCGCATTGTTTGACCTGACCTGTTTCTATTTGTGAGGACTGTGTTGATACCAGCACCATTTCCGAGAGTGCGCTTCGAAAGATGGCTGGGAATGGCATGTCGGTCTGCTGTGCTGGTTTCACTCTTCTCATGGCTGTCTTGTTTGTAGAAGACAGCTAGCAGCCGCAAAGACTAGTGAGCCGACCAATTCAGTTTGTTGCCCAATTTGAGGTTACCGCACGGGATCTGTGTGGTCGAGGGAAAAAAACAAACCTTCAAGGCCTTGCTTTGCTCTATATACTTGTTTTCTTTGCACTCACCCAATCTTCGCCCAGTAGCACCGATAGAATCACTTGTCTGGGGGTTAGTCTTTTGGTATTCTGGCTCAAGGCCACAATGCCACCATTTGGGAAGGAGAAATCTGAGCCTTCCCCAAAACCATTGCCTTTTTTTGAGCCAGCGAACCCATGATCCAAAGCCCAAAAACCCTGCTGTGATTAAAGCTTTTCAAGAAGAGCCAGAAGAACCTCTACCTCCTGGTGCTCCACAGAAACCCGTGCCAGCCAAAAGGAAGTTTGTGCCCTTCCAAGAAGAGCACGATGAGGAAATGGATAAGCCACAGGTTTCCTCTGCTTCTAGCAGCAAGGCTCCTTCCCAGCCATTTCGGGAGGAAGGAGAAGAGTCCGGGGAAAGTTCTAGTGATGAAGGGGGGCAGGAAGCGCAACCTGCCAAAGCCACAACTATCTTCTCTCTTGGGTGGCAATCCATACAAACCTTTGTATCAGGGACCTTCTGGAAGGAGAATATGGATGAACAGAAACGAGACCAACAGAAACGAGCCTATGATAACAGCAAGCGGAGGGCAGCTGCTGAGTACAAACGAGAAGGAACTCGAGGCCACTTCAAAACGAACGGATTGGATCCTCTGCGTTTGAGCGGCCTGTTCTGTGCACCGGCTTGTGGATGCAGCTCGAATTGTTCCCAACATGTTTGTTTCTAAAGTCTTTGAACCTGTATATATCTGTATATTATAGTAGTTTGGACCTAATTGATTCTCCCAGCGCCATTGTAACTGATTCAAGGTGCTCTACGCCAATGCTACAAGCAGTTCCAAGATTCCAAGGAGTTTAAATCATTTCTGGAGAAATTCTGGAGCCTGGACAAGCGGGATCAAGATTCTCTAGACCCTCAGATGCATACACTCTTTCTTGAACTCAACCCTAACTGGAACTCAACCCTACCCAAAGTCTTAACATATAGCACAGAGGTGGTGTTGAGTTGATATGCCTTTGATCCCCCTAGATGCAGCAAGCTGGATCTACTTCTGCTGGCTCCAAGCTGCTGGACAAGCCTGTGGGTCTGGGCTGCCTGGCCTCTCTGATGGGCATCGGCCGCAATCGTCTCCACAAGGTCGATTGTGGAAACCCGGACCTGAGATTCGGGAAGCGGGAGTATCGAAGCAAGGCCCTGACGTGGAGCGTGGACTCTTTCCTACAGATTGCATACGATCGGATCGCTGAGACTTTACCTGACAAGTTTCCTGGACTTGACTTGTAGAACAGAAAGATTTTGACTTATGCAGACTTACTTAGATTGACTTGGAAACTGATGGCAACTGATCATTTTACACAAGGTTCATTCGCCGTGGGAGGGCTTCCAAACCACCGGCTTCAGTGGATTTTGATGATGATGACAGGGATTCCAACTATGAAGAAGTTGAGTCCGATGTTGACATCGAAGAGCTGTCCACGTGGTTGAACACCAATCATTCTGTCCAATCAGGGCTCCTGCCTCGCGAACAGCTGGTCCGGAAGTACTTGCCGCCTGGTACAGTCCAGGATTTGTACGAACACTACAAGTCGACTCAGTCCATGCTTGGTGCAGGATCCGTCTCGTAATCTGTCTGCACCCAGAAACCTGTTGAAACAGCTTGTATCAACTTGTAGTGGACTTTTGGCACAACCACCGAACCCCCAGGTATTCTACCTTCAATGCAGTGTTCAAATTGCGATGGAAGGATATCTTACACTTCCGATCGAGATCGAACTTCTCGCAATGTGAGATATGCCAGCTCCTCAAAGGCGACCTGTCAAGCAGAACCCTCAACTTTGACCAAAGGTTAGGAGCTTTGCACCAGTATCGGGATCACTTGTACCAGCAGTACTGTGACCGCACAGTGGCCTGGAAGATGCAAGCCTGCAGCGCAGAGCCCACCTCGGATTTGCTGGTGATCTCAATTGACGGCTTAGATCAAGCCAAATTTGCTCTCCCTAGAGACCCCATGTTGAGGAGCAGCGCTGCATTGAATCCCAGCTGTTGTAGCAAACTTGTTTGATATGGACTAGTAACTAGTACCTATTCCCACTTGTTGCTTGGGAACATTGAAGCACCAAGGGACAAGTACATTAGACCTCGCCTAAAGATTCACGGCGCTTGGTGCTTCGGATATGTCCTCAAAATCTTTGCAATAGACGACCCTGGCCGTCACAATAGCAGCTGCATCATAGAGGTAATCAGCCAATGCATTGAGGAGGTGGGCTGTGTGCTTTTGTTTGGGTGGGTGGCCTGATAATGTCAGGGGCCCCTGTGAAGGTCATGGATATATGCACCAAGCGCTGCAGCCCACCACCACAAGCAGTGGTGATTTGGGTGCCTTGAACATGTCAAGTGATTTTTGGTTCGAGCTTGAACATGTGGTGCCCTGAAAAACAACTTTAAGGCAGACAACACGGTTCGAGAGGCAAAGAACCAGTATTTGATGTCGTTCCTGAACCTTTTGGTCGGACAATACCGCTTCAAGACTGCAGCTCTTTGCCACCTCCGCAAGAGTCATACTCATTGCCGGATCGGTCCTTGATCTGAAAATAAACCTTGTTGGGAGGGCTTTGCAAGCAACATATTTTAAACGACCATAAACAACAACCACTTGTGATACGCATTGATTTTTGGGGTTGGAATTTGGACAGCATCTAAGATCAACTTTGGGGAATAATATCGAGACGGGTGGGAAACCAACAGCAACTGCAAGATGTTCAAGATGTGATAGAAGTCATTGAAGATGAGTTGAGCAAGCCTACGATCCGTGACTGGGTCGGTCCAACGACTCATGTCACCGTCACCAAGTTAGACGCGACCCGTGCTTGGCGGCAACATCTCCCAGGGCTGGGAGTGAAGTTGGAAGGAGGCCTACTACGTGACACTGAGGGGAACCACATGTTCCTGTCGATGCTTCGACGAGGAGGGGGTGTTAAAATCTAGCTGGCTCTGCCAGTTTTCAGTTCAGCATCGGTAATGAAAACCATAATCACCAATGATAGTGTTTCAATGTGTTTCAACCTCCTGTTATCACTGCCCAGCCCTGGAGATGTGCCTGAGTCACTGGCCCGGAATGTGGACCACGGCAGCTTCAGGGGCATAGCCTCGCCACATGATGTGATAGTATTCATCAAGAAGCATGTGTGTGACGCTACCCTGTCTCAAGAGCCACTACTTGTCCTCTCGCACGCCCGTGCTGAACGTTTCAGCCTAATCCCTGATGAAAAGCTTCTCAAAAGCATTTAGTTGTTTCTGTTTCAACACCTTACTTTAAGGGATTTGTTTTGGTAGGGCCATGGTTTGAGAATCTTGCCACCAAAAGAGGTGCACCAAAAATGAGTGTTAAGCGTCTTGTCAACCCCTCTTGGCAACTCAGGGAGCCAAACAACCATACAGTGGAGAAAGCGCGAGAATGGAGGAGGCTTGCCGTGGCAGTCGGTCAAACCTATGGACACCGATATCAAAGGAGTGTTGACTACTTGTCAGGCCTGGCAGAATGCCTTTTGGGCCAACGCCGAACTCCCGGAGTTGTCTTGGCTCGCCCAGGATAGGCACGCCCCTAACCCTGCGCAGCCACGGTACATCATGCACGAAGCCGTGCTGAATGCACTAGCCCCCGCAGTCCCACTGAGGGCTGTTTGGGGAGGAGACCGGAGGGTCTGAGCAAAAGAAACTCTGTGGGCCTGGTGGAATGACTCTGTAGGTACCAGTGGGCCATAGCTAGTACCCACAGTGTTCGTCGTGACTTAGAAGGCTTTTAAAGTTTCCCTTCACTAGAAAACATATTGATTTCCACCAATTCCAGGCTTCTCACAATCATGAGGTGACATGTTCGATGTACTCGAGATTTCCGGGGGAAGATTTTCGATGCACCCAAGGTTCCTGGGGGTAGATTTTCGATGCACCCAAAGTTTCCGGACGGACATTTTCGATGCACCCAAAGTTTCCGGACGGACATTTTCGATGCACCCTGCATTCCCGGGCGAACGTTTTCGATGGGCACAGGGTTCCCCGCAAAGAAAGTCGATGTAGTCAGACCTCGGAGGACAAAGGTTTCAATGCCGCGGTTGGCAACCACACCATTGAAAATGGCAACTTGACTTTTCTAAGGCGTCATGTTCGAGGGCATTGAACTTCTTTCCCAATCCATGAAGCAAAGTCAATGGTACGGCTGGGGTTGGAGGCATTGAGAAAACATAGCGAAGCATCAGTGGCTCTAAATCTATGTTGGATTTCCAAAAAGAAATTGAACCATCGGGCCGGCGATATCTTTTCTCAATGGCTCGGATGGGGTCGACGCCATTGATCCTGGAATTGGATTCTGGAAAATAAATCAATGGTCTCAAAGAACAAAACAAGCTTTCTGAAGCCTTTGGGTTGTCTCAAGCGCCAAGTGTGGGCAGACATGGAGGCTGCCCTGCAAAGCCCTGTGCTCAAGAAGGCTGAGGAAAAGGCCACTGTGAAGCGGGAGGATGGGAAATCCAACGAAGAATCACCTTCGGCAAAGCGGCTTTGTGGCATCTATGAGAAGAAGGTTTCCAAGCTACCAGCTGGAGACCTTTCTTTGGTCAAGGATTTTCAGGGATTTCTTGAATTGTTCAAACCTACAATCAACCTACAAGAGATAAACATATATAATCTCTAGTAGCGATATATTTGTATACTCTACCATATTAATATTGTATCATGTTATATATTATTCAGATTATATATATATATATAACTTATAGCAATTCAAGGAGTCCTCTACACTCGACTTGAGAACTGTGCCAGGAGATGGTTCGCTTCATGGTCCTGTTCAAGGATGAGACCCAGCTTGTTGCAAAAGCCCACCCGGCTCATATGGTCCTAGACACACTCGCTGGGCCAAATGATATAGCCAACGAGTTGCATGCGACACAGGTGTCCCAATGGTACAAGGACTACGCTGCCATGCGAGGCCTACCTCATCTCTTCAAAGAGTCTGTCGAACCTAGTTTCCATGTTCAATCAACAGGTTTTGAAATTGTTTTGGGCAAACAAATGTTTGGTGCCCTGCGCCAGGGGTTTTGTAACTCGGCATCTCAATTTCAATCCAAGGATATTGATCAAAGCTCGGACGGAGAGACCATCAAGGTGCCATTCACCCACCTGAAGAAACTCAAATGAACTTATAGAGCTCATCTTTTGATTTTTGTCCTTTGGGCGTTGGTGGCTAGAATAGATTCACCTCTTCACCTCCAGCTCCGCTGTACCCAGGCTCTCTCCCCCAGCAGATGGCCTGGCAGTGATCGAGGATTGGATGACCTGCTTCGAGTCCATGCTGTTCGGAGGAGTGGATTTGTCTCGCGAGCCCATAGACGGCAACGTGACGAGAACAGGTCTGGAGGTCCAAAAAAAGTATTCTATACACAAACAAGTTCCACCAAAAAAACTCCAATGTAAGAATAGTTCATCATAGTTCATCAATAGTTTCCCCAAGGTTTCAAAAGTTTGGCAACACACAAAGTGCAGGCGATGGACCTGTGTCTTCTACACCGGGGAGCATTGAGATCATCAAGGGATGGACTCGGTGCAGTGTGGTTGGAACGCTGCTGTTAGCTTCGAGCGAAGTGGACCTACGGGACCCTGCTGGTGTTGACCTTTTGAAACCGTTATTCCCAGTCCTTGACCGATGCTGGTTGATTCCATGCCATGCTACTCAGATCTGTGACACAAATTTTTTGTTTGGTCGCTTTCAGTTTTTCTTCTAAGACAGATGTGTTTCACGATGTCTCCTGCTCCAAAACGAGGTGACACTAAACATGGACAATGCCCGTGTCAACTTCAGAAACATCTCCCTGAGCTACCGGGGGTCAGAGAGACAGCCGCCTTCGAGCTTACAATTGGCGCTTCGGATGTCAGCTGTCATGGAGCAACGGCAATCTGAAGGGCGCCACCCCGCAGATTGGAGCGTTGAGCAGAGACTTCGCTCGGTGGTGGACGAATTACATGACCAAGGAGGCCTGGCTTCAAAGCACTGGGTTGATGAAGAGAGATTTCGCTCACTTCACAATCTCATCAGCGGAACCACAGTAGAAGCACGAGATGTGATGGCGGCTCACCTACACCGCCACAAGTGGCGGGAATCCGCCTTTTCGGTGGAACAATTGAAGTCAAGCAGATGGCTTGTTGGATCTTCTCCAAAGATGGCTTCGTGCCCAGTGAGGGGGGCGCTGACAGTGGCCCCTGAGTCGCGGGTGTTGCACTTGCAGTTGGTGGTGCACCAGTTCTGTGAGGCCGGCAAGAAGCTTAGGCCATCGGCACGGCCGAAGATGCGCCTCTCCTCTGATGCGTTTGACAAGGCTTGCGACTTTGCGTGCATCTACACGTCGGTTCTGCAGGAGGCTCGGAGCCTGACCACCTTCACCAAAGAGAAAGAGGCAGAGATCTTGAGAATCTTTTTGCAGCGGTTCCTTGAACTACTTTATGGAACAACTTTTCTTTCCTAGTCCATTTTTGTTTTCACCAATTGACTTGTTCCTACCAATCACCATGTTGGGTCATTTTCCACCTGCAGCCTGCAGCCCCGTGTTCCTTTGTGCTCAGGGACTACATGTCCGAGATTGATGCATCTGTCTCATCGAAACTCTCCACGTGGCAGGTCCAACACCTGAGTTTGTGGACAGACTACGTTGACACCAAGGCAGCCCCAGTGGTCGCCAATGCAGAGCAGGTCGCTGCCATGGAAGACGAAGCTCAATCCGCTAAATACCGAGAAGTGAAGGCTAAGTTGCTGAAGGATCAGGCGGCCATGACACACTTCAACGCCTGCGTGAATCAGAATTCGAAGCGCAAACACGTTGTGAAGGTCATGCATGAGCGGGCTCAGGTTCAGTGTGGCAAGCAGTGCCTGTGAAGCATTGTGCATTATGAAAGAACATGTTGGATATTTCCACCTTTCAGAAAAGGGCTTCAATGTTAAAGTTAAAGTCTGAAGGCATCCAAACCAGAAAAAGTTGACCCGTCCTGGAATGAGGCTTTCAGAGACCTTCATGGAGAAGTGGAACCGTGTTTCCCTTGTGCCTGACCTCAAGAGCATGCCCAACCTGGATGCTGCTTACAAGCTGTTGGCCAGCCACCACAAGGCTTGGCTTGTGTGGTCCATCCATCTGTTCAAAGTTTTCTCCTCTTTGCCTGCTTGGTATTTAGATATCTGATGTGTGCATGTGTTCACACTTCTGCTCATAGGTTAACCTGTTGATGCACAGGTGCCTGTTGAGGATGTCAACACCATCATGTATGTTGATTGCACCAAGTTCGGAGTATTGAACCAGCCGGAGATCAATGCTATTGGGGAGATGGTTGAGAGGGTGCTTTTTCGGAACCCCTACCGTGGGGGTCTGAGATGTTTTTCTACTTTGTTGCCAGATTACTATTTTTCAAGCCCATGCCAAACTGTGTTCTTTTAATCTGGTTTGGGGCGCCTTCCAAAGGATCCGTGGCTGTGGTGCTGCCGCCCCTTCTTTGTGGGTCCACTGGTGGCGGTTCCTTGAGGGCAGACTGGCGGAAGCTGGAGGACAAGCTCCTGAACCACAAAGTGGAGTTGAGGCCCTTCTGCCTAAACCTCAACACCACTCACATCCACCAGAACAGGGATTTACCATCGGCCTACGTTTCCTTTTTGGGTGTGGCTGACTCCACCCTCCCAAACAAGGGAACAGCGCACCGAGCGGTGCGTGGTCGGGCGGACGCTGCTGATGTTGCACCTGCTCAGGTGAACACGTGTCTTTGTCTTGAACACCTGAATTTTTGTTTTAACTGTGTTGTTATTATTGTTTTCTCCTCAGGAGCTGTTGATGAATTTATTGTTTTGTCAAACCTGAACCAGGTATTGCCAATCGCCATTATGGATGAAGCAATCCTTGGTGAACTTTCCAGAGGCAATTGAGGAAAAGAACTTCATTGTGCCAGGTGAAATGATGACGTCCAATGAGGCCAGAAGAAACCTCAGTGATGTTCAGGAAACATCACAATGGCTCGGGGGCATCCATGTCCCTCGTGAGGTGCTCGTTGCGCTCCAAGGCTTGGCTTGTCAATGTCAAATGAATTGTGTTTCATCAATGGCGTGTGGTGGTTTTTCCATATTTCACGGGGCGGCTCAATGTTTTCAATTTTCCAAAGCACATCAATACACAACATTACACAACCCACAGGCACAGAGAAGTTTGTGAAGCCAACGCTTGTGGTGCACCCCAGCGCCTACGATGGAGCGCTTGAGCTTGCGGCTATGCACATGGGTTTTGGGAGCTTCTCCTATTCCACACAGGAGGTCCACTTCAAGTGCAGCAAGGAGATCGTGAAGAATTCCTTGGTGGAGGCCTGTGTGCCCAAACCTTCATTCATTCAGTCCTTGGATTGTTTTCAATGCTTCAGTCCTTGGATTGTTTTCATGTTATATAAGTGTTAAAAGGTGTGAAAGCAATCCTTCAGGCATGGAAGCAGGGCAAATCTCCCATGGACAAAATCACTCCGAAGTACCGGCGTGATCCACCGCAGGAGGAGATGCCTTCATCTGTTGATGCTCCCAACCTGGAAATCTGTCAGTTAGCAGACGGCAAGCTACTCTTGCCGACTGATGTGCGGCAGCACTTCCTCCAATGCCCGATATGGGGCAACGACTGGCGCAAAGAGCTGCAGTCATTTGATGCAGCCTGGGGCACCAATGCAGCCACCACACCCACTGTGGCTGAACCAGTGGCGAAGAAGGAGGAAGCAGCAGCGGGATCAGCAGATGGTCGAACCCAGTGCTTTTTCCCCAACGAGCCTGCATCGATTGACGCTGTGAAAGCCAAGTACGGCGATGTCATTGCAGAGGTTCCCATTCCTGACGCTCCAATTGTTTTGGTGGTGCTACCGGGATCTATCCTGTTTGCCCGTGCCACAGAGGCAACAACACTCAGGGCAGCGGATGGGCCGATCCTGTCGCATGGGCCTGGGAGCTGGTTGATTGGCGACAAAGCCACCAAATACGACCAGCAAAATGCAGGCAAGGGCCTCTTCTGTCGTTGGGAGAATGACGAAGGCATTGTCGTCCTTGAGGAGTGGGATTTGGGGTTGATGTTTTTCATCGCCAAAGGTTTTTAGGATTTCTATTAAAGGGACACAGAGGTTTCTTTGTTTTGTTGATAAATATTCCCAAGATTCTTGCATGTCAATTTTTCACACCAGGAGAACTCCGTGGATTCAGAGAGGCTTACTTTGAGGGCCACGTTGCAGCTGGTGGAGTCAAACCACTTCGTTGACTTTCAGCTTGGAGGCCACACTTGCCAGAGGCCACCAGAAGTGGTACAAGGCCGGTCAGATGATCGGTTCAATGTCACGCCGGAGGCTGGCAATGAGCTCCTTTTCAGGTCCAACAGCGTCCAGGTGCGCAACCTCAAGCACTCGAATCTGGCATCCTTCTTCCCAGGAAACAAGCTTGAGGAATCTGCTGCTCTCATGTTGGTGCCTGGGATGATCATTTTCAAGCTTTGAGGCTGTTTGTGGTTTTTGTGGTGGGCTTCAGTGCCATTGGGTTTAGTTGTTGCAATCACCCACAAAGAAGGTGTGGAGACTCCGGATATATCAGACCGAGAAGTGTGTGGCAGCTGCCAAGCCCCTTTGGTTTCTTCGATCTTCATTGACCTTTTCCAAAGATGAGTGCAAAAGGATTGCATAGATGTATGTGACCATTTGTGGGTTGTCCTGTGCAGAGCACAGGCTTGGGGTTGATCAGCGATGACTGATCCGATCACTCTACAGTGCTAGGGCCGGCCAAGTGCTTGGTGAAAGCTTTTGCTTGCCGCCGACCGACCGATCATTGCGAAGTTGGAGATGCGAAAACCAATCGCTCAATGTCAGCTGGTTTTCTGAATGTCAGCTGGTTTGTTGTATCCCAAACTTGGAGATACACTTTGTCAAGCACACTTTGTCAAGCGTTTTCCCGGATTTGATCTTTCAATATCTTTCACCAATGATGTTTCTGAAAGGATTTAGTCTTGTTTATCCATTGTGCGTCTGACAGGATTTGGTTGTGTTCATCCAGAGTTTTGGCTGCCCAAGTGTGATAAGTGTGAGATCGCTAGGTTTGCTGTAACAGATGTCTTTGAGCAACCCAGAGATTCATACCCAGTGCATGGACTTGGATTTGGACCTCGAGTTCGTTCCTGTTGCACCCAAGCCTTTCCAGCCGATCTATGCTACAGCGGTCTCTATGAACCACGCCAACCCAGCAGTTGGGTACTCCTTTCGGGACCTTGCCTCATCTGCGTCAAGTTTCATGGCGCAGCCTGTGGAACAGCTGCCAAGCCTCCAAATCATTATGTGCCATTTGTGTTTGGAATGTAGTTGAAAACTTTTTGTTTGAATCTGTTTTTGTTACATTGAAATCGGCCCCGCTCATGTGGCTTAAGGTTCACTGAGTCTGCCTATGAAAAGGAGAACCAAAGTTTGAAGGCGAACTTGGCCAACCAGTTTGAGGAGGCTGAGGAAACCAGGCCTCCACTCAAGCGCCTACGTCCCTTCAGCGAAGAACAGATTGATGCGATGAAGCTCTGGCAAGACAGCCAGGATCCTGATGAATGTTTGCGCCAGGAATTGGCCACATTTGCTGGGCAATCAAATGGGGAACACTATGGGGAACACCCCATTCAACCTACAGATGCTCCTGAGGTTTTGGTCCAGCCTGTTGAGCCTACTCCTTCAGAGCCTGTTGGGCCTGATGTCCCTGTTGGGCCTGATGTCCCTGTTGGGCCTGATGTCCCCGAGGTTGAGGTTGACCAGGGTGACCGTGTGGAGCACCAGGCTCCGGAGGACGCAACGGACCGCAAAAGGCGAATCCATCGTGAAAATTCGAGAGCATGGCACAACAAGTATGTATCCAAGGGTGTCCTCCGCGAGGATGGAGCTGGAAATGACAACAAGAAGAACAATATGCATACGGCTTGTGTCCAGTTCGTTTCTGAGTGGATCGAGAAATCAAACATGGCACCAGGAAATGAACGCCGGAAGGCAGCCTATGCTGCATGGATGAGTTCGGAGCAGCGCGAATCCCTCTTGGCAGCCAGGAGCAGCATTCAAAAGTAAAGCTGTTCCCTCACATGTTTCCATTTTGTGTTGGCCAGGAGTTTGGTTCCTTGTTTGGTTCCCTCATAGTTTAGTTAGTTCAGTTCTTTGTTCAAAGCAGTCTCAATCCTGTGCCACACAGCCGGGGTTCACAGCCATAGGTCTGTGCTTGTCTCCTAGTGGTATGTAGGAGTCTTGAATCTTATCACCAATGGACAACCTAAAGAAGCGGGATGAAGCGGGAAAAGGAGGGAACGCTTGCCGAGAGAAATCTTCACACTTACAACCGGACTAGCTTTTTTAAAGCCTTTTTCAAACAACGATCTCAAAAAACAAAAGGATCTGCCAATTCTTGAAATACCACAGGCTGTCCGAACCCAATCCCATGCGTTGCAGGCCTTTGTTTGCGTGGCCCCGAGCTTCTTGAGCCTGCCGGTGGCCGTGAATCTCTGCCGGGTGTGCGAGAGTGATCCCCACCACAGGCCATCGCTAGTAGGTAGGATGCCATCGCTAGTAGGCAGGAGGTGATGGCCAGTAGGTAAAATGCCCTCGCTAGTAGACCCTATAGGACTATATTCTCGAGAGTTCAATCGAATCACAGGTGATCTATGGTCTTCGGAGTTCTTTTGCTTGATTTGCCCACCTGTTTGAAAACTGATACATTACAGAATCTAACTTTAAAAACAAAAAACATATATATACAGTATATATAAGAACTCCCAAGCACCATCAATCCCAAAGTGTTCCAAAGGATTCACCCTTACTCCGGCTGTGCAGCACGTACCTCAAAGAGGTTCAGGCTGATTCCCGAGACGTGCCACATCTGTGGCACGGTGCAGAGGGCGGGCGGGGTGAGAGCAGAAGATTCCAAAACCGAAACGAGATAACACACTCTATGATAGTTATATCTATGCGCTCAGTTTTTGGTGCCAAAATCGAATCTCCAACCCGAACACAAATTTTAGTTGGAGCACTAGTTTCCCGTCTCCAACACACAATGTTGCATTCTAATTTTTTCCCAGCATGCAACATGCAATGTTGCAATTTTCATGGTGGTATCTGCGCATTGTGGTTTCCAGCGTGCACAGCTAGCTGTGTTGTAGTTTCCAGCATGCAACATGCAATGTTGCAGCATGCATGGTAGTGGAGCTTATTCCTGGGAAGCTTTTGTAGCTTCATTGTCAGAAAATCTCAACTTCAAATGCCACCAATTCAGCCTCAGATGCCACCAATGTAACTTCATAGTCAAAGCCAGATCTTCCGCCTCCGCTTGGAGGAACTCTGCGAACTCCTTGGTGGTGGTCAGCGTGGGCCTCCGATCAACCTCAAGTTCCTGCCGAGCCGCTGCAATTCTGAATCCCACTTGGCTTCCTCCATGCTTCGTGAGGTTCTCCGCAACCTTGGACAAGGCCTGAATCAAGACCATCGAGTCCGGGATCGCTACATGCAGTTCTTCCGCTCGACAAATCCACCTGCGCCAAGTTCGAATAGCGCCTAATCCTGGATGGAGCTGCCGCACTTCACCTCCGTCAGGCTGCGCAACAAATTGCCCCTCTCTGCATTTCCACCAGGTTGGTAGATGGTGAAGAGCTTGTACAAGATCGCCTGAGTAGCCACCCTTCGACTTGCAACGATGTCCTTTCTCACCGGTTCCGGAAGCGCTGCCAGCAAGGTTGAGCTCGCCCGCTGATCCAATCGTTGGAACCGTGGGGACACCTGCTCCTCCACCTTGATCCTCAACCGTCCCAATGGTGTCGCCAAAAGCCATTCATTGTCACCTCTCGTTGCACCCAATCCCAAAGCTCCCTGGACGACGTACTGAGGTCTCCCATCAACGGAGTGATCACCGTCAGCCAGTCTCCAAACAGTAAGGCTGCATTCTCAGTCGAAGGTGATGGCAACTGTGGCAACTCCAGGTTCCGCATTGCCTCAGGCAGTGCAGCTGTCACCGAATCCAGCGGCTTCATTACGTTCACCGCCCCATTCAATCCACTTCCATGACCTCGAGGATCGTGTACTGGAGCAAGACCAGGAGGAGTGTCAAGTGGTCCACCAAGCTTGGTAGGGCTCTTGCGGTCCCTCCGCCTTCGCACTCGGCACTGATGTGAATGATGCCGAATCTCCAGCGTCCGTCATCTTCTTCACCTCCCGAGCAAAGGTCTCCTCGGCCTCCCTCAAGATGCGTTCTCGAAGACGTTCAACATGTCCCATACCTGGACTTGGTGCAGGATGTTGGCCCCTAGCCACTTCAGATTCACGAACATGTGACTCACCCTTGGCCGCTTGCTGCACCGAAGCGCTCCAAAAGGGATTCACTGTCCCCAATGGTCCCACCGGAGTGGTGGGATAAGGCTCCAGCACCCGAGGATGTAGATCATCACGTCCTGCTCCAGCCATATATGGTGATGTCCCCATGCGCTCCATCTGCCGCAATGGAGTGCCCGCCGCCAGCCCGTGCCCTGGGAGAACTCCACATCCGGTACCGGCATGACCTCCCTGATCACCAGGCCGAAGAAGAGGATCAAGTAGGGTCGGCTGGGAACTTGGCCTTTGAAGAGCATGTTGCAACACTTCAAATGACTGCCGAACTGCCTCCTGCAAATGCCCAAGCCCCATCACCTGGCCTCTTGGGTCATTCAACAGCTGTCGAACTTCCTGTTGTCCTTGATGACCGCTCGATGCAGCCACCACAGTAGGGCCTCCATGGCCAGATCCCCTCCATGGCCAGATCCATCCCCAGCAGCTGCACCCAGCCGCTTCACCTCAGCTGCCCTCACAGGCACTGATTGCGCCCTCCCAGCCTTGCCCTGCAGCTCCTCCTCGATCAGCGCATCCAGCCGGCGATCGGCCACACCGATCTCCACCGGCGGAGCTGCAGCTTCCTTCCGCTCTCGCGACCGCTGCTGTCGGCGCCGTCGCTGATCCATGGGGACCAACACTTCCCCGTACTCACTACGGTAGAAGGTGGACTTGGAAAATCAAAAAGGCCGAGTTGGGCTCATAACCTGTGGTTATGACATGGGGTGCCCAGCACGTCGGGCTTTTCCGATCTTGAGCCAAATCAACAAGTGACACCGGTTTGGTGTATGGACCCTCGTAGCGCTTGGCTTTCTACGAAATGGGTCAGTGAAGACGTGGTACACTTTTCGATTTGTGCACTCTGTACTTCATGAATCACAAATCAAACTCCCTGAAATTGAATGCACGGTCCGTCGCGGTCCGACGCGCAACCCCAAGCTGCCCCTTGTTCACCGGTGGAACGGTCCCTCAAATTTGATGGTCAGACCTCAGACCTCAGCATTTCACACACCAAACACAGCGGGATCGGATCATCCGTTGCTCCCAGGAGCCCCTTGGCCGTGCCCGTGCTCCCTCCCTGCGCGCCGCGGGGCAGCGCGGGAACCCACCACCTCCGGAATCCACGCGGGAGCGGTGGCGTAGGTAGCAAAGATATCAAAGTAGTGAAGGATTATGTATATATATACTCACATATATATATATATACTCACTTACTGTATGTTGTTCTCCAACCTAATAGCGATGGCCTCCAATTACTTGCCATGGCCTCCAACCCTAGAAGCGATGACCACTACAGCATGAGGTTGAATACGATGGCGATGAGGTTCAAGACATGTTTCTCGTGCGAGGATGTGCCGGCATTTGGTCAGAATCCATGTTTGAATTTTTGGAATGCCACCTCTCTCTCACAGACTGGAGGTTCGACAGCATGCTGTTCTGATCAAGCCTGGTTTGACAGCATACCACAACAAAAGAATTCCTTTGGTTTGCCATCCGTTCTCGCATGTTCCATGCACAACTGTCGTTTCCTTTGAGGCGCAGGTGTTGTTTTTCTTTGTGTTTGCACTTTTGGGCAGCTTCACTTGCACCATCCCAGCTGATGTGTTTCGTTTGTGCGGTCCGGGGCCACCGGAGAAGACGTCACGTCGTGTTCCGACGATGTGGCTCAGACGTGGTCAGACGCGAGTTGCACGTTCAACCAAAAAGACAGAGGAACAGTACAACTTCACACAAGAAAACCGATGATCACCGTTGAGACTTGAAGTGTCACATATCCGGCTGGGGAGTGTCCAGGATCAAGTAGTGCTAGATGCTTCACCAGCTCAACGTAGAAGCATTACTACCCTCAACGTAGAGTCAGACACGTCAAAAACACATAAAAGTCCCATGCCATGATGACATGGTTTCAAATCGGGAGGCCTCGTTGCTCCAAGGTTTTAGGGCCATTACGGCTATTCATGTGTCCTATTGAAAGGCCTGTGTGGCCACACCCCGCCGGAGCGAAGTTGGACGCGGCGGAGCACCCACGACGCAAGCTGCAGACTGGGAAGACTAAGGGCTTTTGGGGTCTGTCAAACCGACCAGTTTCTTTCCGACTCCTTTTCTGACTTGAATCCCGTCCCGACAGCAGATTCGATCAGCTTCAAACCACTTCTAAAACCTGTTAGTTTTTTGGGTTTTATCACCGATTGATCAAAGAGCAAACTCTTTAGTTCCCTCCTTCACCCCCGCGGGCCTCGCCATGCGGCAGTTGCTCTTCCTCACCGCCTCCTTCGGTGCGGGATGACGAGCGTTCCCGGGGTTCGCGAGCATCGAGCGGCGAGAGGAAGGTGTTTCGGAGTCCTCCTTCGGGGTCTGGGAGTCTCGGAGATGCATCAACTCTGTATTTTGCGTTCCTTGAAACGTCATCAGCTGGAATCCTATAGGTCGTTGATGCGAAGAAGACGACCCCAACCCAACTGGCAGCATCCGGTGTTGTATCCTATATAGCGATCACAAAATGGATGATCCGATGAAGGCAGATACCATCAGACATCAGATACATTTTCTTGGAGACCTGGGAGCCAGTTGCATATCAGTGAGTGCTCAAGAGGTCTCGGCGTGTTCATCGGCAACATCCTGCAGCCAAAGAGCCTTGGTGGGCAACCCACGGGTTCGGCGTTGGCGCGTCCAACCTGATAGCACACCGTTCCGACCTGATAGGTGCCCAAGGTCGCTGGAAGAGTGGTCTGCGCCCCTTTAGGAGTGGCAAAGGTTCTCCACCTTTTTTGGGGGGGGGGAGGTGTGGTGGAGTGGAGACAAGAGTTTCCTTCTGCAAGGGGATTTGGATGTGACACTCTGCCGCTTCAACATGTCACGAAAGGTAGCTTGAGCTACCTGAGTTCTCCTTGCTTTAGCAAAAATGTATTACAATCAGGAGTTGGGATTGTGCATTGAATTTGGTCCTGTAAGAGTTGATTCTGTTCGTCGGGGGGGGGGGGGGCCCCCCCCCTGGATCAATTCCCCCCTGCGCCGGTTCACGCCGTCGTGGACTTCTACCAGGGTTACTTGTGATTGCCTGCTACCTTTCGTTCACCCCCTCCTCTCTCAAGTTTGAGCTGGCACTACCTTTGCTGCAAGCCATCATTTAAAGACGCTACCTGACAAGGGGTATGGCTCCAAGCCATAGGATACCCTCCAACATCCAACTAGATCCAGGAAAAAGAAAGAACTCCACCTGAACAACCTGTAGAGTGCACTGAGTGCATTTGGAGCTGGCCCAGGAGCAGCGAGTTTCTCGCTACGCCGCTGGTGGCCGCCGATGCGTCGTCAAGTCCCATCAACCTCACCGAGCAATGCCAGGCGGGCGAGGGCGGAGGACAGCGATAGTTAGGGCTCCTCGGGGCAGTTGAGTCGGTAGAAGGAGTGTATAGTGACAACACCGGATTAATCGGACCCCCCCCTTCAAGGTCAACAAGGTCTGAGAATGGAGGTATTGGGATTGATTCATACGGGGTGGTTACTTAATCCTGTGTGCGCATTACCCAGATCGTCATTAGGCAATAATTTCCGCCCAGCCTCGAGGGTCAAAAACGCCGGGGCACAATCATATGCATTCATACACGCAGGAGGCAGAACCTGACGCCAGTCCCTGGTCTAAAGTGTTTGAAACTCATGGCACTCACTTCCCACAAAAAGGCTAGCATTCTTCTGTCCACCCAACCAGTGATTGTAGTGAGGGAGGAACGGGTAAGAACGCCGAAGTGACTGGAAGATGGCCTGCGCACCAAATCATCAAATTCACAATTAATGAACAAAACATAATCATAGCGCACCAAAAAACTTGCAAAAGTGAAGCATCAAGTGATTTCCTAACAAACAAATGTACTTCATCACTATGGAAGCTCCTGGAACCAATCGTGCGTCGTGGGTGGATCCTTTTCTATTTGAGCCGGGCCTAGCCAGCAAAAGGACAAGAACGCCTAGAGAGGACAAGGACGCCTAAGCACGGACAAAGGTGCCTTTACCCACAATAGGCAGAGGTTTCTGCCCAAGAAGATGTTCTAGGATGTTCTAGGTGTGTACTGTACTTGTATATAGAATATTCAATAGTATATAAAATATTACAACTATATAGTTGCCTTAACCTAAGATGTTATATTTTTGTCCGGAATTCGTCGAGGTTCAGGAGGCCGATCCTGGGCTGTAAGGAACCTGGGAATGCACCCGAAAATGCACCCGATGGTGGTGCAGTTCCGGGTGACTGGACCCCAAATGACTTTACTTCGATTGATAACCGACAGCTGATGGCATTACATTCTGCTGATCACCGACGGTTGTAGTGCTTCAACATGACCAAGGCGGACATTCTATTTGGCATCATTTCTTGCGTTCTTTTTGGCATATAGTCTGACACTTTATTTGGCACTATATATTCGCACATAATGATACTTGACGTTCCTTTTGCCATTTGCCACCTCTTTCTGGCTTTGGCTCAGGCAATTGGTCACTCCCTTTGGTCTCCCACTCACTCGGCCAGTCTGGTACGGTCCCACGCAGCCCAGGAGCTCCGTCGGCCGACGCAGCTGCGCTTAGAGGGCGACTTCCTCAAGCGCGACGGCGAGGTGGCAGTGAGCTACTGGAAGTGCTTTAGTGTTACTGGTAGTAAGGCCAGCTACTAGTAGCGTCTTGCTCTTAGAAGCGATGCCCTTTGTTCCGAGTATCTTCTTGTTCCTAGTAGTAAGGCAGGGAGCTAGTACTAGTTTCTTGCTCCTAGAAGTGATGCCCTTTGTTCCTAGTGGCTTCTTGTTCCTAGTAGTAAGGCCAGGAGCTACTAGAAGCTTCTTGCTACAAAGCACTTGTTCTTACACACAGTGGGGTCTTCTGGATGCGTGTTCCGTGCTGAGAACTTTCCTCACTCTCCTGTGACACTTTTTTCGGATAGGGGCTCCACCTGCCGTGCACAAGGGCAAAGGTCATAACTTTGCTTTGCTTCAGGTGATGGTTCATGTTCTCGGATCAATCCCCTTCTGGAGAAGATGTTTTTTTGGTCGCGTCCGATCGCGAACCGTTCGAGACGCGATGCCCTTTGCTCCGTTCGTAGCTTTATTGTTACTAGTAGTAAGGCTAGGAGCCCCGAAGTAGTAGCTTCTGGTTCCTCGTAGCTTCGGACGTCCAGGTTCCGCATCAAATCCATCCGACCTTTCCCTCCATCCGCGGGAGCGACCGCCAGGATGTGATCATGGAGCTCCCAGAGGTCTTAAAGTGCGACCCATTAGCCGCTGGGACGGCGACGGCACGCGACGGGCCAGGTAGGTGGCTCTTGTTTTGGATCACAGTGATAACATGTTGGAAGACTTTTCCCAGATCTATGTGGAACAGGTCTGGAATAGTATCTAAGAATTTCCGAGGTATGTTGAGATAGGGGGAGGCCTATGGTAGGGACCATGTTTTGGACTCGGCTCCTGGTGTAAAACCAGGGGGTTGAGGTGTCAGATAAAATGTCAAGTTGTTCGCTCGGAGATAGGATCCATGCAGAGTTGTTTGCAGCATTGCCATGTGATCAGGTCATTACCATCTTAGAGGTCAAATCTGTAGTAGACATCAGTGATCTAGTCCACTTCACCCGGCGCTTGCCAAGGAACATTTGCTGACACTTGGCAGTTTGTTTTTTTTGTGCGTCCTGGGTTGGTTGTTGCATCTCCTGCAGCAGTTTGTGTGTTTCTTATATTTGGGTTGGAAGCCCACAAATGAAACCTTTGAACTGCTTGGAAGGTTGGAGTGCAGAATGAGCTGGAAAAAAATGTTTGTGATCTGGTACCTTCACATATTTTTACATATATTGTACTGGCAGACTTGTTGCTTCCTTCCAAAAGGTGCTGCCTCAAGATTGGATCTTGAGCAAGGAACAAGTCTATCATCAATTAAGCCCAATTGAAGCATTTGTACAACAGGCCCCTACTGTCCACGCAAGGTCCTTGTGACCATAGGTGAGTGGAGGGTGCCACAGAGAGTGTGTTCATATTCTCCCAAATGCATTTAAGGATGTGTGCAGTCTATAGGTACAAAGCGTACCTCCTTCTTTGCCGGTTCCATAAATTTCATTGCCTGTGCTTGGTACTTCTGTGCAACTCTTGTATACTATACTATCTGAGAGACTTATGAACATTGTGCAGACACACACTCCCTGAAACAATCATGGGCCCTCCTTTCCGTCCCACTGTCCGAGCTCTAGTCGCGCTGTAGTCGGGCCATATGACTCCGAGTTCGCCTCCGAGTTGGGCCTGGCTCTCCTTTCGACGAGGGACGAACGGTGGGACCTTTGACGATCAGGATCATCAACCTCGAGGGCGAAGGCACCGGAACGCTTCGTCCGCACAGTGTGGACGGCGTGTCGGGTGGACGGCGTGCGCGTCGGTCACGCTTCCGTTGTGGGCGGTGTGGGGTGACATGTCACGGCACGTGCACCATGTGTTTCTATCGATCCTTGGTGTGCGCACCTCAAAGATCCTTTCAAGAGTTATTTGAGGGGTCGCGACCACCCTGAGAAAGCTGTGTCCCATGACCAGCCAGAGTCGGTGCCGTCAAGGCGCACGGTGTCTCAGCGTCCGGACCCCGCCCCAACACGCCCGCAGAAAGAGGGGACCGGAAAACGACCAGAAAAGGCATCCAAAAGAACAACCCCCATGTGAACGACCCACCAAGTATAGGCTATATAAGGCTATATGGCTATATTATACACCCTAAATGACTCCCAAAGTGGTGGGGGTGGGTTTAGGGGATGTGGGACAGGAGCCCTAGGACTCCTGTCCCACCTGGTCCTTCAAACTCGTCGGGTCTTTCGCTCGCTCGCTAGCGCCACTGCGGCATACCGTGGAGCTCAGTGGGATCTCAGCACCCGAGCTTTGAGACACTCTAGTTATCTCTAGTTACTAGAAGGCTTTACTACTAAGAAGCTTCAAAGACACACTAGAGTACGCGATGCCCTTTCTGTTCGTAGCGATGCCCCAAATGTTCCTAATAGTCCTAATAGCTTCTTGAATTGTTCCTAGTAGTATGGCCAGGAGCTACTATATAGTAGCTGTTTGTTACTGCGGATTGAGTTTGGTCCATGCGGCTCAGCAGAAAGGTGCGTGAGCATAAAGCCGACATGGAAACAGCATTCCATTCTATATAAGGACTGTTTTTTGTTTCTCCAAATGCAAACCCCTCGAACAACGAGCCACATGTAATTCATTGTTTGTTCCCAAACGTTTCGACGTGTCCTGCCAGGTGGTCAGGCGCGAAGGGACCACATCTACAGTGAGTTCGAGAAGGTGGGCCTGAAAGGACCCGCTTTCGAGGAGTCAACTGTGAGTCAGACCGTTTTTTGCATGTCAAGATTTGATGATGTGTATTTGTTTGTTTGCTGATCCTCCCTCCAACAATTATATTGACATTCTGGCCCCTTGGAGAAATCTGTTCCTCTATAAAGAGGGGAACTCCACCGACTCCACTTCCATATTTGGGTCCTTTTACCCCTTCCGCCTGAATGGAGCCAAACATAAATCGGCGGGGCGACAGGTTGCTTGGCAGTTATCGAGTGAAATGAGAGTCAATGAATAGGGGATTGTGTGGGTCGGTTGAAGATGGAAGGGAATGCATGATGAATTCCGGATATGCAGCTGCTTCGCTTCGATTGGCTCGATTTGCTTCGGAGTCCACAGACTTTGCCCAGGACGCTTTAAGTTCTGGCCTGCCGTGAACTTCAAGAACTCCTCACGCCTCTTGGCATTCGGAGCAGCTGTCATTCATGACGCACAGGCACTGATGTTTGATGTTAGGAAGTTCTCTGAAGGTAGGGCACTGATCCGACTGAAGTCACAGATGACGACTCCTGTCTCAGAGTTTTAGAAGTGAGAGTCGTTTCAGCTTCATCGCCAGGGCGAAGATCAGGGCCGACACAAAAACATAGAGAGAAGAACATATGTGACACTAGTACCTAGATGTTCCGAAGCCGTTTATTTCTGCCCGAATGGTTTCAGGCTGCTTTTTCTGCCCGAATCTCAGGTTTCTGCCTGAGGCACATATAAATTTCTGCCCGAAATTCAGAATTTGTAAAACGCAACATCAGTGCCAAAAAAAGTCATGAATCACGATTACAACATATTACAAAACAGGGTGTTCGGGTAAATCCGCCCGAATGCCGGGAAGTTCCGCCTTTTTGAAACCCCAGAAATTCTCTGTTGTTTTACATGTAGACCTGTTTGAGCTTTGCAGTTTGCAAATTACGGCTCCTCGTTGAAACTACCTGATTTAGAAGATCCGCCCGAGGGCGTCTTTTTCTGCCATTTTCATATTAAAGCCCGATTTCCAAGAAAAGGCAAACATTACAGTCTTTTTGAACATCTAGGTAGTATATGGATGACTGTATGATGGAATTCCAATATGATTTCAACAGCTCCCGCGCCACAAACACCTGACCTGTTCTAAGCTTCCAGCATCGGAACACCGGCGGACAGACGCAGCTCCGAGGCCTGGCGAAGGAGACGAAGCGGAAGCACTGCCCGTGCGACTCAAAGGTTGGCTGCGCCTTCTTCGAACGAAAGGGGCCGGTCGGGAGCCGCGGGTCGGGAGCTGAATCGCATGGAATCGCGAGTCAAACACGGTGCGTAGCACATGTGACATGTGACATGGGTGGCTCCTGCTGGGTGGAAGTGATTGGATCGGAAGTGTTTTAACCTCCGAAATTGCGGAAAGACCAGGTTTGTTCCATTTTATTCACTGCAAATGGATTGCATTGAGCGCAACCACTCCAGACTATTTGCATTCACCTGTAGGTACACCTGTCTTGAGTTCCCGCCTTGGAAAGGGAATTGGAGTATAGGCTTCCTTGGAGATCTCAGAAGGACATGTTTCCTTGCGTGCTGACGTGTTGCTTGACTTTATCTAAAGACCAAGAAGGGGCGGAGAAATGCAAAGCCATGGAATCTACTAGCGATGGCCTACACTTTAATAGCGATGGCCTCCAACTCCAACCTAAGAGCAATAGTCTCCAAGCTACTAGCGGCGGCTCATGCAAGACATCCAACCTAATAGCGATGGCCTCCAACCTAAGAGCGATGGCCTCCAAGCTACTAGCGGCAGCCCATGCAAGCCATGGAACCTACTGAGTTGTGAATCACAGACACCTCCAAAAAGCACCTGGCCGCGCCGATGGCTAAGGTGCCCTCAGTCACCGCGAGATCTACGACGCCTTAGCAGCACTGTTAGCAGCTGCTAGAGCTTAAGGAATCATTCTTGAATAGCAACTTGTGGTCCAAAATATGCTTAACCCTGGACAGATTGATGTGTATCTCATCTGGGTATTCTATGGTCTTAGGATGTTTCACCATGTTCAATCACACATCTGGGCCCACTTGGGCCCATGTCCGCCCATGTGCCTCCAGAATGCTTTCTTATGAACTTGTTATGCAGCCAATGGTCTTATGAACTTGTTACCATGGCCTGCTGCTGCTCACGAACATCCAAAGAAATCAAACAAAAGTGCTAAGGAGATGATGATGTATGAGAAATGGGCCTGTGCCACGATCTTCGAAGACGACGTGGGCTTGGCGCATAACTTCAGTGGACGAGTGGCCGCCACCGTCGCCACTGGCCGAGTGGACGGACGTGGGGTGTGAGACGTGACTAAGCGTAGATCAGTAGGCAAATTGCAGTTGCGAGTGCCGCATCCAGGTCCCTTCCTTTCATTGGCTAGTACAGCCTTTTCGCACCTTCAAATTACTCAGATTTTCCAACACAGGAACTTGGTGACTGCGGTTGGTCAGCAAGGGATGGCGTTGAGGTTCTGAAAGCACTGCCCTCTGACTCACCAACTATACTAACATGTACTAACATTGTTTCGTGGAAATTACCTGTTTGGTATTCGGGATATTTGTCCTTTTTTGCAGCCATTGTTCATTTCCATGTTAGTGAGTGGGAGACAATCTGACTTGAACTCTCTCTCTCTCTCATTTGTGGAAGTCAGCAGCGATGGTCTAGTCAGCGAGCTGACATTGGTGCACAGAAGCTTCCACAACTATTCTGGCGCTGCCACACTTGCAGTGAGAGCCTAGGAACAAGAAGCTACTAGGGGCTCCTGGCATCGCTACTAGGAACAAGGACGCTACTAGGAGCAGTCTGGTTTGATGTTCTCTCCTTGCATCATGTTGCATCCCACGATCCCACGCCCCAAGTCCTAGCGTGGTTAGCCTTTGCCAGCCTTGTGTCATTAAGTTGGTTGATCTATAGGGGGGACACCCCCGGTCGTGACCGAAGAGTGGACATAGACCCTCGAAACCCAATAGTTCTAGAGGAATACCATCTTCCTTTGGGCTCTTGTCAGGGTCCATGTTAGCTTTTCCTGGAGGGTATACGGTACGCGCTTTAAAGACATGACTGACCCATCCCATCCTTATGATTCCCGAAGCCAGACCTCATTGTCAAATAAGGACAGCCTTCCTCCATTTGACGTCATCCTTTGGGGCTTTTGCCACTCGGTGAAGACAGAGAAATCGAGGACGATCGGAAGAGTATACAACTACCGAGATTTGCCGGGCAGCGGCAAAAATTGTTTTGGGAGCAATTCGAAAGGTAATTACTGGCATTGAGCAGCTTCGCATGGGGCCAGGTGATCCTGGCTGGAAATCCGAGTTCTACACTCCAGGAGTGTAGAACTGTGTTGTTGCGATAGGTCATAGCATGTGGATTCTGCCGGAAAAGCGAAAGCTGCTTTTTGCCGCAGACGGCACGAATCGCCACGTGCGGCTCGCTGCTCGACTGCCATGGTAGACGACGCCACCGCCGCATGGCGCCGTCCTCCGCGGCGCCCTTCCGAGGCCCAGGTGGCAGCAAGCCGCGGCATGAGTCGGCAGATACCACGTCCATACCCAAAGTGCGTCTTGGATTGATGTTACGTTCATAGCTTCTTGTTACTAGTAATGCCAGGAGCTACTAGTAGCGTCCTTGCTCCTAGAGTAATGCCCTTTGTGACTAGTGACTAGTAGCGATGCCTAAATGGTTTGGGTTTGTCCTAAGCACCAAACGGCATACAGTACAGCATGCACGTAAACCGCTCCAAACACGTGTGCCAAAATTAAAGGAGGTCCCACGTTGCCTTTGAACAGTTGCAGTACGTTGGATACAATTGTGAAACGTGTAGCTAATTATATATATTTTGGCTTGTCCCATTACCTGAAACAGTAAAGAAGAACATCACTATCTTTGAGACAGGCCTCTTCTAAACTTAAACATAATCATCCACCGTTACTGGTAATAGGTTAGCCAAGAAATGAAAATGATACGTGCGTTTTTTGCTTGAAGGATGAAGACCGTGTTGATGGGATGATGACCAACATTGCTAATCTCAAGCGCAGTGGATCGTTTTAGTCAGGACGATATTATCATATATCCATTGAGTCATAGTCAATCATTCTGGCGGAGGAAAAGGAGCCGCCAAAGGATGGGTCAATATACAGAGGTAATTGATGATCAATGACCATGTATTCGGCGAGGGTTTAGCCGTGCCTCAGGGTATATCATGTTCAAGACACTTGTAGAGATTCAGGGGCCCAAGCAAGTGGAGCATTGATTGTTGTGCATGCCAAGTGTTTCCATGCTCCTGATTTGAGAATGAGAGTTGTTCGTTGAAAAATCATGAAACATGTATATAGCGCTTGCATTGCTGACCCCTGTTGAGAATTGTTGTTCTTTCCAGTGGCTTCCATATTGACTTGTTGTTGCCAGTTGCACTTGTGCTTGCACTGTCCAAGGATGTATGGCTGGCCGGGCTCTTGCGTTCATGCCTACACCGTGAGAATCCTGGCTCCAAGTTTATGCCAGCACCCAACACGAACCATACACCCCTAAAGAGAGGAGGGCCTTTGGTTGTTTAACATGTTGAAACAAAAGGAACTGCCGGACCGCCGGATGTCTCAATCTCCCAAGGGTGCACCCATGTCCATCCACAATACAAGTATATGTAATCATATCAGTTAGAAAAGTAGTCCATCCCACTCAAAATGTCTTGGACACCGCTTCCACTATATCTGCCCAGCGTCATACAATATCTCTTGAGTCACCGGTTTTCCACACCGAAACGGCCGCCTTTGGCGCTAGGCCTGCAGGGCGCGCATTTGTTGACCTCGGTGAACTCGCCGGTGCGATACCCGCCCGACGGTGTGCCTCGGTGGAGTGCGGTGCAGGTGCTGGTGGCAGGTGCTGGTGGTGCGGTATTTTTTTCTGCAACAGGTGGGGCGCAACAGGGGTTTGGTGTAGGTGTAGGTATGTACCAGGGCCTTTAAGGGGTGTAGGGGTGTCTCATAATAGCCCCCCAGAGGCGATTCGGGGTGTCCATGAACCAGCCCGACTGGGGCCCTGGTATAGATTGGTTCTATTTGGGAAGTGCGTTTAATCGGGTTTCGTGTAGAGCTTGACTGCTTGGCTCCTATACGGCACCTACGACCAGTTCACAGTATTCCTTGCGACCAGACGAAGCCTTCGCCAAACAATTTGCGACCTGAGGCCATGGATGGTCGACACTGGGGTACACGCGTGAGACCCTACATCGACAGGAGACATGATCATCATGATCCGAATCGAAGCGTGTTGTTTTTGTCTTTTTTTTGGTGGGGGATGTGAACCTGAGTTGCTTCATGACGAACTGAAGAGCACTTTGACATAGTCTCCTTTTTTGACAGGAAGGGACCCATCATTGGATCAATGTGGGGGCAAATTCTTTGAGGGTGTCGCAGTCCTTAAATGAGCCGATGATGCACTGGCTTCGAATGCGGTTTCATTAACTTACGAATCCCGACTAGAAATCATTCTTAGACCCAAAATGATGGGTTAGGAGGTGCATGGGTTACAATGGCCAATGTGGTTGTGATTGTTGGCTGCCAATTGAAAGGGTGACAAATATGGCAAAGTTGCGCCACGTTTCGGTATATCACTGTGAAGATTCGATACCAACCAGGCACGCATCTACAATCATCTTGAACATGAGTCTTTTCTCTATGCAAGCTGGCCAGCAGCATCTATCCAGTGTTCTTCTTAATCTCCGCAAAAGTGTGGCATTTCCAGTTTCATCCTGTGCCAGGACTCCTGGAAAGTTCACGGGTTCCTACTGGTACGTGCTCCCCATGATGGCCTACCAGGGTGTCGAAGCGGACAACCTGGGCGGCGGCGTGTGACGGAGACTGCGCCATCGGTTCGGTCGAGTGTCGCGCCACGGCAGTTTTGGGAAAAAAAGTGGAGAGAAAGAGACAGAGAGAGAGAGAGAGAGACACACATGACGGACCCTGATTTGTGAGTCCAGTGACTGGACAGAGAGAAAAAGTGTGAATGCCACCTTCATTGCTAATTGACAAAAAGGGTGGCAGGCATGCTGAGCAGTTGTGCAAGACTATGAACTAGGGATCAAATACAGCAGACTAGGCAGAGACTCTAGTCCATAGACCTTGTACCTCCCCATACCCATTGTTTAAACATACATGCACTCTGTGGTTTAAACATGCACTTGTTTAAACATATTATGCGTTTAAACCGGGCCTTAGTTTAAACAGTTTAAACCAGTTTTTGGTTGATTTTGTTCAGGTGGGGTAGAATGAGTCAAAAACCGAAGGGCTTGGTGTTGGGATGCTTTTGGGCTTGGTGTTGGCTTGGTGTTTCAAACGACCAGATCAGCTCAACGCCCCATCGTGGAGGGATTCTGGGTGTTTCGGGGGCCGGGTTTCACCAAAAAGGGCAGGACGGGTGCTGGCTTCCAGGGAGTCTTGGCTGAGAGAGACAGAACGCTACGGCACCTGTTTCGTGTGGAAACTGGTGGTTTTCTCCGAGCTGGTCGGCTCCAAAGCATGTGGTCTACCAAGCATGTGAGTCCAAGGTCCGTGCATTAGAGGACATGAGGAGGTTTTGGGCCCGGAATCCTGGAGTCAACTGGCTGGACTTTCTCCTGGCACCATTGAGTGTCCGGTCTTGGACAACTCCCTGGACCGCTTCGAACAAGAACTGGACCGGTGAGACATGGCATGCTTCGAACGCCGGAGGAGCTTTGTCACGCCTTTAAGCGGCGATCCTGGCTAATGCGTCTCGCCTTCACCGCCCAAGAGCTGCACCAACGCGGCGCTTGGAAAAAGGTGCGATGCCATGTGGGTGTGGGTCAAGAGCCTCACAAAAGCATGAGAGGTGGTCCATGTTCAGGGCTCCACCAGGGTATTCCATGGTTTTGGGACCCAGCTCGCCATGGCGGAACCCTCGGGCCCCTTTTCATCGTGAGGTCTTTCAATGTACTCCAACGGGTGTCAATTCTTGTCTGAAATATTATGTGGGTGGGTTTCAATGTTGGAGAGGGACCTTTTACCAATGACCAACGGGTTGAGCATTGGACGTTCTACATTGTTTAGCCTTTAAGACTGGACCCTTTGGAAGACTTTTCTCAAGGCACAGAGTGTTCCACTTCCGTCTTCGTGGGAGTGGAAGACGTGAACGGGAGATGGGATGCAAATGAAGATGCACATTCACCTTCACCTCATACACCTCATATGAAGAGGCACATTGGGCGCCACACGTAGTGTCACGTCAATCATGACATAGCATGATCCGAAAGAAGACGATGCGAAGCATTCCCAACCCCCCCTTCAAGGTTCCCAGGGTTTCCCAGGGTTGTACATGCATCATCATCATTTTGGTGGTGAATCCAGTCATGATTTGTTGTGCGAAACTCAGCTTCCCATCACCATCATCAGCAACACGTGCTTTTTCTTGAATTGAACCCATGTACATCTTGAGGCGTTCCTGGGTTTCCCCATTTCGCCAGTTCACCGTCCAAATTCGTGATCTCCCAAGGACTGGATACTTCAAGCACAACCAAGGGAAAGCCACACCATCTAATATTTCCTGAAAAGATCACCCGGGATTCCAAAGCCAGCCAGAGTAGAAGAAGTCCATATGGATCCACATACCTTTAGAGCTACAGTGATTATGGAAACGATTTGACCGCGAGGCGCCCGCGGTCGGGTCAGGTCCAGTTCTCGTACCTTCATTTTGGCCGTGGTATCCTTCGGGAGTCCTTGTTACTAGAAAGCTTCAAAAACATACTTACTACCAGCACCCTCCTGGCCAGGCTGTTAGTTGAGGGTTGTTGGACCCTAACAGGTCTCTGTTGGTGATCTGTCGGAGGGCCCTGGTAGTAGCTTTACTGTCACTACTAGCAATCGCCTCCAACCTACCAGCGATGGCCCTCCCTCTGGTTTTTGGAATGTTTGTTGCATGTCCTGTGCATTTCGGTGCTCGGTGCCTTTCGGCTCAGCGTCGCGGCGTCGCGATCTCGAGCGTTCGAGAACCGAGCGGCCATGGGCATCTTGCGGCATGGCAGAAGGGACGAAGCGTTCGATAGCTTCCAAAAGCACAGGGGGTTCAAGGAGCTTTTTGCAATAGGTTGGGTCAACGGCAGGGGGGTTGCCCAACTTCACAACAGTCTCAATGTTGTCAATAGAACGGTATTTGACATCATCATCATCATCAGGCTCGCAACACTAGTTTCATGACCTGGATGGACGGAACTATAGATGGGTGGCCCACTTCTTGCAGTGGAAATGCTGGAAGTTGCGACGGCGACGCTGAACCACGACACCGCCCCGGCACGCCCCACGGCACCACCTCCGTGCCGCTGTCTGGAGCCGTTCGGCAACGGTCCCAGGCGTCAGTTGAGCTTCTGGAAGAGAGGCCCTTCCAGGCGAGGACCAATCCGAGAACACGTGGAATGGGTGGTACGTCCTATACATGGACTCCCTGAAAAGAGGGTGAAGATGCTATATTGAATATGCATACACTGGGGTGCCAAAAGTTGCGCTTCTTGACTTCTAAAACATCACAA
>CAXAMN010008779.1:1308102-1357213 GCA_963970005.1 Durusdinium trenchii
GTCATGTTGGAACAGAGTAAGAAGCGTAAACTTTAGGGTTCTTGAAGTAATTACTTTGACAGTGCATGTTTCATGGAATTGTTTGGGAATCTTCTTCCCCAAAGAGTGCCATGATGTGTTTCTGTGCCAACGGACCATGGCCGGCTATAGCAAGCCGGTCTCGCCGGTCCTGCGAACGGATGGTGCCAGGAGCTCGCAAGAGATCGACCCTCCTAACACCCTTTCTCTCTCTCTCTCTAATTAGATATATAAGTGGTTTCAAAGTAGATGGCACAAACCCCTACATGTCTTTTAGATCGGGGTCCATATACACCACCCACATCGGGGATTGTGCCATCTACTCTGAAACCACTGTATGATATTGCGCCCAAACGAAAACATCCTGCCTTTTGTAGGTATTGGAGAAAAGCTTTGTTTGTGAGCGTTTTGGTTGAGACAGCCGCACTCTTCATGAGCCACAAAATCAATAATAGTAGGACCATCCTGCTTGGGTGTCCAATGGACGACCGGTGGCTACCCTATTACGCAGCTACAAAGGCCTCGCCGGACCGTGGAGTGGGTGTCCACCCGACTGGCGGCTTTTCGGGCCATGCGCTATGGGATTCCCAATGGCGCCAGGGATCCGTTTTTCCAATGTCTTCCTGGGATGCTCGGATGCTCCGCTTCCGTGCGAAACCCTCCCGCCAGGAAGATCGCTCCTTTCGATGAGGAGAGCATCGAGGCTTGACGGTGTGAACTAGACCTGGTGGACGGACACCTGCATGACCTGGACCTACGGGTGGACCCAAGCCATGAGATCGATTGGCTGGTTTCATCTTGCAGCTACTCTAAGCATTGATATCACCGAAGATCCTGGTATTTGTGAGGCAGCGAGGATAGGTTTTGGGATATTTTGGGCTCACTTTCTACTCCGGATGGCTTAAACTACAGAGACACTTCTGGTCTTTGTGCGGTAGTCGTCGTTTTGCCATGTGGCCTCACAATCCCCCTCTTTTGTCCGGTTGAAAGTGAAACTTGGTTTCCAGATCTCCCTCCTGCGCAGGTTCGATGTTTGGTGTTCTTTTGAGAACGACTCCCACCCAGCCGAACGAACGCCAGCGACGATCCGCGCGCCGTTTGGCCCAAAAGGGTGGATGAAAAACCCCACGTCCGAAAACTCGACGATGAGCCTGAGTCAGTGAGCGAAATTGAATAGCTTCTTTGTTACTAGGAAGGCACTTGTTACTACTAGCGATGCACTTGTTACGTTCGTAGCTTCTTGTTTCCATGTGGCTTTACAAGGCATTGCTTTGTTGCGCTTTGGTCGATGGCTTTGAAGCGCCTCGGCCCTAAGACTTCCGGTCGGCGCCCGAAACCGGAAGTCTTCCAGCGGTTGGCTGGTTCGTTCATTGGGGATGTGGATGGGGTGATGGTTTTCGGCGTATTCGACATGGTTTCACAAGTGCTGATCCACTGCATAGTTTTGCAAGTCGAAGGATGGATGAGATGGCCTATAGATGACCACGTGAGACGTGTTTGTTGATTTAGCAGGCTTCGAAGGGCAATAGGCTGTGCTCCCACAAGAGTCTAAAGAGCTTCGGAAGCTCTTTTGGACGAGTGGTATTCAACCAGTTTTGTTCATGAATGCCGCTATGATGGATCTTTGGTGACATGATTTCGAAACATCTCCACCCTCCAACAGTCATGGTGCCATCGACCAGGACCAGCGAACGTAGAGGAAAAATGGCCTTCCAGGGGCCTATGATGCCGCCCCGGAAGGGCTTTCCGCCGGCAGGTGCTGGATGTCGGCGCACCGCGCTCCGGGACACAGACCTTGGCGAACGCGCTGAAGCTGTTGGGCCACGTGGCGAGTTGAGCGGTGTGATGTGAGCATCGCTACTAGTAGCAGGGGCATCGCTACTAGGAGCAAGAAGCTACTAGTAGCTCCTGGCACTTCTACTAGTACTAACAAGAAGCTACTAGTAACAAGGGCATTGCTACTAGTATCAAGGGCAACGTTGACTGAACGAGCTGGTGGTGTGTGAGTGTGTGGTATAAGGGTGTCTCAAGAAAATCGAAATTTGAACCCAGCGGTTTCCATGGGTGCATTTGTATATCTGACTGCACGTGTCATTCCGCAAAGGGACCAATTCGAGGCCGTTCGATTCGAACTGCACACTCGGCAGTTCGATCGATCTCGGGTCATGAACTGTTCCAATTGTCCACGATGTGGGTCAGCTAGGCCTCTTTGAGCGACCAGGGGCACTAGCCTGGTATTGACCGTGGTAGACAGACGTGCGTGTGCTCCTCCAACCTGTTTGCAGAGTAAACGGAATGTAGAGGAAAAAACAATACCATTAAGGCTTGTTCACGGTGGTTCTATCCTATGTTATCCCCCACACCCAGTTGCAAGTTGCAGTCCAATAAGGATTACAAGATCACACATTAATTTGTAAGGGCCATTAATTAGACTGGTGCCAGTCAAGGAGAATCTAAAGAAAGACCGATGCTACAGTATAGTGTTCCTCGCGTGTTCCAAAAACATATAGAAAAAGAAACTACTTCGCTTAGACTCGAGGTGTTTGCCGTATTATGCCGTATTCTATGGTTGCCCTCCAGAACAACCAGAATGCACACCCACTGAAGATTTGCCCCCCCATTCGGTGCGCGTTCTGCGATGTGTGCGCGGAACTGCCGCACGCTTGGCCCCAAAGTGCGTGCGTGCGCTGAACTGCTGGCCTGGCAGCGGTGAGGTTACAAGGCCCTTCATTCTGGAATGATGCGCGAGAAGCGTCAACCTTGGTGTGACTTGGTTGGGTCGACCGAGGGGTTGGTGTGGCTTCGCGGCCTCATGACGTGGAGAAGGCTCAACTCCATTTTACGTGTTGTCATGCCGGTGTACGCCTAGATTTGTGACAACCAACCTCAAAAGAGACTATAGGTTCTGGCCCAAGAACCACCTTCCACTATGTGTTTCCATAGGTTTTGGCCCAGAACTTTGACACCATTTCATCCGAAGCATGAACCATCCATTTGGGGATAGGTGTGAGAACGGTTCAATGTGTGCGTGATACCATCCGACTCACTAGCATGGAAGTGGAAAATGGACCCTCAGATGAAGATGTTCCTGTGCAAAGATGTTGGGCCATCCACTTCCATGTGATGTCTTCGCCGCGAAAGGATGTCTTTCCATATACCCATGCAGTCAATTGAAGTCATTTTCCAAGTGTTGGAGGCCATCGCTATTCTAATTGCATTCCAAATGAATTGGCCAAGTCCATCATCCCCAGTCCAGTCGTCCACAGTCCGTCGACCAGGGGCCCAGCGTTTCCCCTCTTCCCATCTCCGACGTTTCGTGGGTCCAGGCGACTACATTTACCATAAAGGCAACTTGGAGCCCGCGCTGGCCAGCCTTGAAGGAGCGACCCGTGCCGTCCCGTCTTCGGTCTTGACCGCACCTGGTGCAGACCGGGCACGGGTGTGCCACGGGTGGGAAGACGGTCGCTTTCCCCACGGAGCGGTCTGGGTGTTTTACTCCATGGTTGTTACCAACTCGTAACTCTGAAAAACCACTCATAAGTCATGTTATAAGTAAAACACAAGGTAGAACAGATGGAAGAAGCTTGTACCCTCCTCTATTTTATCGCTCGGGACGGACCCTCCGAGACCTTCCCGGGCTTGCGAACGTGGAACGTGGAACTGCGTGGAACCGCCGATCAGTTGGTTGAAGCGGATCTGCAGAAATGGCGCAGAGAACCACGAATTAGATAGGATACACTTGTTTGATTGAGCTGGAATATGTTTTCTTGGTGCTGAAATTGCTGAATGTCAAAGAAATATGGTGCGTACATCGGTTCCCCGCAACTAGAGTCCCAGTTCCGAAGTTGATATAAGATCTCAGGCCGACCAGATGTGAGATGGCCACCACATGCGATGAACTTCAGCAGAACATTGTCACTTTAGTCTTGGGGTTGATCTAGGGGCCTAGGGTACTAGACCTGGGGGGCAAGGGGAGGTGTGGCGGCGAAGGGCTGTTGAGTGACCTATTACCAGACAATGCTAAAAAAAAACAATTCCGGATGTCTTGCGCAGGACGTATTATAAATGTGATCAATTACAGCAAATGCAATTTGTCTCGAAATCATTGAAGAAACCATGCTCCCAGTGAGGTGATTCGTGTAAGACTTGGGGCGTTTTTCTTTGCGCGCAGGCTACGACGCGGCCATGGACGAGCCATTTCATTTGGTCTACCGGGAGATCATGGCAGCCTTCCCAGAGGCGGCGAGTTCGGCGGATGTGTTTGGGAGCTTCGAAGCAGAGGATGAAGGGCAGGACAGGGGCGCAAGGGGCGAAAGGGAAAGGATTGCTTAGTTCTTTTGAAGAAATGGAAAAAGGATTTTCCGAGCAACAGCATGAAAAAGCCATGACACTGGAAGAATGACAGGATTCTTGGAACTAAGCCTTGCTTGCAAAATAGCACAGGATTCTTGGTGTGACGTGCTCAATGACCCGAAGCTTCAAGTGTTGAACCACTATAGACAAGACACTATAGACAAAACAACAACAACAACAACAACAACATCAACAGATATCAAGACGCCCACCATGATGGCCCATGATGTTCCAGGTCTGTTGAGCCCCTTTTTAAAATCGAAAACAAACCTCGACCAGTTCCTTCGATCTTTTTGAAGGCCAAGTTCATCTACACCATCCGAGACCCTGAGAGCTGGCACCTTGGTCGAGTGGTGACACCGAGCGCCGCGTCTCAGCCGCCGTCCGGCGGCTCAGCCGGTGTAGTGGTCCCCCAAAAGATTCAGCACGGTGTCCGTCTTGTTTCAAGGGATTCTGCTTCTCGAACTATTTGGGGGTCTAGCACCATGTGGTTTTTTGGTCGTGAACGTGATGGCCCGATTGCCACTGTGTTTGGAATAGGGAGAGAGACGGGACCAGTTGGACATGGAAAGGAAGGATCAACGTCGTCTAGTCTAGACATTGTAAATGAACGAAAGCTCAGGGCATCAGAACACACATGAGAAAGCTTCAGGTTCGCCTCCTATGACAAGCTCATGGCAGAAATGATCGCAGCCGATCAGACTGGAAAAAGGAGACTTTTTCTGGTCGCGGCAATTGAAGTGAGGTCCTTCAAAGAAGGTGGCCAACTTTCTACAGCCTTTATTCAGGTTCATTTGCTTTCGACTTCCCCGGCAGCAGCCTACCTGGCGAACATCTCTTCCAACTGCCTTGCAGACCATCCGCACATGGAACCGCGACCCTCAGGCTCAGGTAGGTCACTCCTGTAGCCCCATGACAAACAAAGCGAAGAAACAACGAAGAAAGCAGAGCCGAGCACAAGAAGAACCAGAACGCAGAACACAGGTTGCTTTGAGGTTCTGAAAATCCTCGGAGCTCCAGTCGTACCTTCGTGAAACGGTTCGGTGGGACTGGGGCAGGTGCCATGTTCGGGTCCAGTCGTCCCTTTGGAGGTACGACTGGAGCCCTTTTTGAGGGTCGACCAGGGTCCGATCACACACCAATAGCTCGACCATGGTCGACCTCCGTGCCGGGTGCCCTGCGGGTGCGGTCAGGACTTTGTTGCGCGGCTTCCGGAAAATGCATCTCCATGTGCCTGATGAGCTGCGCTGGGCCATGAATTTGGATATTTGGACGCTTGGAGAGAACTATTTCACAATCAAATACACATCCCAAAAAGGAGTGAGCGTTCCGCTTTCCTGAAAGAATACCCTGATGATCTAATGGAACTTTCGGCTCGGTTTATATACTGTATATTTGTATATATATATATATATATTTGTTAAATGATGTGCAACTGATATGCTGACTGAACATACGCAGAATGAGAATGGCTCCTCTTAAGGCTTTTGGTGGGCATGCAGAATTGTTCCTCCCAGCCACGGATTGAAACAGCTGTCCCCTGCATGGCAGCCATGGCAGCCATCCACAGCTGTTTGATGGGAACTCTAAGCTGCTACACGCCCAACAGATATGAGTCAGTGGTTTTCGGGTATTGGGCCAAGGGCACTGATGAATTTGATGGGAGTAGTCCTTGCATTTGATTCAGCAACCTGCTCCCAATCTGAGAGAAAGGAGACTTACATATAGTGATATGATTGATTTCCAGAAGGCCTGTGGATCCTGACAGATACGTTTGGTTTTTTGTCTCAATTTATGGTTTCCAACTCACGTTTGTCAGGCAGACACCCCATTTTTGACTGGATTTTCTAGGTGGGGACTTACCTCACCATCATCGATTTAAGCCCCTGGAAAAAGGAGGCTGTGGGAAAAAAAACGAATCACATCAAACCACATGTGGTTCAGTAGACTGTTGAATCAAAAGTCCCCAGCAGAATGGCCTGAATTCTCCCAAATTACTGTATACATATGATCTTCCATGTTTGGCCGTAACCGCGTTTCCATTTCCGGTCTTAATTTTCCGGGACCGTCCTTGGACCACTCAGCTGGATCTCCGTGCGTATTTAAAAAAACCTCCCAGGCAACGGCCGCTGGCCAGGGGGTCTTCCCCATTCAACATCCAAATAAGTCTTGTGACCAGATGACCAGCACCACCGGTCCCCCAAATAAGTCTCAGTTGTTGTGTCCACTGTCCACTGCGAGCAAGGAGTTCTCCTTGCACCTCCTGCAACAACTGGGGCTGTCGCTTTGGGCAAGCGGATTCACACGACGCGAAGGCGGAATGCCTCGCGAACTACGAGCACCTTGGGATTGATCCGTTTTTGGCTCGCTTACACTTTCCGGTGTAGCCATATGAATCACATTAGCTTTATGTCGGGCACGCCAGCCATAGATACAAGGAGCCAAAATAGTTTTATAAAGCAAAAACAAAGCAAAAAAAGCAAAAGGCAAAGCAAACAAAAAAACAAAAAAATGTAGCTGTGCGTATTTGTCGCTTTTTTTTTCGCTTTTTTCCTAGGAGGGTACAGCAAAAACATATTTGTCACTTTTTTTTCATTGTTTTTTTTCGCATTGTTGTCACTTTATTTTCGCTTTTTTTTTCGCTGTTTTTTCTCTTTTTTTTTGCTTTGTTTTTGCTTTTTGCTTTGTTTTTGCCTTGTTTTTGCATTTTCATTTGCTTTTATGTTGTTTTTTCACTTTTTTTTTTCACAAAAAAATTATTTGATGGTTGGCCACGTATGGCTGCCATCGCCCAACATAACATTAGCTCGATGGTTTTTGGCTCGCTTACACTTTCCGGTGTAGCCATATGAATCACATTAGCTCGATGGTTTACAAGCAAAAGCAGAGTAGATTTGGTGGTGGTGGTGGTGAGTGGTGAGTGGTGTGTGGTGTGTGGTGAGTCAGTAGAAGTGGTGAAAACTCGTTGCCGAAGTCCATGCAAAAGTGGGCCTGAAAGAGATTCGATACCGCTAAGCAGGGCTAAGCCCTAGGCAGCATCAGTTGCTTGGCCAGCTTGTGCTTCCCGTGATCCAATAGAACCAGCTGCCATCGGTGGTTTTGATGCAGAGGTGAATCGGGGTATAGACTGCTATCCGGAGAGCAACCGAGCTGAAGTCATGAGTTGTCAGGGACGGAAGACTTCGACTTCTACATTGGTCCATTGGTCCAGTGACACTAGCAGCTTTCCACGCGGACATGTCCAAGCACCTTCTTTGAGGATGTGTGGCTCCCTACGATATCTTATTGGTGATTAGTGGTCCCAAGCAGAGAGAGAAAGAGAGTGGGGCGATGTCCAGCATCTTGAACGATATACAACAATAATCTATAATAGCTAGTCTCAGACCATCCATGCATCGAATAGGTATCATATGTCTAACTTATAAATTCCAGACGTGGATGGTTATTGGGAGTGTATGTTTCCCATACGTATACTTTCACTTCGATCCTTGACATGTCATGAGGATGATCTTTTAAATAGCAATGGCCTCCAACCAGGAATGGCCTCCAACCTAATAGGAATGGCCTAACCTAGAAGCGCCCCTAAACTGATGTAGTCGTCCTTTATCCTTGAAATCTATCGCGTTTGGGACTTGAGACCCCGCCTTAAGATCCCCCTTGGTTGCGCCATACTGAAATCCTAGACGTAGACGTGACTATTTCAGAAATAAAAAAACTAGCGAAAAAGTTCGCTGATAAGGAAGTCAGGTAGGACCCAGGAAAAAATAACTAGAAATGGGGCTCTTTTGAAATCCTTTTGCTCAGGGTAGGGCGCCAGGATTCCAAAAACACGTAGGACTACAGGATTTCACTAAAATTGTAGGATTTTCTCAAGGTAGAGATGCTGGGGTTGTGCTAAGACTTTAGATATTCTAGAGATACTGGAGAGGACGCTTTTTGCTGTGGCTGTGCTTGTGCATTTGCTTTTTGCAGCATTTATCTGCTCGGCTGATAGATACACATGCTGTATATACAACATAAGATTGCAATCAATTTAATCAAATGATGGCTTGCGTATGGGGCCATGTAACCATTTGTTTTTAAATGTAAACAATGGTACAGTCGCATTTTTTGGAGTGGTAGCTGACAGAGAATTCGGGCCATGTCTTTGCAAACACCAGAGTCAGACACCAGGGCTTAGGTAGATACCCAGGATTTTACTAAACGTTTGATCAGCTTGGACTCCTTGTTTTTTCCTTGGTTCCCTACCCCCTGAACACACGTCGGTCCAAAGGATTTTACAAAAAGCACTTTTTGGGAAAAAAAGCTAGGGCACCAATGAAAAAAATACAAAGTCACCTTGGTTCAGTAGGATTTTAATACGTAAAATCCTGGGGATCTACGTTAGCGGTCGGTACGAAGGGGGATTAAGCGACTCATCTCGCTTGTCGTCGCTTCCCAGGAAGCACTTCCAGACCCTGAAGCAGGTGATCCCAAAGGATCGATTGTTGGTCTTCAACATGACGGATGCCTGGTGGAAAAAAGATGGAAAAAGACACATGGAAAACGTGTTTATGGTGGATATGTGACATATGGCACTATATGGCACTGCATTTGGTGATTGTTTTCGAAACCAGCAAAGCCTGCACTTGTGGGTCACAGTACGGGAGAGGCAGCCAAAAACAGCGGACTGAACAAGGAGGTTTAGGGTTTTCAGGATTCAACTCACGAGGTGGTGATTTCGAAAGCCCAACTGCTTGGAGAGGCGAAGAGTGGGTTCATTTGATGGAGGTTCACCAGAAATCGGTGATCGAAATCCGATTTCAGCCGCTGGGTAACTGTGAAAACAAAATTCAGTCTGAGTGGCTTTCCAAAATGCCTTGGTCTTTGATTTATTCACCAGCACTTGGGAGACAAGAATCCCGTTCTGCAGCTTTGATCAGGATGGCTGGGCTCCCTTGTGCAAGTTCTTGCAGAAGCCCATTCCTCCTTTGCCTTTCCCGCATGACGATGGGGTGGGCGAGTGGTGCCCAGGTCGCAGACGCGTCGACGCGCACAAGCTACACCACGATGCGGCGGCGCGTAGAGATGCGTGTGCATCTCTAAAAAGGTGTGGCACTGTGGTAGTGGTGCGCATTGAGTTTTGACGTGCTGTGAAACATCGTGAAACCTTCTTTCTTAAAATCTTTATGTTGGGCTCAAGAACCCACTCGAAGGCAGCGGAGCTGCTAGCAGTAGCAACTGCACATAGCCTATCTAAAAGGCAATTCTCCATCACTCCGTGAAGCCGCAAAAAATGTGCCTAAAACTGCTGCCAACGATTCCAGAGTTTCCTGAGCCACAAAGTTCAACTCCAAAGACTCTTCAGCCTCCAGCTCAGACGCAAATGGACTGGCGCAGTTCCCACGAAAAGGAGAAAACGGCGAAGGCGCGAGGAAGATTCTCCCCTCAAGCGAGGAAGGCGACAGGAACGACCAAACGAAGCGCAAAAATGGTAAAATAAAGCGCCCGACACGTGAGCCTATACCCAGTCAGTGGATAAGAGATTCGTCCGCAGTTTGCCCTATATTCTCTTTCTAAGTGCGAACAGGTCGTGGAAACATACTGTAACCTGTTGGGGGCCCAGCTATCAGGTACGACGAGCACTTCAACGACAACGGCACCTCGCTGGTGCAGTCCGCCGCCGCGCGGCGGCCCGCGCGGCGCTCCGCACACGCGGATGCTGAGCGGAGCGAGCTGGCTGAGCTGTGAGCGGAACAAAAGAAAGTGAGTCGCGGACGGAGGTCATCGACCGAGGTCATCGACCGATCTGCGCGGACTGGGTGGTGGTGGACGAGCGATGCTGTCGGATTCTTTCGACCCAACGTGTCGATCGACCAACGTGTTGTTTTTTTTTTCCGATTTGGATGGGAGGTCCAAGTGATTTGTTTAATATGATGACCCTATGACATGATGACATGAGTGTTTTTGTCTTTGCACTTACCATCACGCAGGAGACAGGAAGGCTAGAATCGGACGCATGGCACACACCCAAGGATGTGTTCACGACTTCCCGTCGTTGAGGTTAACGGAGGCGTCGTTGTTTGGCACGTGATGCGAATGTCCGGACATCGCATCACCAAACGAGTGAACCGAATGTCGTCCACAAAAGCGATGAAGACAGCAATTTGACAAAGGCTATTTACAGAAGACGTTAGGCTATTTGCATCCATTTCCTATCTCTATGAAACGACGAGCAGGGCATCGCTACGAACGGGGCTCCTGGCAGGTCCGCACGACGGAACCAGCGGGTCCGAAAGCCGTGGGCTCTGCGTCTCGGCGAAAGGGGTGGCTGCGCAAAGCCGGGAAGCAGGAAGCAAAGCTGGGTTTGGACCTTACCGGGTTTTTCATGAGTGGGAATGAATGGGTTTGAATCCGCTTTTGGTTGTTTCTTCTGACACCCTGCAGGCATTTGTGACTCTTGAGCTTGGGTTTTTTGGTTTCTGAGATGGTTGGGTGCTGCCAGCGAGGTGTTGCCACTTCCAGTGAATTGGAGTACAACTGTATTAGGGTTAACATGTGTTAACAGTTACTATGCAGTTACTATAGTGTTACATCCCGTGAAAGGTGTTGATGTGATGTTCCAACCTTTTGGCCAACGGGGTGTTGATAAGTGACTGGGAGGCCGGTCCGGAGTGGTATTCGGACCTGGTCTACCAGGTCCGAGGTCCCCACCATGCAAAAGCCGTTTCTTGAAGGGACCTCGATGTCGAGAGGAAACCGCTCCAATCGCAGTGGTTGGGTGCACGACGGCGTGTGCATGGTCTCCCAGCACCCGACGATAGTCCAACAGGGAGACCCCAGCTGGACTCAAGCTGGACGTCCATGCCAACGTGGCAGCTGGTGACCTGTAGAGTCGGGTGCTGGCCTGTCTGGCCTGTATAGCTAGATTCGATCCAAAGACCTTCACTGCCAGTGAGTTGGGACAAAGCAAATTGAGAACCCGAGACAAGACCATGGCAACTGAGAGAGGTTGGGAAGATGATGATTCCTCCACTAGAAGGTGTTGCTTTCATTTTGCATGCGTGTTTCTTGAGAGAATGCATCATTCAAAGCCGCCTTTTGCTGGTACATCATCCCTGTAGGTCTTGCCGGAGGTCTTCTGGTAGTTCCATTTCATTGAACCCCTTGACATCCCTTGACCTATGACGAAAAAAAATGACATCATCCCAATGACTCGATTTGATCTAGCTTTTCGAAAGCCTTCCAACCACGTCCTTTGAACCCAGGAATATACACACCCACTCACCCACTATCGCTATCACCCACTCACTCCATCCGGAAGCTTCACCCCCCCAACCCCCAATCAAAAACCACCGAATCTGCCTTCCTCAGCTCGAGGACCTTCGCAGCTCCACGCCGGGCTCGAGCTCGTCGGAGTCGACGCTCGGGCGAATCGCTACGACGCACGTAACAAGGGCAACAACTACCACTACAAGAGGAACACGGGCAAAGCTGAGGTTCCAACCGCCGAGAGGCTGTGCAGAAGCGTTCAAGTCTGGAAAGGCCCATTTGGTCATAAATTTGGTCACAAAAAACGCCCCTTTTCCACTCAGTGAAGTACAGTCCACTGGTTCTGGTACTTTTCTGAGTACTTGCGTTTAGCAGAGGTGATTCATCGGAGTGTCTTACATTGTCTTACCACTCTCAGGCTGGCCCAACGGTTGGTAAGCTTGGTAGCCAGTTTTCTGGGTCTATGACCAGGAGTGAACATGTCCCAAACTAATTGCCTATACGTTGGCCCCTTTTCAACCACCAGTTCCCACTAGCCGCCTCCAACAGGGTCACCACGTGAGACCGGTCCTACCAGGGTCCTACCACCCTGTCTTTTTTCAAACAGACCTGTACGACAGCCCGGTGCTGATGTGGTTTTTTTCGCACACACCGTGACCTCGGGGTCGTTGGACCACCGGTCTTCGTCTCCTCCCACTCAACAGCTCGGGAGGTCCCGGGCGAGTCGCGAACGTCCCGTCGTCAGGTAGACCCAGGAGTCGAACGTTGGAGTCGAGGCAACCGAACTTCGCTGGGCCTTTTCGAGGCGACCTCGTCAGACCCCTTCGTCATCGCACCCAGGACCTCAACCAGCTCGGAGACTGAGTTGACGCAAGCGCCCGAGGAGGCGGGGGCGAGACGCAGAGGAAGAGGGGTGGAATTCGGCTGCCGGGGCAAGACTGCTGGGTGTGGGATGTGTTTGGGGTGTGGTGGAATCTGGTAGAGAGCGTGTTGTTTTTTTTGTTTGGTAGGGCGTGGTGCAGTGCAGCAAGGCTTTTGAGAACTTGGAATTGGTCATGGTATGTGATGACTCAATAAAAGAGAGTTGATCCAAAAAATGGGTTCCAGAATGGATGTTTTCATGTGGTTCTTAGAACTACTGCTGCACTCGTCGTTTTTTCTTGGCCCGATCATGTCCATGTGGTGTGCAGTCCGCAGAGGTTGACCTGTGTTCATCGTCAGCACAGGTGGGCTTGAGGGGGATAGTTCAGTTCCCTCAATAGAGAACAATCAAATGATAAACTGAATGTTCTCCATGTGGATTAATTTATACCAGGACCTTCCAACAGGTGGTTTTTGGACGCCTGTTAACCTCTAAGCGACTATTTATATATTTTTATGGACACCTCTTGGAAGGTCCTATATATATATGTACGCCTCTGAAAAGAGTTTTCAAGTGTTATGGAACCAATGAGGACCCGTTCTTTTGGAACCAATGGAACCAGAGAGTTCCAAACCACAAAAAAAAACCTTCTGGGTGAGGCCATGACTTCACGTCGCCATGCGTCGCCATGCGTCGCCTCCGCTCCGCCCTCTCGCGTCAGAGGATGTGACTTCGACCCACACCAGTGAGACCGGCTCCGGTGAGATCAGCCAGGACGTTCTTTTCGGGTGGCCACACAGGACGTGGTTCGTTCGTCGTAGGAAGGAAAAAGGTCGACTGTGTTGGTGGCTGTCGCTGGTTTTTGGGTTCGTGCTTCGTCGCTCCGGTGGCCGGCCTGAAGTTGTGGCGACAGGAGCGGCATCACCTGTTGTTGGTCTTTTTTTGCAGAAAAGGCTTGGGGAGAATGGTGAGAATGGCCAGAGTGTTGTGCTGATTCCAAGTGGCAGAATGGCATCCAAATCCTCAGCGTGACACTTTGATTGGACCTGGATTTATGATGATTTATGCTATGCACCTATAGTAGCAAGCGCATCACTCCTAATTAGTAACAAGTGCATTACTACTAGTAGCAATTAATAATAAGCTACTATAGTAGCTATATTATATAGCTATGTTTGTTAGTAGTCGTGCACTTGTTACGTTCGTAGCGATGCACGCGACGCACTTTTAACAAAACAACAGCTGAGTTCTTTCTGGATGTTCCTCGGGCGAGTCCCAGAAGTCACCCAACAAGTGTTCCCACGGTCCCAGCCCCAGGACAGACCCAATCGCCAACGGTCGGGGGGGAGGACACCATGTGTTTGATACACACTCCCATGGTGTGTAACTGGCAGAAACATGCAGAAAAACCAACACGTGCACCAGGACCGACACGTTTGAGGTGTCTATTTTCATAGCCAAAAACACCTTAGAGGTGTCATGAGGTGTCCCAAAACCACCGGGGCGAAGGGAAGGTCCTGGTAGGGCATGGGGCCCGACAGGTCGGTCGTGAGCCGGAATCCCGTTGGATCCGGCCGCACCAGTTGGAAAAGAATCTCTTTCACATGCATGTACAATATACAAATAGCTTCCAAAGATTGGCTCTATATTGTACATATCAGTCATGCAATTTCCTTTTAAATAGTTATACTACTAGTTATAGAATGCATCGCACTGATCAGGTCACTTGGTCACTGTGTGTTGTAACTGCTGTACATGTTCATGGTGGTCACTTTTGGAACTGTCACAATGAACTGTGGGTCACAGACACTGCAACCTTTTATTACAGTAGGAACTTTAAAAAAAAGAACATGGCTGTAGTAACTGTCATAATATAGCTGTTTAACTGTATCTCACACTTTGGTCTATAACCATCATAGCTCAAAGTCATGTGTTTAAGTATCCCTTTCTCGCTCTTTCAGAGTGCCAGTCTGGGTGGGGTGCCATTGTCCGTACCGAAGCGGGTGTACGACTCGCGGTACGACTGGCGGGTGCCGGACCGCAGGAGCCCATCGACTTCCGCGCGTCGACGGTGGAGACGCTCGGCGAGAGGAGTCCAAACCGATCGGACAGGGCGGTGGATGTTCAAGGGGGTCAATTCACGAAGATCATGGACCAGGATCATCCTGGACATGGGTGTCCAATATAGACTACCCTACCTGGTTTACAGGTTTTTTAGACAAACCATCCGTTGGAAGTGCTATAGGGAAGTGTGTTTTTTTTTAAATGTGTCATTTCCCAGACACTCCATGATACTCCATGTATGCCATGTATGCCTACATTGTGGTGGTGCCACGGGGGGGTCAATGTAGGCATTAGTCCTATGGCAGTCCCAGACGGGTCGTGTTTGGGTTTGGAAGAAAAGCGAAAACCATCACGAACTACACCCTGGAAGACGATCCCATGGACCCTGAGTACACCACTGGTTGGTAGAGGAAACACTCTTCCAGGGGGGCCAGGACGTCAGGGTCTATGTGAGATGACTCGGGAGTGTAGCCATTTCCTCTCGGCCACGTGGCACGACTGGCGCCGAGGATCGCCTTCCCCATCGCCGCCGAGTCCGGGCCGCCGGTGGGCACGGGGGCGGTGCGACGGGCGGGGCGCCAGAGCGCTTGGCTGCCAAGCATGGAAGATGGCCAGGTCATGGTGTTGGCGGAGGAGCCGACCCAAAATGTGCAGAAAGTTGCCGGAAGGTAGTTTCTCCAAAGCTGCCGGGCTCCAAAGATGACTGCAAGGGCCACTAATTTGAGACTAAAGACATCGAAATACGAGTCACATGAACAACATCTACACATCAACCATTTCCAAACACGGTGGTTCTTTAAACTCGCTTAAATAAACGCAGATCATTTATTATAACATGGTACAACTTGATCAAAATATGGCACAGCAGCAGTTTCAAAGGAGTGAGTGGATGTTTAAAGGAGTGGCATCCAGTGGACCTTCTAACCGTGGCGCTCACCGACCCGTTCGCTCGGCGCTCCCAGGTTCGGCGATGAGGTGGCGGAGGGCCTCCGATCCAGCGACTGGGGCGAAGACACCAGTGACCCCTGCGTGGGGGGGTGCGAACAGATGCCGGGCGAACGGAAGCTGTGTGCAGTGTTTCTGTGTTTCTGTGATTGTTTTAATTTAACGGAAGCTGTGTGCTGTGGATGTGTTTCTGTGTTTGTGATTCTATGTTTGTTTTGTGTTGTCCTGTTTTGTTTATGTTCATTTCTTGTATGCCAGTCTTCTTCAGGTCGTGACCGAGTCTGTGTTTGCAACCTCACGTCGGGACACTTCGTGACAACATCCGATCTCAAGTTCTCAAGTTGGGTCACGAGCCGAAGGTGTTCAAAAACCAACGGTTCTATAGAGCAATTGACTCGACCAAGTCTATAGAACCCTGGTCTAGTTCTATACAGACTATAGTGTTCTACAGGGTTCTATATAGAGTCAATGGTCAATTGTCCTGGCAATCGGACGCTTGACTCCGGGTTGACGGATCAGAGGCGCCCACGGTTTGGGCTCCTTTACGTTAAAGAGCGATCCAAAAGCATGACCTCGATCCTTCCACGCCCCAACAAGCTCAGAGAAGAGGTGTGGAAGGTGGAAAGCTTCCAATAAGCCAACCCTCCAGTCGAGTGTGGAACTCCGATGTGGACCGAGGAAGACTCACGATCTCATTGAAGAAAAGCAGGCTTGAGGGCGGCTTCGCACCAGCAGACCCATATATACACATGCTGGTACACCCAAACACTCCATGGGACTGTCATACCTACCGATCAGTTGGGGTGGTTGACCCATGGAGTGTCTGCGACATATATTAGGTGCCCCCCCCAATAACCAAAAGACATATATGGTAGTACATATGGTCCGCCCCCCATGGTGCCCTCCCCAAAAAAACATGCAAGACATCAACCCTTTCCCCAAAAATCCGTTGGAGCCATCCGTCGGAACGACGAATCCGTCCTCACTTGGGACCGGTGAGGTAAATGGGACCGGCGGCAGCGCGCCTTGCAGTCGTGGCCTGGTGGAAGTGGCAGCGTTTGGGACTCGCTGGGTCGGCAGGTGGTGGAAGTTTCTGATATCTTGCGGTGGTTGGTACAGAAAAATACATGCACTGCCACTCTGGGTGGATGAAGGGTCCACTTAGTAGAGCCCGGATGCCGCCGACCTCTCCTTTGTCAAGGGAGCGACTGTTGACAGTGTCTGACGATGCCTTTGGAGCCCCATAGAAACAGTAGTAGTCTAGGAGAAGCCCCAGGTCCCCTGCGTTTTTAGCAGCCTACGGCCTGGCCCTGAGGCCACCCCAAAACCTGAGGCCCCGCCACAGTGAAACACCCTGGCCCTGGAGGTTTCAATGGGGCTGGGAGTGGCCACTGACAGTCTCTAAGGTGGCCGTTGGAGTTGAAAAAGCATAGGCAGAGGCCACAGCCAAAGGCACTGAGGGGAAAACAGGCAACCATTCCGCCCGGGGTCGGCGGATAATATAGCAGCTATAGCAGCTTGAGCCCAGGCTTTGTGGGGGTGAACCAGGAAGATGGGGGTGCTCAACCACAAAGGGTGATTGAACCTGGTGCCATTGCACGCAGGTCACAGAATGAAAGGGTGAACACTTCGTGTAGGGCCAACAATGGCTTCAAAGTCGATGGCGCAAGCCCGTCCACAAGATTGACATATAAGCGACCTTTTTGATCCTTTTTGGATTGCGCCATCGAATCTTTATTCCACTAAATAGTTCCAAAGGGGAAGCTGCACCCCTGTGACGCCCTGTGGGGCCACCAGCTGGCCAGCACGTCGCCACCTGCCGGTTCGCGCGGAGAACAGGCATGTAGGAGAAGAACCGTCACCTAGGATTCCAACCACCCTTCTTTAAACAGCCTTGACCCGAACAACCATTCTAAGTTACCAAGGACTTGGCACTCCAAAACCCAGGTCAACCATTGTTAAACAGGGTCTTGGAAGGCGAACGGGTGCACATGGGTGACGTGGAGGTCACCAAGGGTCCAGTCATCAACCATGTTCCTTTGAGTCTTCGGGTGCATGAGACCTGGCATGCCAAGAAAAAACAGGTTTCCGTTCTGCAAAGGTGTATCAACCAAACGACAGGGTTTCCTCAAAAGGAGTTTTCAAACATTTCACCTGTATTGTAGAAATGCATCAAATTTGAAGCTGTGAAGAACCACAGGCTTCACCGGAACCCTTGTCGCCGATTCTCCAAGGATATCCTCGGCGTTGAACGGTGGCCACCTTTGGTCGTGCGGCCCCTTCCGCCACTTGGGGCCGAAGACTGGCCGCGGACATCGTTGGTGGTTGGGAAGACCTAGAGGTGGAGAAGAAAGAACTTGGAGTTCATAGGGATCCCATGAAGGTGAAACAGCTATCAATTTCGATGGTTTTTTGGGATGCCCTACACTTAGAGCTCACGCAAGTCCACAAGTGTTCCACTATGTTCCACTTGTGGAAAGAATTCGAGATTCCCCCCCCACCCTGGGAGGACTTGCACATGTTTGAAGGAAGAAGTTGCTACTCAAAGGTGTTCTTCTATGGAATCATGTTCCTTACAAGTCCAAGTCGACCCCCCAGGAAAAACCTGGACCGGACCGACACTCACCGACAGACCGGACACATCTCCACCGCGGAGCTCGCTCGCCGCGGTGCCAGCGTGCGCACTCCAAGCAGAGAAAAGAGTTTCCCCATATGGGCACTCAGAATTCGAATGAAAAAAGGAAAGTCAACAAAAGAACACCTCTTGCAAGCGCGCGGGCGCTGGAAACGTCGGGCGTCCGTCTCCTTTGTGTTTGCCCGATGTTTGGTCCAACGTCGCTGCAGTCATTCGACGTCGCTTTCAGGTGAGAGACGAGGAGCGTGGCGAGTGAGTTGCCAAGTCTTGAACCATGTCTTGAAAGATAAGGCCAGGAGAGGGCGATTTTGGCGCTAGGGTGGCTATCTGTGGGGCACCCTTCCGAGCTGCGGTCAAGGGGTATGCGGAATGCGTCATGGGGAGATGGTCCTCAGAATGCATGACCTCACCATGTGATGAAGGTGGCATGCGGAATGAAAATGGCTCCTGAATAGTGACGATGAATGTGATGATAGATGCGAACATATGCGGATGTGTTGGGTGGTTTTGGTTCGGGTGGACGCTTTTGGGCCGGGCAGGGTTTGCGGTTGCAGAGCTGCAGCTCGATCGAGCATGAGCTTGCGATGAAGTACTCGTATTTTGGGTTTGTCCGACAGTTTGTCCTAAAACCTGCAATGTAACAGTCGGTGAACAATTATAACTAATTATTCTTGAAGGCCTTTACTAACAATCATCATCCACTGTTATCTCTAACAGTCTAGGAACCAAATGATTAGTAAGAGGGGGAGCTCCCTTGAAGAAGCGCGAGATATCCTGCACCCAATTACTGGAAGCTAACTAGTAGCTAGTAGCGAACTTCTCCCTTACTTAATTCAGCAGGCGCCTACTTAAGTAGGTAAGGAAGCAGGGCCGCGGGCTAAAAAAGAATAGGATAGACCCAACTCATATCCAAAAAGGGATCCGGAGTTCAAAGAACTGGTGGATAAAGTTCATTCGGCGGTTCACGAGGATTGTGGGAGCAAGGTGCATAGTGCTGGGACAACTGGGATTCTTTCGAGAGATCAACGACTTGGTGATTTGGTATCCAGCGGAATTGCGGCTAAGAACAGGTCAGGAGTCGGTTAGGAGATACTAAGACGCCTATGCCTATGCAAGTTCAGTGTACGTGTCAGCTTTGGATACGTCATTCACACTGGCACCGCTGGCATAAAAGATCATAAATGGTGAGCGTTCTTTGGTGAGGTGTACCCAGTGAATTGGGCTACGCACCGCGACGAAGGGAAATTCTGATTTCGAGTTGTTGCATGGTTTGTGTTGTTTGGAATGTTTGATGATGGCAGCGTTGGACACCAAAAGAACATGAGAGTCGCTTTGCCCGTTGTTGGATGCAATCACCTTCTCAGCACGTTGACTGCCCTCTCCCGAACATAGCTACCACGTTGCGGATGGAAAGACGGACCTCAATCCACATGTCTAAAGCGATTGTTGTTGGTAGGGCAGAAACCAAAAGAAACATCGGCACGCGCCTTCGAGGAGGCAGGATCGTTCAACCAATTGAAAGATGCTGAAATCCACAAATTATTTGTACTTGCACCATGCTGTTTGGGTGTCCTGGCTGGAGATCCCAACACGCAGTGTAGGGTAGTCCATTGGACACCCAGACAGGATGACCCAAGTATACCATACAGGTCAATGACCTGATTTCACTGGAGTTGGTCATACATGGTCATACAAAAACACAACTCGTTTGGAGGTCAAAGAGCAGGTTGGGTCTTGGGTCCCTACTGGACGAACGTAGGGAGAAAGACTTGGCATATAAAGACTTGCCATCCAACTCCCGGTCACCACCTGCAACTTGGGAACCAACTCCCCATGGGTCAAGCATATGGCGGGCCCATCCTTTCCACCCGCAGGTGATCCCGGTGAAGTTGGCAGCTCTGCAACTCTTCCGGGACCAGCGAGTTGGGTGCGAACATCGGACGAACTGCACACGAACTGCCTTCGATCTTGGTGCTTGAGGTTAGCTGATTACGTTTAGGAATCTTATATTGCAATGAAGGGGTGGCCAGTTGTAGCTGCATGTCTGGCATGTTGATGCAATTTGCTATTGCGATGTGACACACAGATAAGTGAATTTTTGTGTTTGCTTCCTTCCTGAACCTTCCAGCAGTGCAGAATTCTTGCCTTTTCATCCATATAACTGGCCAAACAGCAGAAGTCTTGCGGAAGTTGGAAGAATCAGCTATGACACCTTCTGCAAAGCCGAAGTTGGTTTCCTTTGCAAAGCCGAACCTCCGAACTTCCCAGTCACAGGACTCTGGAAAGTTTGCCCCACGATTCCAAGGAGTTGGTGGATACGTTCGTAGCTTCTTGTTACTATAGTCGTAATGCCAGGAGCGCCCCGTTCGTAGCGTCCTGTTACTAGTAGCGATGCACCTTACTAGTAGCAGAGAAGTGGGCCCTTCAATTTGTCCTATTCTTTTTGCCGGGGCAAACCTTCGTATTTTTCTTCATGTCCCCAAACCTTCCGCCATGGAACGACTCGTGACCGGGCCGCCGGGCCACCTTGGGGAGGTGAACATGTGACCGGGCAGGACACCTTCGAAAACATTGATCCGGCCGTCACCGTTGAAGAGGCGACACCGAAGAGAGCTGACCGGTTGGGGGGAGGAAGAACGGGGGATGAAGAGCTGACAGCCTTGGCCACACCTTAAACCTCCTTAGGTGTTGAAGGTCTCGAAGATACTTAGGTAGGGTGATTCGGGGCTCGGAGCTTGCTTGAGGCAGTTGAGAGTTGCGCCAACAACTCTCCGTAAAACCGTCCGGATGATGGTTTGGAGGATTTTTGCTTGCATGTTGGACACTAGGAGCCACCCCCACAATCAACAAGTTATCATATGTTGATTGATATTGAGTGCGTGCTATGTTTTGGGTATTTGGCCTTTTGACTCACACGGGCTACCATGACATGGGCGACCAATCACTCGGTACCGAGGTGCAGCACGCGCTGGACGTGCTCATCGGCCCGGTGATGTCCTGCCTGGGCGACTCCAACGTGCGCTTGCACGCCGCGGGGCCCGGCGTTCGTTCGCGGCGGCTTCGTTCGTAGGATAAGAAGGGGAGAGAAGGGGAGAGAAGGGGTGGGAGGGGTCCTGGTTCAGATGGGTACGGACTCAGAGAATGCGTGTAGAAAGGAGGTGAATCAGAGTCAGAACATCCCGAAAAAGAGCTGGATTGAAAGGGTGGTACTTCGAGGTAGTCTTTAGAGCTATAGTCCTAGTTCTAGTGCTTGCACATGCTTGCACACCAAGCTTACACCATTTCATCGTCTTTTGGAGACTGCATCGAGACCGCAAAACCTGGTGATCTGCCCTCTGCCATTTCATCTTCGTCTTCGCCACTGCCCGCGGGGGCGGTCCGACACCTTTTTGGGGCCACCCGTTGGGCATGCTTTGCACTTGGATGCACTTGGCCGATCAACAGACCGACCGCGTCATTGCTGTGACAGGTCGACCGGTCTGCCCAAGCTTCATAAGCACTGAGAAAGCCTTTTCGACCACTGAGAAAAACCGTTTGAGACCAAGCACGCCACGCCACGCCGCTCTGGTGATTGGTTTCTTTTTCGTGACCGAACGGATTTTTCACTCTGAGGAGTCTGCGCAGAGCAACTTGGTCTTCGCCCGTCCCTGGGACTCAAACCGGTGGCTTTGGGAGAGATGACGGTGGAGGCTTGCCACAGAATGCCCAAACAACCCATGTATGGAAACAGCTTACAACCACCCCAGTGTATGCAAATCATCCATGAATGGGTAATTTGAACATGTTGGAACGGTTTTTTCACCGGTGGCCGTGGTTTGCCAGAAAACCTACCAGCACCTGACTAGTCACCTGACTAGCCCCGACTTCATACAGGCACGACCAGTGCCAACTGGTGTACGTGACATCACGAAGTCCAACGGACGGGGCGTTCGCAGATCACACCGGGAGCCGTTGATGCTGAACATGGGTTTCATGGTGGTGCGTCTAGCTGCTCCATCAGCAGAACACCGTTTCCTGGGTGGATGCATTGGTGCCGTTCTTCATGGGAATGGTACATGTTTGACCCTTCTAGTTGGGCCACTCTAGTTGGTAGTTTGGAGCTTTTTGTTCACCTTCACTGCACAACCGGCCACAACGCCAAGGATACCTCCTGGGCGACAAGCTCCTACATCGCCTACGAGCCTTTCTGGAGCCGAAGCGTGCTGCCGACCGTCCGTGCATCGTTCGATCCATCGTTCGATCTGCGAGCGCTGAAGGCGTTGCGAGCGCGGTTTGGAAGTTCCATGACTCGCGGCTTCGCGTGACACCCACCACGGGTGGTGGCGCTTCGCGTCCCCACGACACACTGTGGTTGGCTTCCATGACTCGGTACCGGAGACACGTGGCTTCAAAGCTGAGCCAGAGTCCGACAGAACCCTTGTGACAGCAACGGTATGTCTTTTTCTGAGCTGTTGGTCCTAATATGTCCAAAAGGCTCACCTTACGACAGGCGTATACACGCCGCGAAACGAACATCGAATGCCTGGAATTTGCATGGACTTGGTGCCAACGGTGCCAACAGTTGTAGTAACAGCAGCACCTGAAGCAGAGAAGGAAATGCATTCGAACATATTGGAACCAGTTTGTATTCGCATGGAATGGGCCACCCACTAAAACCTTGCCAAATAGGACAAACGGACAAGGTGAATTTCTGCTTCAGCCCGGCAGAAAGAAAATGGGGTTCTCCAAAGTTCTTATTTTGCAATGTGCTCCAAGTCTTGATTTAGACCCCCCAAATCAATAGAACAGTGTATATAAATCCTCACTCAAAATGTGTTGGGGTCCACTGTGGTGCATTTGCAGCAATTAGCAGGACATAGCAAGACCTTGTTCTCGAGTTTGGACCCGGCATTCTGAACCAAGTACTTGTCATCCTGCAAGGATGATGCTTCTGTGGGATTCTTTTTCGCTTCAGCCAAACCTCATTGACCTGGAAGCTAGGGCAGTAGCTCGTCGTCCGCTCCACTTGCCGCGCGATGGCGCGGCTATGGCCAGCGCTGGTTCTGGCATTGCTGGTGCTAAGAGGACGGGAACCAGCCTCACAGGAAGGGAAGGGAATCCCCCCGACAGATTCTCTTCAGGTCTCCATTTATAGATCAAGGGCCATGTCGAAGAATCAAGATCGGATGTACTGATGTACCGCAGATGTCTTTCATCCCTCACTTCATGTTGATCTTTAAAAAAAACGATTGGAGTCTAGCCTGGGTGGCTGTTAAGGGGGATTTTGTTTCCCCCAGCTACTCAGCAACAGACTCTACTCAACAGACTGAGCCTGCCAGCTTGTCTGGTCAACTCAACCTGTGATTGATCAGTGACATGCCTTCCCCCAGCTTCTCAACCTGCCAGCTTTTCAACTCAACCTGAGTCCTCCCAGTTTTTTCTGACTTAGTCCGGAAATGAGGACGTGAGTCGTTCCAAATTTTCACGACGTTTAAAATCAATTTTCATTTCATTTCTCGGTTTATTTATTTTGAAAAGTCCAGGCATTAAGTTTAATAATAGTTGGGTGCAAGTTAGTTTCCCGTCGTGATTTACCCAAGTCTTGACATGGATAAATCACGACGGGAATAGGAAGCTTTTGATTTCTCAGTCATTGTTGTCACCGCAGCTGTCTTTGTCATTGTCACCGCAGCTGTCCTTGTCAGTCATTGTCACCGCAGCCGTCCTTGCCTGGTGCCAGTCACCGTCATTTTGTGCTTGGACCTCAGCTACATCCCCTCTTGGCCATCATTGGCATCCATTAAGTATTGATGATCAGGCCGGATGGATCTACACGAAGCCATCGAGAAGGTCGAAAAGTGTGTGGTCAGCTTGGTCAGGACGCACCCGTTGGACGCACGCATTGGACACACACATTCCTTAATTCGACACCTCCAGGAAGAAAATCAACGTGACCTTGGATACCTCGATCCAGCTGGTGGAGTCCATGATGAAGCGAGACATCACCGAAGATGAGGACAATTGTCATGTATAATTTATTATGTTAGTTTATTATTTTTGAAATTGTCACTGACCTCCATGTACTGCTCTGTTCGTCTCTGACCTCAATTGCCAGGCCATGCAGGTGTTCCAGACTTTGAGCATCTCCATGAAACTCATTGAGAAGCCTCCTCAGGCCAGATATTCATTCCTGTCATTCCCGTCAGTTGATGTCATGGAATTCCAATGTCAGGGCGAAGACCAGGACCCTCCAGGACCAGGACTGCAAAACAAGCAGAACGGTTACGCTGAAGCTTGCTAAGTGGATGTGACAATAATAATACAGTGATTATATAGTTTCATTTGACAGGAGTTACGGTCGCGGCGCTTTGCAAAGAGTGTCAGTGACTGAATAATAACAAGCGTTCTGTAAGTTGCCATGGCCAGATTCCATCAGAGCCACCTTGATGCCAAGGCGTGTTCAACATAGCCGATTCTGACGAGCACGACTGTTCTGCCCCGTCCTCCTCCTCACAAAGGCCGGCTTGACTCTTCGGCCACTTGCTGTCATTGACTCTGGAGTGCCTTGATTTTGTCATTGTCATTCACCACATGCCAAAATGTTTGAGGCTGAACGATGTTTGGCAATGACATTCAAGACATTCAGTCATTCAAGCAGTGCAAGTGGCACTCAATGACATTTTAATGACACACACTGACTGTTCTTCCACGATGAACTAGCCTTTTTGCACAGTTCCTCCGAGTGAAGCCATGTCGTCAACGCCGGCACAGCGAGTTATCATTTTTGGATGGGCTAGGAAACCCAAGCCCCGATACGACAAGAAGGCTCAGGCGTGAATATCGTCATCATTGAGTTTTTGTATGTTTCAATTTAATTGTTTGCGTTTGTTTGAGACCAACTTTCAACAAAGCAGCATCAGCATCATCTGATGAGGTTGATGTGATCCTTGATTGCGGATGGAGAATCTCGAGGCCACATCATTACTGGAAAAAGTTCAAGGATCACTGGACCACAATCGACATAGACCTCGCAGAACACCTCTTCCACACCAAAGATGGCCACTATTGGGGCAGCCGTCACAGCGGCTGCGCCCATCACGAAACGCAGCGTGGAGTGACTGGGCTTAACGATCTTAAACGCACGTTGAAATTGAAAGAAATTGTCCTGGGAGTGTTCTTGCCCGTGGCTTCAGCTTGTGTTGCAGGTCTACAGCCACCGACGATGCAAAGATGTCGTGCAGATGATCGTGAACTTATTCAACGAGAATATCCTGAGGATCTTCCTTTCATGCAATGCTGGGTATCATCGCACTGGAGCCTTTGTGATGCTGATCGCAAGCATCTTGTGGGCGCTTTGGACACTGTCAGTGTCGTCATTGTCAGTCATTGTCAACTTTGTGCTGTTACTGTTTGTGATCAGATTGTCACTTCTTTGGCGACCCGTTAGACAAGCCGTTGAGGAAACCGGAGTGTGGGTATGCCCTGTCATCGTCTCCCTCTCAGATAGTTGGACCCATGACATCCAGGACTGTGAGAGCTTCTTGTCACCTTCCAGTGACTCTTTTCAGACACGGTACCTTGAAGGCAAAATTTAATGTCTTAAAACCAGACATAGGTTGAGTTGACAGCTGACGGGTTGAGAGTTGTCTAGCCAAGGCAAATGGCATTTTATCGGAACGCCGTGCTCAGGGTCATTGGCCGGAACCGGGACCTGCAAAATGAAGCACGCTACGGGTACTGGTTGGGGGCATGCCTTGATAACTTCTGGAAAGAAAACACCTGCAAGCCTTGGCCGTCGCTTGGCTTGTGTGCAGTTGAAGTTGTCTGAACTTCTTTGCGAACTTCATTGCCATGTAATCATAACAAAATGCAGCTAAGGTTGGTTCGTGACGATGCTGACAAGACAGAGGACAAGGCTGAGGTTTATGAGGTCGAGTCAGATGATGATGACCAGCCAGTGCCACCGTCTAAGGCACGACGAGTACAGGCGGCATCCACCAGTTCCACCAGCCCACCAGTTGCGTTCCACCGTGGAGAGCTCACCCACCTCCGCCTCAAGTTTCCCCACACATCGGCGATGAGGAGGCTGTCTTGACATCCCACAATATGCCAAATGGCCTTCGCACCATCCTGCCCTCAGGTTGCATTCGTCGTGACAATGACAGTATCATAATATTTATGACATAATTTTATGACAGTCGGCGTAATAACAATTACACTTGCCCCAAAAAATAGGCGCGTCAGTGACTCATTCAAGTCAACTAAGGCACGAGGTTTTTGCAGACGCACAGCTTGATGAGACTGGGCCGGCCTTACGCATTGTCGCGACGCTTCCAGTGGCCCGGCAACTAAAGTTTGCCGCGGCGTGCTTTCGTCAGTTGAAATATGGCATATATGGCGACAGGTTTCACAAATACATGTCGAACTGTATCTCCTGCGATGTCACCTGGTTCCTCGGCAATCCTCAGCCCGTGGGTTGAAAAATGCGGTGCCTCATTGCTCGTTAATTGACATTGATTTATTTTGTCATTGTCTTGATTTGTTATTGTTCTCAGCTTCAAATTCTCATTGACTTGTCATTGTCTCCATTTGCTCTTCATTAGAATGTTGCTTGTTTTGTGCAAGTGTTTGTTGCAATCAATGATTCAAAGCACGGTAGGCCAAGCGGAGATCCTTGACAACAAGGCTGGCAGGCGTCCCAGGAAATGAATGCCTGGAGTGAACCGACGATCTTGCCAGGCCATCAGATTCGTCTGCCCGCCTTTTGGACTAGCCGAGCCGCTAGCCCAGGAGAACTTCAGTCATGAGTTTTTGCTACAGGAGAGTCAATGTCAAGGGTATGCAGCCTTTATTATGTCAATTTATGCATATTTATGCTCAAGTCAGTGACGTGCGGCGGGGGGGGCACAGACTGATCAGCGTTTTGTTTCTGAAGCACGGGCGGCGGAAACCATGCCCGCCATCTTGATGTCCGATTGCGCCGGATTGGAGCCTTTGAAAGAGCTTTGCAGGTGTGAGTTGGGTTTGAGACACAACGAAAATATGATTTAGTATAAGAGTCCTTGCCAGTCAGTCACCCAGTCGCATTGCGTCAAAGGGTTCTTAGCGTCTCTCCTGCCAGGAAAGCAAACGTGCCATCAACCTTGGCCTATGCCTCGGAATCGGAGCCAGCTCTCCGCAACCGCATCGCGAACTTGCACCCGAAAGCCTTTGTTTCCGATGATGCCAGGAAACACCTGCCAGGACATGTTCGGAAGAAGGTCAAGGGCCAGACAAACCCCGTTGTGTACTCGGCAGGTGCGCCCTGCCAACCCTATAGCAAGATAGGCAGACGTGGAGGAGAAAGCGATGAACGAAGCGATCTACAAATGACCGTTCCTTGCCACAACTTAACTTAATGAAACAATTGAAATTGACGATTGGTCAGCGCCGTGTCGCTGCTGTAAGCTTGCCTAGGCTGCCAATAGGATCGCAAAGATCCAGCCGGATGCCTTCTTGCTCGAGCAGGTGCCCGACATGTCAAGCACAAGAAGTTCTTTGGCAACGTCTTGGCCAAGTAACTCGACTGAACCACTCAGTCCTATTTAAATTCATTCGTAATGTCTAGTCATTGATTACCAAAAGTCTGAGGCTGCGGATGCCTGGCTACACCGTGAAGCACAAGGACTTTGCGTCCAGTTAGTTGCAGTTGTTGGGTCACGTTGTTGAGTCCGTCAGTGATTTTCCTAAGTTGAGCTGCGTCAGGTCTTGAATTCTCTTTGTCACGGAATGGCCACTGAGCGGAAGAGACTTTGGATTGTGGGTTACAAGACCAAGAAAGCTAAACGTCATTGACCCAGCTTGCCTAAGAACTTGGCCAGTCCAGTCAATTGGCTCCTTTTTTGATGAGGCGCCTTCAAATTCCCGCTGCCCTCCAAGAAGAAAGTGTCCGTGCGGCAGCTTATTGCAAAGCTGCTTGTCACTGACCATTAGGTCCGACGAGTCTAGCATGAGTTAAAACATCAAACATCTGCGCCTAGCCATCCACACAGTAATTTGCTCAGGAACAGCCCGGATGCGCGCAAGGGTCCTCCCACTTGCAAAACTGGGGTGCAGCGGTTGAAGGAAGCTTTGGACTACATCAAGAACGTGAAGAAGCGTGATCCAAGCAAGGAACTGTGGTGGCCACCTCAGTTTTTGATTCGTCGTCGTCGTCGTCGCTTCACTGGATTTTAAAGAACCTTGGAGGTTCGTGGACACGGCAGCATCGAAGACCTTCAAAGGCAAACCCACGCGCAACAGGTCAGGGGCTCAGTGTTTTTTTTTGCAGCTCCTGCGTGTTGCTCTGCCTCACCGGCCCAGGCTTCCAACGATCACGAGGTCCAGGGGTGGAGCACGAGCTTATTATTGCACCTGCTGGGACCGGCACTTGACCAGTTCTGACACTTGACAGTCAAGTTAAATGTAGCAATGTTATTTTTAAAGCAATGTAATCGCCATTGATTGAATTAATTGAAATCGTCCGTGACAGGAAATGGCTGTGATCATGGGGTGGCACAACTCCAACTTTGATGGTCTCTCAGAGCATCAGTTGGGCCAAGCTGTCGGAAACAGCTGGCCATTGGGAGTGGCGCAAAAGCTGTTTGACGATTCTCAGTTACATTTAAAATTAGTCGTCGTGCTGAGAATCCATTCTGTTTGAATGCGAACGCCCTTCCATTCCACATGCCGAGGAACTGGCGCACATCTTGGCTTGGAGGAAGTGACAAGTTGCGGCTGACGCAGGCTTTGGGAAAAATGCTGGGAGTGTCACTGACTGTCATGCCAAGTTTGAAAGCCAGGACCTTGTCATTGTCGTCGTCATATTGTCCTTCAAATTGTCGTCGTTATTGTCCGTGACCGGCTCAAGATGGCGAGAGTCGGGGATTCGGTAGCCCTGGACTTCCTGGACGGGCAAGGCCGCCAATTGGCAAACACCTTGTCCAGGCGCGGGCCAATCGTAGTCAGAGACATCAGAGTTCAAATTATTTCAAATGGCCAGGCATGGACAACAAGCTCTTGGAATAGTCAAGTACTTCGACAAGAGCAAGTACAATGACATGTGCAACTTCCTGACTTCCTCACGTTCGGACCACATCAATGACAAGAGCAATTGGATCATCAACACTGTGAACAAGCATGTGGAACAGTGTTGGACTCAATGTTTTCTGGTCACATGTCATGAGTTTTTGTCAGGCGTGACAATCAGATTGTCATCGACCTAAGGAGAAACCATGAGCTTGGCTACCCAACAAAGGCGTCATCAGGTGGGATACACTTACCATGAGCTGCGGTTTGCCACCAGTGTCCCCTCTCAGGCTCCGGTGACGGCGTGGCCCCAAACAACCAGGCAGCAGCGTCGCTTTCCAGGCCGGAACGCTTCCAGTCAGTCTAAGTCAGTCTAAGCCTGTCACTGGCATTGAATGTGAGCGTGTGTCACTGTCACTGACTCTGAAGAAGATGGCTCCAGCAGCGGCTAAGAACTGCCGCTCACCCATCATCGTCATCACGCAAACATGCATGCTTGAAAAAATGTCCGATGTGAGCCAATGAAGCACAGTTTACACTCACACTGGAGCCTGTGCCATGAAATCACCTGGGAAGAGCTCTGGCAGACTACGCCGCCTCATCAGCAAATGGAAAACTGAGTATCCATGGCTGACAGACTCTGGCCAGTGTTGCTTTGTCGGCATTGTTTGTGTCAATTGTCCGACAAAGTCCTTGACAGAGTAATTGTAAGTGTTTCACTCGATAAAAAACCCCTAAGCCCAGGCAAGCATTGTGGTTGGACCTTACTACCTTCAAAGCCGCATAAAACTTTGGTCGCTCGGCATGGCCACTCGCTGCTCCACCGAAGACTAGAAACGCAGAACGGAAAGCTTCAGAGGGCAGATCTGATGGGGGCGCCAAGCATTGACGACTTTTGCCAATGCATAGAGGACGTCAAAAAGGGGTGCTCCTTTCGCAGCTCCAAATTTGGGAGGCGGGGGCTAATAACAAGGAACAACTGACAATAACAAGGAAGGCATTTCAAAGTGCTGACACTTGTCTGATCATTTTTCTGCCAGGACCAAGTCAGTGAAAATGCTCTGGCTTCTGAATGAAGCTATTATGGAACGCTTCTGGAAAGAAGTTGATCAGAAGAAGAGCCTTGGACCGCAACATGATCATGGGCAACTGCATTAGGCTTAGCTGACACTGTCCCCAATTGGTGGTCATTCACTGACTTTGTCATTGTCATTGTCACATTCCCATTTGTCATTCCTTAAGGATGATGAGTGCCGTGGTTGCTCAAGATGCTCAAGGCACACTGCTCTCAGTGAGAGTTACTGTGGTCACCCATGATCGCAGCTCGGAAGCACATAGTTCAGCAAATTGCAAGGGGTCGTCTTATGTTGCTAAAGCAACCCGCCCTGTTCTCCGCCCAGGCTATGCGGGTCTCGAAGAGCATTCAATGATGGTTCTCGTGGATGATGACAATGCAGGCTCTTACAACCTCGCTCAATCGACTCGAAAAGCCATCCGGAGGCTCTTTACAAAGAGGAGGATGCCGCCAAGGGGATGGAAGGGTAAACGCAACGTTGTCCAGTCGAAGCTCCTGAACAAATTGCTAGTAGCTGTGGCCACGGCCTTAAATGTCATCCTTGCAATCAATGACTCCACGACAACTTGTCAGTGACTTTCATGTCTAACTGTGCGAGGAAATGTTTGCCACCAATGCTGCAATGGACGAAACAAAGACCACACGATTGTTACGCTTTGGCTACACAGATTCTCAAGGGTCAAGGGTTGAAGGCCGGTGTCCGTCATTGTCTCACCGCATTCTCTCAACGTCATTGTCTCTCAGGCCTCTTTCCGGCCATGAGGATGCGCGTGCGCGACAGAGCGCACGCTACTTCTAGGCCAGGAGACGTCAAGACCTTGACAGCCTAAATTAGGGCAAGATGCACGATGAGTGTCGTTTAGTTTGTGAATTACATGGGGCTCAGTCAGGCTGTCGCAGAAGTGGAAGTGCAATGCTTTCATGAATCGCATCTTTGAAGATTACATTGCTGGGAAGCACAGCGTGTGTGGCTTGATATGGCACAGTCCGCACAATAAACTTATTTTCAAGAAGTACGTCTAGGCCTTAGTTGCTACTTGCCGTTGTCATTGTCCAGGAAGAGGTCTTTGTTGTCATTGTCTTTTCTGAAACGTTTCGGTAGCCCTGTGACAACCTTTCTCACCCAAACCTTCCATCCGGTAGCGCTCGTGACAATCACTGCGCTGCAGGTGCGACGCATCCGGAACTTCCACTGCAAGATGGCTTGTCTTCAGCGTGCGAAGCACCGTCATGAATCCACCTTTCGCCCGATGGCCCGCTTCCTTTTGCTGCTCCCAGCGGTATTCAGTTGCTGCCAGGAGACCCTTTGTCACAGTCAGCTGCCTTCAGTGGATAAGTTTCCCTTGTGGTTGATTGATACAGCGACATGAGATCGCCGGTCTAAGGATCGCTGCAAGGAAGCAGAACAAACCCAAGGCACGAGCCCTCAGTTTTTTGCAAAACGTGACTGCCGAGCAATTACTGCAGCTGGGCATGATGTGTGATGCGGCAGACGAGGAACTGCGTTTGCTGGATGCTTACTGACATTGTCATTGTCATTGTCATTGTCACTGCCGTTGTTACCAGCTGCCTCACATTTCCAACAATCGTCACTGACAAACAATGAGTGGTATGCGCCTACCCGGCCACTGAGGCTGAGATTCCATGATAAATCCACAATCGATTCTACAAGGCTGAACATGGTCATTGAGCAGCTGTTTGAGAGGTTGGCGGCGCTTTTTGTCAAGAAGGAATGCCTCAAAATCCATGGCTATACTTACCATGTTGCTTGTTTGATCGCAGTCACTTGCTTTCATGTTCTTTTGAAACGGCGCTTTGATCCTGTCTTGGACCTTGGATTAGGACTTAACCGCCGATTGAGGTAATGACGTGGTTGGAATCCAACAAGACACTGATCCAGCTGCCCAAAGAAGTCCGCCAGCTTGGAGGCGATTTGGACAGGTGTATGGTGAACCGGTGCCTGGAAAGAATGAATGGGTGGCTGTCAGCGGCTGTGGCAACAGCAAAGGCAGAGTTTCCAGACTTTGAGGGTCAGTGTCGCTCAGCGAACTTATGTTTGGCGGGAAATGCAGGTATGCTGACAATGACTGGCAATGACCTTGACTGACAATGACTTGACAATGACTTTCAGTAATGAGGACAATGACTTGACAATGACTTTCAATGAGGCGCCTTCAGCGCATTCAGCTTGAGACCCCGTCCTTCGATGTCTGAGATTACAACGAACCTCCGAAAGCTGCATGTAGTCTTTGATGAACGCTGCAGCCCTGAACAATTGGTGGAAGAGTTCAAAGACATGGGGCACTTTGCCCAGAGAGAGAGATTTTTGGCCGCAATCCACTTGAAACAATGAACCGAACTCAGATGATTGCTAATTGTTAATTTTCAGCAGGGCTGTTTTAAATTGTTTTAAGGAGGGGTTCTGAATGCGGACGTGCCGGACATTCAAGCATGGGCTTCGTCAGTGTCAAAAGTGCCAGATCAATGTCCCAACTTGCTGAAGATGGTTGCCAGAGCAATTTCTTGTCAGTTCACAACCAGCTCTTCCAACGAGCGTGACTTCGGCGACCTCAACTGCTTCTTTGGTAAGAAGCGCGGCGGTGCCTCTGTTTGTGTGAAGGCATGCGAGCGCAGGGTTCGGTGCTTTGCTAAGAAGAGCGATGATAGATCCATTCGGGACCTTTGCCATGAAGCGCGCAAACTATGGGTGGCGGGGTTCAATGATCAACGCCATGCAGGGGCAAGTCGGGGGTTCAATTGGTCATCGGGAAAAGCCCAGAAGAAACGTGAGACTTGTCAGTCAGTGAGTCATTGACAATGAAACTAAATTCAAATCTTCGACAAGGTCGTTCCGTGCCTACGTTCAACGACGACTGACTGAGGAAAGAGACCGTTCTTCAAAGATCACCTCTGAGAAGGCCTTTGCCAAGCGACGTCGGACTGCCCTCGATGAGAAGATGAAGATGTTGCCGAGATTAAGCCCCCACCAAGTTCAACAGCAGGCAAAGAACAACGCTGGCACTGAGATGCTGACTGACATTTTGCTTCATTGGGTTAATAGCCAGTTGAGGTCATTCAATTCAAGGTCAATGATGACTGAAACACTTAGATGGCTGTCACTGTGCCACGTCATTGTCATGTGTATATTCCGCGCCTTAAGTCTAATTACTGTGCCAGTTCAACCACACTAAGGATGTGGAAAGGAAGATGGGAGCGTTGCGGACATCAAGGCGGCACGCAGCACAGCAAATGGGAATCCTGACCAATAAGGAGTCCAGCGGCCGTGAGGGCTACCACACGTTTCTTGAGCGCCTTGTCGAAGTCGTTGGCTGTGAAAAGTTCCACAGTGGAAGGACGATTCGCAGTCTCATGTCGTTTGACCGTCTAACTTTTGGTGAGGAATCAGCGGAAAAATGATCAGGCCGCTGTCAGACTCTCAGTCAATGTCAATGTCAATGTCAATGACTCATGAAGGCTAGAAATCTTTTGTCGATTGTTTTTTGACTTTGTCAGAGTCACAACTTCAAGGTTCAGAAATATCGAAAACAGCAAGATCAATTTAATGCGCCGATTTCGAAGTCTTTGTGCAGCTTGGCTCTTCCCGGGAAGAGGGTATTCATTTGGTCCGACGAAGACGCTGGTGGTAGACGCGACTACTTGAAAAACGCCACAATAACCGCCCACTACTTGACGGCGAATGCTCATTGTGTCAAGGACCGACACCTACTTACTACCCCTCAAGCTACTATTAAATCGTGATCTGACCCATGCCAGGACGTGTCCGCGGTTGGCAAGCGCTGCGAATGGATCAGCCGCCTTCAAGGTCACTTGGTCTTCGCTCTCAGTGGGCCATGGATTCAGCGCCTTAACAGCCAAATTTTGTCTTGGTCGTCGTGAACGTGACAATTTGACAAACAATTGAGGGTTGTCACTCTTTTCACAAAAGCCAGGTACGAGCCAGCCAACCACATAATGACGCCTCGAAGATTGTGGGTCACGGCCGAGTTCACCGCCGCCCACCCTGCCTTGTCCGATATTCTCACCTTGTCTTTGAGACCGGGAAGTGGTGGTTGGAAGTTATCTGTCACTTGTCTTTGCTTTTGCTTTTATTGGTCAGTCAGTGCAACCAAATTATAGTATATACTGCTTTTAGCAAAGTTTTTGAACTGCAGCCACTCGAATTTGAGGACAAAGATGATTTTCTTCGTCGAGCACAGGGTGCTGCAGAGTCCACCAAGACCAAGCACATGCTGGTGATTGGCACAACCGCTCAGAAGAGGCAACTTCGACCTGTGCTGGGCCGGATTCCTGTGTATGACTCCCGTGATTTTATGACAGCAAATAAGTTTTTGACAATTGTCAAAAGCATGGGGTTGAACCAAGCTGGCATTTAGAAATCTGATACCTTTCAGATTGGCTGGCTTGCAAGGGGATTGAAGCCTGGTTGAAACCGGGCCAAAGACTGCGGCGGGAACCTCGCAGCTGTCAAAAAAGCTGGTCCATTCTGTCATGCAGTGCAATGTTGAATGAAATCACAGTTTGTTTCTGAGTGAGGCGTCAATTGAATTGTGATTTGAATGAACGATTTGTTTTGATTTGTGGACCGTCAATGACCATAATAACTTAATAATTTAAGTCACTGACTCCTGATCTGATTGGTGTCTCTGCGAGTCCGGGCGCGTGTCTCTGCGAGTCCGGGCGCACGTCTCTGCGAGTCCGGGGATCCTGGGACTTGAGCCAAGGGTTTTATTCAGTAAAAACCCATGTCTCTGCGAGTCCGGGGATCCTGGGACTTGCAGAGCCAAGGGTTTTTTCGATAAAAACCCATGTCTCTGCGAGTCCGGGGATCCTGGGACTTGCAGAGCCATGGCTTTTAAGAAAAAAAGCTTAACATCCAAAAGAAATAGGTGGGGGACTTGCAGAGCCAAGGGTGCCAGGACCCTTGGCTCTGCGAGTCCCGAGATCCTGGGACTTGCAGAGCAATGGGTCCAGGCCCTTTTTTTGACTTGCAGAGTTGAGGGTGCCGGGACCCTTGACTCTGCGAGTCAAAACCCACTCGGGACCCATTGCTCTGCGAGTCCCAGGATCCTGGGACTTGCAGAGCCAAGGGTCCTTGGCTCTGCGAGTCTTAACTTTTAGCCGAAAAACTTTGAATTTGGCTGTGGATTTTAAGATACTATGTTTCTGCGAGTCCGGGCGCGTGTCTCTGCGAGTCCGGGCGCGTGTCTCTGCGAGTCCGGGCGCGTGTCTCTGCAAGTCCGGGCGCATGTCTCTGCGAGTCCGGGCGCGTGTCTCTGCGAGTCCGGGCACATGTCAATGTCAGTCGGAAGCCGTTTCGTCGTCGTTATTGTCAGTCATTGTCATTGAACATGAAAATTAATTGCCAGCATTGCATGGCCGTTGCATTCTGGTTTCGAAGCAGTCACTGACGATCATTGTCGCAATGTCCGGTCGTAAAGGCAACTCATTTTGGCCATGCAATGCAGGCTTCAGCCAGTGTTTTGATGTCGATGACCCAGTCGAGGACTTTGTCGATGACAACAATGACAAGGGCAAGGGCGACGGGACTGAGACTGAGGACGAGGGCCTGACAGAGGAGCTCTTGCAACGGCATGACGAGAAGGCGAACGACGACGCCGACTTTGACCCGAAGGCAGCAATGGAGTTGAATGCAAAGGCGAAGGCCAAGGCATCTCCACTAAAGAAGCCTACTGCGGCGAAGGCCAAGGCCAAGTCCAAATCCGGTGCCAAGTCCAAGGGCAAAGGCAAGGCTGCTGAATCTGCTTTGAAGAAGGTGGCCACTAAGTATGACAAAGAGCAGCTAGCCTGCAAATCCTCATTCAGGATCAGTTGTCCTTTGCAATGTCAACAAGACTTATGAATGAATGATGGTCTTGTCAGTATTCAATTGTCAGCGAAATAATTTCATGTTGGCCAAGGCCAAGACCAGGATTTGCCGGGTGCAGCAAGTGCCGTGGCGGTGGATGCAAGAAGTGCAAACTTCCGTCAGAAAACATCGACTAATTTTGACTGTCAGGGTGGGTGACTTGAACCTGATGTCACTCACTTACATATTTTAGAATCCTTTCAAACCAATCGGCCGGGATGTGATTGGAAAATCAACGTGCGAGCACGGCAGTCATTGATCCATTCGACGGTTGATTGTCTCTGAGGAATTCTTGTGTTTCATTTGACGGCAGCCGACACTGACTAGTTTTCTGAATTTCGTGTCTCATATTGATGACTCACGCTGCTGTCACTTTCGGTCGGGTCAGTCACTGACTGTCAAATTCAATGTCAATGTCTTCTTCATAATTGTGTAATAATATTTGACTAATTTCACGACACTGACCCCAACGACTACTACACAGTCACCCGCAACACAGTCACTACTACTACACAGTCTACGCAGTTGCCTTGATTCACTCCGACTCCTCGCCCGGAAAATGTCGTCGCTGTCATTGCCCGTTCCTGCCCACAAGCGTCGGCGCTGTTCAGCTCCCTCCGTGACTTCTGCGGCTACTGCGTCTTCCGCTTGCAGCGAAATTCACAAAGCGGCCAACTCGAGATTTCTGTCTGAAGCCGAAGACGATCTCAACTATGTGATGTCGCGCCTTGTCGTCAATTCAGTGAAGATTTATCGCTGCCTTCCATTTCAGGACGGAATAGGCCCTGTGTCATTGTCATTGCAGCTTCAATCAAGACTGACTGACTGACTCAGACGAGGCATGATGCATTTACTGGGTTGGCTTCACTTCCGCCCACGAACAAGCACATCCAGGCCGTTGATATGAGATCCCTATTGGCTTTGGACGGCACGTCCCAAAATTCTTTTACTGGAGGAGGGAACGTTGGCTGGATTTCAATGAGCTGGAGTGCGCACAGCGTTCCGGCGTTGCGGAACAGCGTCAAGTACCTTGCAGGCGGCAAGTACGCAAAGCCACGGCCATTGGTGTGCGATGTCCTATTGGAAGAGGACTTGGAAGCCAAGATGGTCAAGGGCTTGCTGAAGAGGCTCTCCCCTGAGGAGGACCACGCGGCCTTTGTCCGTGCAACACGCCGAGACCTTGAAGCGGATGAGAACGTTGATGAGTCATGGTCGCCATTATTTTTTTACAATGATCATCTTTCTATTTTTGATGTTCAGTTAAGCCATTTGTCACCCTTATTGCCTCGCTGTCACTTGCACAGTCACTGTCACTGAGGAATGGTTGTCCTGCTGGCTCTCAAGCACCATGACGTTCCACAAGGTTGCTGCGGACGCCGACGCCGCTACTGGGGCCAAGCTGTTCTTTGCATCAGCGGCTATCCGTGAAAAAGTTGGAGGCGACTATGAGGCCATGTACTATGGTTGTGTGGCTTGACTTTAAAATTGATCGGCGTTTCAGCATTGATTGTCGACTCAGCCGTCACGCCGTTGGACACGGCAGTTGAACAATGATAATGATCAATGGCAATGATTCGCGAATAACAATTGTTATGTTGAGTTGAGTTTTTGAACTGCCATTTAAGGTCCAGCGCGTCTTCCAAGTGATGGCTTTCAAAGACCTTGCTGAAAGCCAGCATGGCAATAAGTTGAAGGCTGCCGATCTCCTAAAGTATTGGCAGGCCAACTTGACAATCACGTCGGGCGAAGAGATCACACTAAGCTTTTTGGAGTCCGTCTTGACCACATGGAACTGTGCGATGAAGCACCAGATCTTGCGTGATTCTTGGCTAAAATAATATGAACGCAATTCAAAATTTGCATGCCGTCGGTCATTGACATTCCGCACAAACGATTTTCCAAAACACAACGACTGGCACTGGCAGGAGATGGTCCTACTTGGAGAAGAGATGCTGGGGAAACAATCCCCTTTGAACAAGATCAGCAAATTTGATGCCCAGCTGCAACAATCGATTAGTAGGGTATTGGCTGCGCTAATGATTTGACTTGCAGCTTTAATTATGCAATGACGAGGAGGGCCTTATCCGCGCTGCAAAGTCGGACCCCGATGCCATCCAGTGGATCCTGAGTTCCATGTATGACAGTTTGGTGAACCAGCAGTACCAACCCGACTTGATGACAGTCGGCTGGCTTGTTGGGGAGCGCGGCAGAGCACGAAGCGGGACTGTCTTTGCACTGCTGTGAGTTATTCATGTTTGTAACGAATTATGTCATTGACATGTTTGCTTTGATTGTCATTGAGTTTTATGTTTCAATTTTGCCAGATGTCGTCGGTCTTATGCCAGGATGTATGCTGTGTGGATGTGGAAGCGAGACAACCGTGCCAAACTGTTTGGACGGCTTGATCAGGTGTTGCCCAGAGAAGACATGATCATTTTGAGGCTCCTAGTCACCTTTAAACAAATCGTTTGAGGGCGGCGTTCAATGACTTTAAGTATTGAAAAAAATAATTGGATGCTGTTGTCGTCGTGTGCTTTTTCTTGTTTCCCGCTCATAGCTCTGGCAGGGATGCTCTCAAAGACCACGTGAGTCGGAGGCAGAAATTTGGTGGCTTTGAATTTTCCAACCAGCTTGTTGGCCACCCAACTGCAAAGAAAGCTTCAGTCCTTGACAACAATTATTGCTCTATAATGTTTTAATTGTTCATTGTCAGTGACGAAAACCATGACGACATGTTCAGAGTTTGTCAATTGAATGTCTTAGAAGGCCATAGGAAACGACAATGAGCTGCTTGCCTTGAGGCCCTGACCCGAACGCTGCCAAGCATGAGTCGGACTTGTCGTGGATGTCGGCCCTGACATCAAGCGATAGCGCCACGGTGGGCCGATTCCTGGAAAAGATCTTGTATGGAAAGGACGTGGACCCACAAATCAAGAATGCTCTTCGCTGGGGATCAGATGTCAACGACATTCTCAGCAATGAGGATGTGAAAAAGATCTTTGACATGGAGAAGTTTGAAGCAGACATCGCAAAGCAAAAGAGCGATGCAATCAAGACGAAGGAGGGTGATGGGAAAGACGAAACGGGTGCTGCTGAGTCTGCGAAGCTGGTCAGTGCGGTGACACTGGTTGGAGGAGACAAGGTTGATGCAGAAAAGCTGGTCAATGACATGGAGCAAAGCGATTTGGAATTCCTCACTGACGCATTCAATGACGCTTGCAAGTTGGCAACATCGATGGTCCTGCCAATTGATTCCTCTGTGAGCATGCCTGTGCTATCCAAAATGCTTCGTCACTCCAACCTGGGCAAAACGGAGGGAACTGAGACCAAGAGCGTGCTCTACTGGATCGATTCAGAAGCAATGGGGGAAGCCATGAAGAACGCAAGGCGGTCGCCATGTCCTTTCGACAGGGCTACTTTCGACAAGCTCATCCAGGCTATGATCCTGATGCGAGCCACTGAAGATCCGGATATGTCAGACCCTTCAGCGCTGGTCCTTCCAGAGCCCCATCCATCTGACGTGCACCTTGACTAATTCAATAAATTATGGTTCAGTCAATGTTTTTTGGCTTCAGTTCAGTCCAAGTCAGTGACAGTCGTGTGGTCTCGTTATGTCATTGACAGTCAGTGACTGTTGCTGAGTCACTATGGCCAGTGGGTCACGCACTTGCTGGCTGAGGTTCCTCTTCTCAGATGGTGGGCGCGAAGCCTTGCAGGTGCATTTCCGCAACGTCATGAAGGAGTGTGGGTGCCAAGTGAGCACCTTGCACGTGATCTACAGTGAGAACTCACTTCGCGAGCACCGCAAGGCACGATCGCCATCGGGACAGATCCTGGACCGCTCCGTCTCTTGACACTTATTGAATATTTTTTGGCCATGTCATTTTGAGTGTTTTATTAGACCAATATTTTGACATTGACGGCTAAGTTAGCCGAGGAGTCAAAGTTCACAGTCGCAGATGCATTGATAGTCCAAAGCCCATATGCAGAACAAATCGTTCAGGGACTAAAGCGGTGGGAAATCAGAAAGACCAACACTCGCAAGCGCCACAGAATTGGTATCATCAAGTCCGGGTCGTCCACTGTCATAGGAGAAGTTGACGTTGTCAGTTCTTTTCAAGCCGACCGTCAAACACTTGATGCGTCAATTGACAAGCACTGTTGCAGTGACTTGCAACCATACCTGACAAAGAATGCTGCTGGTGGGGCTACTGTCGCCTGGGTGTGGGTATTGGCGAATGCGCACGAATACAAATCTCCAAAGCCGTATCACCACCCTGGAGGGGCTCAGTGCTGGGTAAAGTTGCAGAGCGCGCGAGCGGCCAATGAAACAACCGATGACGCTAAGCTAATTATTTATTAATTTAACTTAAAATTATATAAATTGTGATTGTCGTTAAGAGTCACACATTGAACAAAGTTTGGTTTGAACTCATTGAGCTCAAACCCGCAGTTTTCATTACGCCGCCTTTTGAGGTCCACAATCTCAAGCAGAAGGAGACGTTCCTTATTGGCACTGCATGCCCGACAAGGTTGGTCAGCATTGTTGGCCGGCGCGACAATGCTGTCTATGAAGGATCCACGTCCGGCGATTGCCTGTATGGTGTGAGCAAATGCACCTATGAAGGGTGTCCAAAGCTTGGGCCGATGGACAAGAGGACGCTCTTGGCAGATCGGCGTTTCAAAGACGCCCGTGACAAGGATGCCGCAAGCCGCGATGGTGCCGGCGACGAGCCCATGAGCTGGGATGCAAGGTCGGCACCCTTGGTGGAGGAATTATTGCATCACTTCAGGCCAAAGGTGCTCATAATCTCAGCTCTCTGTCCCAGCCTGGCAGCGGTCACCATGAACGCCGAGGTCCCGATCATGGCTCTGTGAAACTTGGTTTAAATCAGTGTGATGTCAGGTTCCAGGCCAGGCTCAAAGTCAGCAGCGGTCAGGGTGAGAGTCAGCAGCGGTCAGTGAGTCAAAGTCAGAGTCAGCAAGATTGAATATAGTAATTGTCAAAGTCAGTGTAGGGGTAAGTGACTGTCATTTTGTAATAGTTAGTCAAAGTCAGAGTCAGCAGCGGTCAGTCAATGTCAGAATATAGTCATTTAATGTTAGTGACTGTCAGTGACAAGTCAAAATTATGTGTCGTCGTCGTCGCTGACAATTGGTTTGCTGAGCCCTACCCGTCGGTCTGAGGCACTTCGGCCAAGCATGCCCAATGGTTCATGAAGGAGTCACAGAAGCTGCTCTTCAAGATGATGGCAGATCCCAACTCCAAGCACTTCAAGTCAAAAGTCCTGGCGCTTGTCAGCGGCGGGGAATCGGGCGAAGATCCTGGTCGTGGGCGTGGCAGGGGAGGACGCGGCGGACGTGGCCGTGGGGGGCGTGGCGGCGGACGTGGCCGTGGTCGCAATCGAGGTCGCGGCGGCAGTCGAGGTCGAGGTCGGGAGCCCAGATCTGTCTGACTCGGACGAAGTGATTTAATTTTAAATCGTCATTATTATTTTAACTAAAACTTAATCCACGATTTTGACTCCACGATGAGGCGGTGATGGTCCTGAGAATAATGACGATAATGGGCCTGAAGACAAAGATGATGGTGAGGCGGGGCCATTATCTTTTTGGCTGTAGCGCTGAGTTTGTTGACGAGAAACGCCCTGCCATTTGCATGTTTTTTTAATGACTTTAGCTGTCAAATTTGCTGAGGACGACGGCGGCAATGATGAGACAGAAGAAGAGGAAAACTCCGAGTGAGTGAATGCGTGAGCTGCGCTGAGATGCGGCGTGTTGGTCACTGACCGTTTTTTAATGATGGACAGATCGAGTCAGTGTCTTTTCTCCTGTGGACCGGCACACGGCCAAAAGCTTGATTCTACCATCGCCAGACTGATGAACAGTTGGATAGACTCTGATGAAATAACTACTGTTACTGTTGATGGTTCCTAATTTAAATGCAACCTTGATTCGGCGAAAGAGCGAGCTTTGTCGTGACTGAATGAGCCTGCGTCTCAATGCAACGCAAGTCAGTCTTGCCCTTTTTGACGCGTTTGGCTGGGCTGATGGGGCCCGGCACTGACATGGCAGGTGACAAAATCATTGTTCCAAATGTTTCATCACTATCCTCGTGGTTGTAATTGGTCAAGATTCAGTGACTGTCAGTGTGTCAGTCAGTACTGGAAATTCTGAAGGGTTTTCACGATCACCTTCTCAACTCAACGGGCCTGACAGGCCCACGGCTACTACCAGCAACCTCCCGACAGCCTACTGTGCTACAGTTTCCTTTCGGCAGCCTCCCGGACTCGGATTCAAACTCAGGTTTAAGAATCGTTTGTCGTCTCTGTCATTGGTTCCTTCAACTGCTTAGGTGGCGCAGCAAGTAACAAGGCAAGTTTGACCACGCACCCTTGAACTTGTCTTTAATGGGCTTTTCAAGTTGGCCAGGATCGCGGCGTTGCTGATAATGATCATGATGATGCTGACGACTGGGACCCAAACGATGATCTTCAATAGCATGGTCGGCCGGGGCCAGAGCTTTCATTTTTTGATTGACAATTAGCTTACACCAATCCAGTGACAGAATGAGCTGATGGCACCCCTGACATCATTGTGACACTTTTGAAATCATTGTAATTGATGTCACTGAACACTCTATTCTTTCTATCAGGCTTCTGCGACGCCGCTCTCAAATTCCAGGCTTTGGCCTTGGTCGGTGTTTCAACACAATTTTTGATCAAGTGCAAAATTCAATTAAATGCATCATGATGTCATTGACAGTGATGTGTGGCTCAGCCAGTGTCAGTCATTGTCAGTCATTGACCCCGAATCACATCAAATCATGTCGGCGCTGCTGTCTCTTCTTGGTGCAGTTGTTGCTGCAACTATGGCTGCACAACTGCTGTGCTACCTGTTTTGCTGCGGGCGCCCAGCTCCGACTGGCAAGGTGATGGTTGAGAAAGGTGTGCAAACTTCCCTGTTTGAGACTGAGACCAACGACGTCAGTGACTGCCAAACGCATGATGTGCGCACACCTTTTGCTGGTTGCATAGCAATGGGGACAGAAGTGGCAGTGACTTCAAGTGGCAAATGCATCCATTCCCTGACTTGCCGCCACGTAAAAAACAAGAAACACGTCCAGAAGTTGACGTTGTGTCACCATTGCCTGGCCTGAGCTGATAATAATTCAACGCCCGGAGTGGTCCCAATTATTTTCAATTCACCTTGCACAAACAACGACGAAAAATGAGACCGTCAACTGCCGCTGCAGTATTAGTAGGTTGGCTGGACCGATTGGACATTGGTTGTCGTCGATGTCCACTCTTCCTTGTTGGTTACTGTTGCCGCTGAGGTCGAACTACTGACTGAGTCCACTGAGAGGCGGCGGTTGGGCAGGATGATGTTTTTGTCAATGACCTTTCAATGACGTCACTGTATCCCCGGAAGTCGCTCAACCTTAAAGTCGCTCAACATGCGCACTTAAAGTGCACTTAAAGTCGTTCAACCTCGCCGCCAGCATCATGTCGTTGGGGAAGGAAAATGTTTTTTTCTTGAGACCGCTGACTGATGCAAGTAACCGTTTTCTTCGACAGTTATTGACTTGTTGATTGTTAATTGTTGCATATTGTTGCAGGGTATGACTTATAAGGTTTAGTGACAATAGCGGGCGCCCGGAGCTTTCGATGCGCAGCGCGTCATGGTTGAGTCGAGCATGGATTTGCTGATTGAGACGTTGGCATTACTTCACGAATTGAAGTCAGAGTTGAATGTGATGATCAAGCAGGTGGAGAAAGTGAGCAAAACCGTAGAACGCTTGGCAAACCAACGCGAGACTGGGGGTGACCGATCTCACAGAAGCAGGTCTCCCATTCCAGTGTCTGAAGAGACACGGCGGGAGCGTCAAATCTATCAAAGGAGAAGTTCGTTGTCAGCTACCCAGATTTTGTCATAACTTGACGGCTTGAGACTGTCAACCAACCTGCGCCGGGCAGACAAAAAAGGCACGACGCTGATGATGTCAATATCATTGCCATTTGTGATTGAGTTGCATCCGTTCATGTAATGATTGTCATTCTCATTAACAATTGTGTAGTACATTTGGTTGTCCCCGCTTTGGCCGAGGCCTGCCAGCAGCCGACTTGAGTCCGCAACTGTGATGATGCGTCAGCTCTTGCAGTGATTGACACTGTAGTTTGTTTTGAAGGAATCAAAGAATCAACTCTTGTCATGTGAGCAGCGTGATCTGTGGGTTTGTGATTCTGGTGCCAGTCACTGAAAGAGATCATATTGGTGTCAGTCATCCAGCCTTTCTCAACGAGCCCTTCTATTCATGAATGAACCCTGTCTTTGTCAATCAACAGTTCAGTTAATCAAAACAAACGTTTGCGGAAACTCAAGTCATATTACAAAATGTCATACTGGTGCAGTTACATTATTAACGCCGGGCCACCGGGGGTCTGTCATTGTCATACATTTACAATGTCAACACCAAGTCCCGATCAATCGCAGTTTTGACCCACATTCAAACTTAGATTTGCCCCATTAAAAAGACAAACAAAGTTTGGCTTTAACAAAAAGAAAACCATTGTCTATAACAGTATGGAGCAAACCAAGACAGAACACATCAAAAACGCACAAGTAAAAAACCTACTATAATGACAATGACAAGTTTCACATTTTCATTTTTAAAACAATGGTATCAGTTCATTGTACTGCATTTGGTGGTTGTATGTCCCCGCTTTGGCAGCCGGCACTGGACAGTTTCGCAGTTGAATAAAAATGATGAGTCAGCTCTTGCAGTCATTTGCATTGTAGTTGAAATTGATGTTTCAAGGAATCAAGGAACCAGCTGTTGCAGTTCATTGTCATTGTAAGTTTGCGTGTTATTCGTGTCAGAGAGCACTTTGGTGTTGGTTCAAAAATGTCCGTGGGGTATCGTCATTGTCATGGTTTAATGGCTGCAGTCATTTTGTCAGGCCCAAATTCTTCCGTCGGGTGTCATTGTCGTGACCATGTCCAGCCGCGCAGAACAGCTCAGGAGAATCGCTCGCGAGCAAAAGGCCCAGCAAATCCTCGAGCTCTCCGACGAAATTTTTGAGTTGCTGATGGCCATGTCCCCAATGCAAAGCAGGATGGAAATCATTGCGTACCAGCACTTCCACTTTGACGGTGGTGATTGGCATGGCATATACCATGCAAATCGCACTGTGTTGCGGGTACTACGTACCCCAGAGCTGGGCAATAGCAACTTCGCCAACGTCCTAAGGTTGCATGGATTTGCTTACGGTGATTTTTTTATTTTCCCCCTCCAGTGAGTGAATTCCGTTTGACTTGAGGACTTTTTTTACTGTTCCTGGTGAAGCAAATCCAAGGCTAGCGTTGCCAGCCTATGTTGATATGGAACCATGGTTGCATTGATCATTGTTGAGTCATTGTCATCCACATTTGTTGATTTGTCGTCATTGTCATGTCATTGTCACCTGTTTCGACTTTAGTAATAAAAGTAAACTGACTTTTTATTATGTCATTGTTATGTGTTCTTGTGTTTGGGACTTCCCGGACTTCCCACAAATGGATAGTTTCTGCAGCTTCCCTTGCTCTCGTCATCTGAGGCCCTGATGACCAACGACGAAACCCTTGGAGGCAGAATGGAAGGCTTCATGGCGTATGTTGCATTGAGCAATAATCCAGATTGCCACGACCCGGATGTAGTTGAATGGCTTGAAAATTGCCGCCGCCTATGCGTGGCTTTTCACAAATGGTCACACTTGTGCCATTTACAAGAGAGAATCACCAGCTTCGAAGATGTCGAAGCAGTCAGTGGCAGATTCTCATTTTTGGCTTTGCCGGCGCCGCCTTAGGCCGGTAATTTCAAAGGGCACTCGGCAGCGTCTTTCATTGTTCAACAGTTCACTCTCCTTCACTACTACTGTGTTCACTACCCAGTATTTCAAACCAGTTTCACTGCCCTGTGTTCATTACCCTGAGTATTACTGTGTTCACTGCCTTAAATTAAAATACAAACCACTGACTGTTACTTGGAATTGTTGCCGGAAGTGCCCTTTGCTTAGTAGGCTCGGCTTAGCTTTTGAAACGGTACTCACAAGTCACCAGGTGACCTCACACATACATGACAATGACGAGTGACTGGAGTACCAAGCTGAAAAGCCTGGCTGGAATAACAAACCATAGTGTTTGTCGTCGCTGGATCTGTGGAGCGCGGTGGAACATCAGCATTGAGTTTTGGTGAAATTGCATAAACATGTCAGTCATCATGTCATTGACAGTGAATTGATACCGCTTGTCGTTGTTATAGGATCATTGTCATTGATGTTTCCTGTTACAAATGTTTTGTGTAATTATGTTTGGCGTAAATCTGCTGAGTTTCTGACTTGTTTTTTCGTTTTGTGGCATTGGCCTTGCTCCCCAAACAAACAATACTTGTCATAATTTTGTCAACTAACTTAGTTAATTTAAATGCCTGGACTTTTCAGAATAGCTAGACTAAGACCAGTGAAATGTCAAGTCTTGAAAATTGCATGGGGATTATTAAGCGTTTCAGCTTCTTGTGAAAATTTGGAGCGGCTCATGTGTCCTCAATTTCCGGACTTTTCCGGACCGAGTTGAGAATCTTATGGGGGCTAAGATCAGTCACAAGCTGGGTTGAAAAGCTGGGAGGACTCAATCAGGTTGAGTTAAGAATCTTGGGGGATTTGTTGAGGCTCAATGATCAATCACAGCTTGAGTTGAACAGCTGGCGGGGCTCAGGTTGAGAAGCTGGGGGGAATCACTGGTCAACCACGGGTTGAGTTGAAAAGCTGGGAGGGCTCAGGTTGAGAAGCTGGGGACTTAATGGTCAAATTGAAAAGCCGGGAGGGCTCAGATTGAGAAGCTGGGGGATCACTGGTCAACCACGGGTTGAGTTGAAAAGCTGGAAGGGCTCAGGTTGAGAAGCTGGGGACTTAATGGTCAAATTGAAAAGCCGGGAGGGCTCAGATTGAGAAGCTGGGGGATCACTGGTCAACCACGGGTTGAGTTGAAAAGCTGGAAGGGCTCAGGTTGAGAAGCTGGGGACTTAATGGTCAAATTGAAAAGCCGGGAGGGCTCAGATTGAGAAGCTGGGGGATCACTGGTCAACCACGGGTTGAGTTGAAAAGCTGGAAGGGCTCAGGTTGAGAAGCTGGGGACTTAATGGTCAAATTGAAAAGCCGGGAGGGCTCAGGTTGAGAAGCTGGGGGATCACTGGTCAATCAACAGATTGAGTTGAAAAACTGGCAGGGCTCAGGTTGAGAAGCTGGGCAATCACAGGTTGAATTGAAAAGCTGGCAGGGCTCAGGCTGAGAAGTTGAGTTGAAAAACTGGCAGGCTTTAGCCGAGAAGCTGGGGGAAAAAAAATCCCCTTAACAGCCACCCAGTAGCTTATTCTCAGTAGACTATGTAGACTTATGCAGCAATGTTGAAAAGTCTGTGCCGTTGTTTCTCCGCGCCATGATGACGAAACACTGTGCCTCCACTGTCACTGAAGATCGGCCAACTCATTCAGTCCAATGAAGAATCCTCAGCATGTGCCTCCACCGTCCGCTGTTTCGGATTGTTTGATTCACCGGCGAATGCCAGATACCTCGGAGGTGAAGGGTCTTGGAGGTGAAGGGTACTTCCAGAGAAACCGTCTCTACTTCGGACATCCAATTTGGATGGTGAGAACATTCAACTGCCACTCCACCCTCATGATGAGGCTCCAAAAGAAGGGCAGAAACACAGCCAGTCAAAGGCCGAGAAACATCGGGCGACGCTGACCCTGTCAGGCCGTGTCGGGTTAGTCCAATGTTCTGGTTTTTGTTGGGGTTGCATGCCTTCATCCATCGTCATCCTGCACTGAAGTAGGGAAAAAACATTGAACCAAAAACCGAAAACATTCGCCAAAAACGTGGCTTTTTCGTCTTTCGTCTCTTGGTCCCTTCGCCTTGGAGGCGTCCCGTGCAGCTTCACGTCCGCAAAGCCGCGGACGCAGACGCGGCCGCGGCGGCATCCGCGCGCTCGTCCTCGGGGGGCGAGTTTGGAAGCGGGAGACTCGCACGGGTCATTTGTCATAGATGCGCTGCGGGGGCAAATGGCCGCCCCCAAATGTTGAGCAGATTTAGATAGGATGTCGAGTCTGATTTGAGTTTGAATCGAAATTCATAAACCGGACAATTGTTGACAGCGAGTTTGGTACGAATTGGTAAGACTTGAGTTGTGGGAAGGAAGCCATGGGAATCTGGAGAAGCAATGCCTAGCACAAACAGAGAAAGACTCCAGTTGCTTCCCATTGCCAAGGAGAACTTTTGCAAGGAAACACTTCCTAGTTTGGCCTACCTTTCCCAAGCTCTCTTTTGGCCCAACTTGGGAAGGACGTCTACAAGGAAACGCTGCCTACCCGAAAGGAACGATACCGTGCTTTGGGAGGCCTTCGCCTGTTGGCCGCATGTTCACATTCTATGTCATGCTCTATCGATATACATGTTCAATCCACATGTTCTATCTTTGGATCTAGACCCAACTTCAATCATGGGATCTGGCGCCCTAATGCGAACCGAGGATGGCAAGACTTCCAAGAGAAGCCCCTTGGATGCAGTGCGCAGGGATCGGACGTTTGGGCGTGACAAAGTGGCCACACCCGACATCCAGTCTAATGCCGAAATTTTAAACTCCTAAGGACGCTACTAGGGACTCCTGGCCTTACTACTAGGAACAAGAAGCTACGAACGGGGCTCCTGGCATTGCTACGAACGGAGCAAGGACGCTATTAGGGGCTCCTGGCCATACTACTAGGAGTAAGGTTCGCTACCAGGAACAAAGGGCATCGCTACTAGGAGCAAGGACGCTACTAGGGGCTCCTGGCATCGCTACTAGGAGCAAGGACGATACTACGGGCTCCTGGCATCACTACTAGGAGCAAGGACGCTACTAGGGGCTCCTGGCATCACTACTAGGAGCAAGGACGCTACTAGGGGCTCCTGGCATCGCTACTAG
>CAXAMN010008779.1:1357223-1381157 GCA_963970005.1 Durusdinium trenchii
GCAAGGACGCTACTAGGGGCTCCTGGCATCGCTACTAGGAGCAAGGATGCTACTAGGGGCTCCTGACATCGCTACTAGAGCAAGACGCTACTAGGGGCTCCTAGGGGCTCCTGGCATCGCTACTAGGAGCAGAGCAAGGATGCTACTAGGGGCTCCTGGCGGCATCGCTACTAGGAGCAAGGACGCTAGTAGGGGCTCCTGGCATGCTACTAACATCTACTAACTAGGGGCTCCTGGCATCGCTACTAGGAGCAAGGATGCTACTAGGGGCTCCTGGCATCGCTACTAGGAGCAAGGATGCTACCAGCAGCTCCTGGCATCGCTACTAGGAGCAAGGATGCTACTAGGGGCTCCTGGCATCGCTACTGGGAGCAAGGATGCTACTAGGGGCTCCTGGCATCGCTACTAGGAGCAAGGACGCTACTATTGCCTCTCACTGTGCACAACCCGAACACACTTTCATGGGTGCCGCCTCGTGGCGCAAACCAGCTCCCGACGATAAACAGGTCACCCCAACCACCACTGTTTCAAGTCTCGAGGTTTCAGAGGAGACCTGTTGGAGGGTGTTGGAAAGAAGGTAGCTGTTGGAGTTCTTTCTTTTTGAGGTCCTTCCGGACCGTTCAGGAAGTTTGTTCAGATTCTGTAACTCGGCAGCCGTAGCCAACATCGTCTCAAACAAATTCTTACAAACGTGGTGCGCCTTTTGTGCATCTCGTCCTATTCTGGGAGTACGTATCCAACCCCCCACACGTTCACCCTAATTCTTGGAATCCAAGGAATGAGTCCGGCTTATGTCCAGCTTACCACCTTGTTTTAACACTTCAAACCAACAGCGGGAACCACCATGTTTGGGTGCAGGTGTACTAGCTGCTGCAGCTTTCCCACATGCCACACCCTTCGGAACGACGCCGTTGTTTCTTTCTCCCACCCGGGTCACCGGCTGGTCGCCCCCGAGCCCGTTGGAGCGAGCGAGCGACCAGGTGGGGAAACCCGAAGCTGCGAGGGACGGTCGCCAAAGTTGCGATCTCACCGAGTCACTCGAGTCGGTTGAGAGGCTTTTTCGGCGGGGAGTTTCATGCATGGAATGGATGGTTTGGTGAGGGGGCTCGGGTGGGGGTGGTGCCCATTGCTCTGTGTGTGTGAGCTAAATAGTTGAATTTAGAACGTTAATTAATTGGTATGGGATGGGATGAGCACCGATGGTTTTGGTTGCTGGTCGATGATTGTGAGTGGCCATGGGGGTTGATCAAGAGTCTTTTGAATTGGCGGTTGGTGTGCATTCTTTTGGGCGTGTTGGACTTGATGGCTTCTGGTTGCTTTTTGTGATGGACTACTCGGCCCCACATTCAATCGGGTTTATATTTCATTGCTCCTTCTTCTGTGATCCATTTGCAACGATCCAAGGTGGAGTGACCTTCAAAATTGTGCAAACTAGTCGGGGAAGCAACATGAAGCAACCAGCCGGAAGCTTGCTATCAAAGCAAGGCGAGTCAAACATCAAAAGAATCAACTAATGCAGGATTTTCCCCAAAACAGGTAAATCCAAATAGTAAGGCCCTTCAAACGCCACGTCCATGATCAGAACGGAATTAGGAAGGACCATCAGCTATAAGCTATATATATGTAGCACACGGGGCAGCGGGTGTTGAACACGCGGCGAGGCCCTTGATGGCTCAGCTGGGCTGAGGATGCCAACATGGATCTTAATCTTGAATTAAAAGACACATACGATACTGAATTTGGACATTTCACAGGGATCAGGTGTTTTAAACATCAAGAGTAAGTTTGCTTAACAAATATATCTCAAACATCTCTATTGAATTTGTAAACCAGCTTCGAGTGACGACAGGTCGTTGTGACCTTTGACCAGCTGACCTCGGAATATAAGATGCTTGGAACAAGGACGCTACTAGTAACAAGGGGCATCGCTACTAGGAGCAAGGACGCTATTAGTAGTTCCTGGCCTTACTACCAGGAACAAGGACGCTGAAAAAGGGTCACGAAATGGTCACGAACTGAAGAAGCTGAATAGCTGGGCAAGCTTAGCTTGAGGTTTGTGTTTTGCCTTCACTCTAAGGCTATTGGTTAGCCACGGCCTCGGTGCTTTTCTCCGGTCTGCTAGGCGGGGAGCGACGACTATCGCATGTTGTTGGTGTCCTTTGATGGCATGGAGGTTTTTATCACATATAGAACGTGTTGTTGAAACCTTGTCGCCACCCCCTGGCTGAAGTAACATAAAATCTTTCCAAGATTCCGTCAACTAGTAGCAAGAAGCTACCAATTAGGTGGAGGCCATCGCTATTAGGTTGGAGGCCATCGCCACTAGTAACAAGAAGCTACTACATTCATACATTCCCTCTCAAGGTCAAGTCTGTGCCGCCATGTGCCGAGTCCTTCACCCTGTGCCGCCCGTCCTTCACAGCTGCGAATGGCTCCGGCGACTCGCAGGTGGCAAGGTCACCGCCGCCCTTTTGGTGGGGCTTTGTGCCGTTCCCTGGGCTCAGAGGGGCGAAGGGCGACGGTTGGAACCGAAGAATGTTGGGCTTCGTTTAGACCAAGAGAGGTATCCAGTGACCTGAACTAGGACCATTCTGGGGTACCGGGATAGTCTAGGTTGGGTTCTTCAACCTCTGTTGGGAGAAACATGATTCAGCGAACGTGTTAACAATTTGTTTGGCCGGTCGTCCGACCTTGGAAAGGTCCGCCGGACGGTGTGGACCGTGGAGACCGTGGATTGGACGATTTCGCGGTCCGGGAGTCTCTGGTTTTCGGGCAAAGACAGGATGCTTTCTATCATGGAGAGCCTGTCAAGGAAAAGCATGACAGGACCTGGCACGATGATTTTATCAAAGACAGGATCGAAGCGTGACATGCAGATTCTTCTCCATCCAGGTCCTGGCACCTGCCGGGACCCCTTTGGGCGGAGTAGAAAACGCCAAGTCAGGGTGATCGTTGCCCGGGTGATCGGGTATATCTTGGGTTTGCCCCAAATGACCCATCACAGTCGGTTAACAAGCAATGATCACTATTTTAGAGGAGCGGCCTGCAACTACGGCCTATCATCATCCACTGAAATCTGGTAATAGGAGAAACCCCAGGTATACCAGCACCCTCAAAGGGGTCACCAATGGAAGCCCCGACACTACCTATAGGACCTCCAGCCAGGACACCCCGACAGGAGGGTCCTGGTATAAACGCAAGTCTCACGGCCCTCGGGTCAACGGGTCAACGGGTCGAATGCAAGTCGACAGTGCCCGGTTTTTTCATGAGGTTCCTTGGTTCTTGGTTCTAGGTGTTACTTGGTCCTTGGACTGGCAGGGGTAGTGAAAGAGGATCACGATTTGGGGGAGAAAGGTTTGCGAAATGACCATCATCGTCCACGCCCTGGTGATGGGATAGTATTATACAGTTTGATTGTCAGTGTGCCTCCCATTTCAAGCTGGTTGTCCTTGTTTTGCCGATTCGTGTGATGTTCTTTGTTCCCTCTGGGTGAATTATTTATTTAATACAGGAATGCGATTCGTTTGCGGTTTTCCTCCTGCGAATGACAGCAAATGAACTTGAGGATACCACGGGCTCTCAGGGCTCTTGCCCATCGAAGCCACAATGGCACCAATTCTTGAGCAGCCAAGGCCACCTGAGACGGAAAAGTTCAGGCTCCCAGGTGTTTTTTTTTGAATGTTTGCCATCAAACCGAACCATGAGCACACTCATCTTACCGGTTTTGGTTGGTTTGCCTATAGGACAACTAGAACCGGGTGAACTGTTTCTTCCAAACCACTTCTGGTCCTCTCCTCTCCGCCCTCTCCCAAGGTCTTGGGTGGTCTCTTTGGTCGCAAGACCCCCTTGGGCCGGGCCATGACGGGCCCCGTGTGCGCTATGTCACTGGGCGTCCTGGTCGCCAGCCAATCTCCGGCACCTGCAGCCGTGCTACGTCCCGCGGCGGTGCAGAACGAACGCGTTTCACGTCCCGCCGGGCTACGTAGGTCCTTTACGAGATGAGACCAGAGGATTTTCGAGAAGGGAAGTGGTTTGTGGACCAGTGGATTATATATGTTTTGATCGATGAACTTGGGGAGTGGACCTGAGAAGAAGCCAGCTGCAATGGCCAACCGAACCAGTGTTTTGAACCAGCTCATCAGGAGTCCGTTCTGTCCTTTTGGGACACTATGTTTTGGTGGTCTCACATAGGCCGGCACGGTCTGGTCGTTGAGGCCATTTTCCTGTTCTCAATCTCATCCTGCAGTGCATGGTGGGATTTCTCCATTGCTGGACATTTGGGGTTTTGGCCCGGGCGTAGGTTGACAGGTTCGCCAGATGTGGGAAAAAACAGTTGGTTCGCCACAGGGGAAACCCCTCGAAGGACGGACTGACCTGCCACGTGACCTGCCATGACCTTGTTCACGAGCATCTGAAGGGTGCGCTTGCTGGAAGAAAGTGCTTGGGAAGGACGTTTCCTCAGATATGTTGGAGTCTCTATCATGGTAACTTCAACACACCCAGCCACATGGCATGACATTCAGCCTTGTGGCCAAGAAGCTGTGTACCAACCGGGTACCGCCAACATATATCCCAGGTCCCAACGTAGCCCTTCACCCGACTTTAGGTACGTTGGGAACATGGGACATGACCCCCAAAACGTACCCGGAACGGTGGGACCTAAAGTTCCAACGACCCGGAAGCCCCAAAACATAGCAGCTACGCAGTCGACCCGTTCTGAACGAACAGGTCGACTCCAGGCGGATGTGTTCGCGGCGACCGTCCTTTTCGGCCAAAGCCACGTCCCACGGCGGTCCTTCGGTCACCACGTCCTTCGGCCCGGCCCGTCAGGACGACTGCAGTTCTTCTCGGTGACCTTGGCGACTCCTTTGCTGCCGCCCGCCATCCCGTTTCAAGCGGGTCTCGGAGTGGTCGAGGTCAGCGGTCACGTTCCAACTGGTTCCAACAAACGAGTGGGGATGAGTGGAGCTTCGGCTGGATCAGGTTTCAGCTGTTGGATGTCACTCTGTGATCCGAGAAGCGAAACTTCGGACCAATCCCGAAGTTCCCGAAGTTCGACAGAGAGAGGTTGAGTTGGACGAGTATAGTAGGGACACAAGGCGGAGAAGCACACCATACTTTTTTGGAGGATCGCTCTTTTGTAGGTGTTGCACTAAGTGTCAGGCAAAACCTTTGCGCATTTTTGCGCACACTCTTTCTAAGAACGTTTGCCTGGCTTTGGATCTCCTGTTGGAGCATTTCCTTTGCAAGACTGAGCAGGCTTCCAACTTCCAATCTGGAAAGATCCGAAGAAAAAGAGGCCAAGATCATCCAAGATCATTGAAGGGAACATCTACATGGAAGCATATGGGAAACCATGGTTTTCGCCTCCACACAAAAATCCATGGCCTTTCCGGCGGGTTTCCTAGGACGATTCTTTCCCCTGTCTTCACTCCTGGGACCTGCCTGATCCCGCATGCGATGCCATGCGGCCGAGGCTCCTCTCCTGCAACTTGAAGGAGCCCGGCCGCTGTGTCCAGCCGCTCCAGCTCCGGCCGCTTCACGCTTCTCTTTTCTTCAAACATGGTTTTTCACGCGGAGTTCGGGTGGTCTTTTGCGGTGGGGTACGGTGCCGTTTGGGTGGTGAAGAAGCGTGCGTGTAGAGAAAAAGCTTGGACAGGAGAGTTACATCCTCAATTAGATAGAATTTGGGACAAAAGACACAGGAACACCAACAGGAAACTGGCTTTTGGATTGCTTAATTTTCTATTTCCATTTCCTCTATAGAATGGTTGTATACGTACAAGCATGTTCGAGAATTTAGCGGTTGCTTTCCTTATTTGTAGAAGCCAGTTTTACGGTTTGTCTCTAAAGTTGGCAACAGAATGTGACGAAGCATGGCAAATAGAACCAGCTTCCACCTTGGATAACTAGTAATGGATCAAGGTAATGTGTGTTGAGCTGTTCTTTCTTGTTATAGTCGTTGAATGCGGATGTAAAGACATGCACGGAACCCAGATCCTTTCAGGCCTCAGGAATTTATCGTTTCAGGAACAAGAGCAGGCAACACAATACAAGGTTGAGGGAAAAAACACATGCAAACACAATGAGACGAAACAAACATGTGATCTAAAAGGATTTGGTGTTGCGTATGTCCAGCATTCTAATTATTGTTTGGACGCGCATGTTCAAGATTGAAAGCAGAGGAGCTTGGCAAAGCCAGGTGCGTTAATTTGTAGCTAAGACAACGAAGACAACGACGACGACGCCCTCTACTTCTACTTCTACTACTACTACCACTACCACTACCACGACTACTGCTGCTGCTGCTGGTGCTACGACTAGTACGACACTACGACGACTACTACAACTACTCCTACTTCAGCTGCGGTTGCTGCTGCTACTGCTCCTAACTACTACCACAACTTGCGTTTTGCGCTGCTCCATGCACCCTCGGATTGATGTTCCGTTCCAGTAAGGTGGGGGTCCTTCTTAGGCACTTCCTACTTCCTACTCTTGATTTCTCTAAGGCGCAGTGGCATTGGGGGTATAGCTCACACTTCAAGCGAGGGCAAGGTCATCCGTACTTTCATGCCGTGGGAGTGCTTGGAAGAAGCAATGGAACGTCACGTCGGATCCAGCAGCGGAAAATCATTCAGCAAAAGATTCTGGTATCGCTGGGCGAGCTGCCACATTGTTGGTTTGCATGCGCTGCTGCCTCTGATAAACTTATATAATTGTAGCCATTGAGAATTAAGATACGCATGCAGCCTAATTTGGGTGCTTTCCAGCTTGGCTTGTCATTCACTATGCAATATCCATGCGGCGTGTTCTTTTTCAATATTCTGCCCTCTCTGAAGGCTTAGAGGTGGTGCTGGTCGCTTTGAGCGCAGTTGGGTAGCGTTCTTTGCTTCCAAATGGCTGTCGCAAAAGGACACTTTTCGTGATGATTGCTCGAGCAGTAGTCAGGCTTCTCTTCACGTGACGACTGAACATGAGCTGGGGTGTGGCTCAAAACTTGCTTGTTGCATTCTTACCGCTAACATACTCAGACACGCGGAAAAAACATCGAGAATCCATGTACCATGGCCCCGCTCAAGAAAACGTTGCCCTGTACACATCTCTGTGGAGGCATATACATCGGCATCGGCGCTGTTACGGGGAGCTGCCGCTGCAATCGCTCGGTGGGTTGACATGGAGACATAGGACCCCATCAAGTTGATGCATGTTGACAAGGATTGGTCCACGCGTACTTCAGTTTGTTGCAACTACACGCTGGGTTGATTGAGGGATGTGTGAAAGATGTGCACTTTGTGTGGCGCACGTTGGGTTCCATTCGGGCAACTTGTTGATATGATTGTTGCTCCAAAGCTGATTGAAATGACATGCCAGAACCTTCAAAGTGACCTCTTTCAAGTCTCTAAGTGACCTGTTTAAGCACTAAGTGACCTCAAGTTCATTTTGAAAGTCCCGGTGGTATTCAGTTTCATCACGCCAGATAGCCCAGCTAGGGCAGAGTTTTGTGAAGACGATAGAAGGAGATGGACATGGTTTCAATAACTCAAGTTACATGCCGTTGGATTCGCAAAAATGACTCGCCGCAACCAATTCCATTGAACCTTTTTTGAACGGCTCCTTTTTTATGCGAAAAAAGAAGGACCCCCCACCTCCGCTGTTTCCAGTTTTCGCTGCTTGGGTGACGGGTGGGTATAGGAGCTCTGTGGCCCCGCCACGCGTCGCTTGCTGGGCGCCTTCGCTGTGGGAGCCGTGAGCACGGCGTCCGCCGCGTTGCTGGCTGCCCTGGTGCTACGTCATCCCTTGAGCGCAGCCCTGGGGGGCTGGGAGACGGCCAGCTGCTTGGTGGAAGGTGTTAGGTCCGGTGTTCGACCAGAGACCGGACTTGGAAGGTTTTTTGGGAGCAACGTGTTTATTTGGTTACTGTATTAGTATGTATTTGTTACATTTTGGTTACGTTTCACATGTGTTTGGGAGTTTTTTTGTTGGACTCTTCGTTGCGCACAGCGACGAGGCTTGGACAGATTGGCCTGTCATTATGGGAGATGTCCGATACGTCCTATAAGATCCTCTGGATTTTTGAGGGCACTTCGTAGCGCAAAGTCCAATTTTGGAGGATCTACACGCCAGAAAGTCATGATTTTCATGGTTGAAAGTTGAAAGTGGAAGGGACCATTGGAGGTCTCGACAAGTTCGATGAGTCTTTGCAGTGTTTTGGCCACCCGCATGTGAAATTCTATATTTTGCATGCTTGGCTCCTCTAAGATGAGGTTAGGCAGAATCCTGAAGATCTATTGGTCTATGTTTAAAACATGAAAAACAATGAATAAGTAATAGACTAGGCATGGTTGGTTCTTTGTTTCTTCCCGCAGGAACTTGTTTGGGATTTCGTGCTGCGACGTTGTCCGCGCAGAGTCCTACGTTCTTCGCACCCTGTGCGCGAAGGGCGGTCGTTCAACGCTCCAGGTAAAGCCATTGCAGCGTTGACCAGCAAGAACATCGGCGCCTGAGACCTATAAAAAAGCTCATTGGGGCTATGAGGAACTCAACGGCGTTCGGGACATTGACATCTCTATAGTGGCGAAATGAATGGAGCCAGGTACACTTAGTGTGATGACGTCCCCCTCCCCCGGTCTGGTCGGGATGACGTTGGCTCAGGGTCGGCGGGTGACCCCTCCGGTGCCCGGCCTCGGGTCCCGAGGCAGCGGCATCAACTTCGTGGCCGTGGCGCAGGCCCTGCAGATGACGCCCGGCACCGAGTGGAAGTTCCGAAAAGAAACCCTATAGTAGGGCAGGAGCTCTGACTGAAAGTATGACTGGAGCCTCCTGGCACCCACCTCCGACACCTTCTCAGAAGGTACTTGGAGCCCTGGGGATACTTCCTGCCTGAGGCCCGTTGGGGTCCGATGTCATGTTGAGGAGGTGGCATTGCAGATTCCGAAGGAATTGTCACGTTTTCTCTTGGTATAGGCAGTTTCGTATTCGGATACGATGGGGAGCGATTGCAGCCAAACGGATTGGATGAATTTAGATGGATTTGGTCCAGACTCTCTTGGACACCAGGTCTTTAGGAGACCCTTGTTGACCCTCCTCGACTCCTCGTCGACACTTGAGTGAACACTCGTCGTCCAGTTCTGGTGTCAGATTCCCATCACCTTCCATCCTTCCATCCTTCACAAACCCTCACATTGATCCATTCCGACCGTCCGGACCCCTTCGCCGCTTCCACCAAGGAAGCCGTTGATCATCGCCGCCAGCCTGGCGGTGGACAGCGCCCTGGGGGTGATCTACTTCCCGGTGGCTGCCAGCCACCCGCGGCAAGAGGGACGCCTTGGGCGGGTGTCTTGTGAAGGCAAGGTGGTTGATGTTCCCGAACTGGGTGCATCCATGTAAATCTCCGTAAACAAGTCCAAGCTTTCTGGCGGCCATTTCGCCCAATGCCGGGGGAGGGCGTGGTGGAGATCAAGGGTCAAGCGCAGTTGGATTAGCTGAAAAGAAGAACACTGTAAACAGAAGGACTGGAGAAGAAGTTTGGAGGGACGGTCTGGGACATGAAAAGACGAACAGGACGAACGGAGCTTCCCAGAATGGTATGTTGCGAACAGACCTGTGACAAGAAAGCTAGAGATGGCACCTGGATAGCCCAGAATGGAAGTCAAGAGTAGTTTATCGAAGTCAACAAGGTTGCGGCAAGGTGATTGAGCCAGATGCACTTGGCTGCATGCAGCTTTTTGGCGTCAAAGGTGCGACCTGGTCCAGCAATCAGAGATAGATGGTAAGGTCAATGCTAGACGAAATTTTTGAGAGTGTAGGTCGATAATATCGCACACTGCAGCGTCCGCCCCACGTGTGCTTCTTTTTGGCTCGAAGCTCCCTTTGGGAGGACCTTCATGAAGGTAGAACATGTTTGAGGAAGAGGAATGAAAACAAATGAGTCTGCAAAGACTGAATAAATATTCACGAAGCTTGCTTGGAGCAGTGATGAACCCAGGCGGATGCGGATTATTTTCGTGCTCAAATCACATACAAAAGAAAACACAGACGTATAGTTCTAATGTCTTTAAGGACCGCTGATCAAGCACCAGCTCCATGAGGCGCTTTTGACCCCAAAGACCACAAACACACGAAAAGCACAACTGAACGCGACTGCTGTGGGATGTATACACACAAATTAAACACAAAAAGGGCACCTTGAAAAAGCTACCTTCACGACCCCACTCAACTGCAACAACTTGCCAAGCGAACACGCCCCTTTTACAGGTGAGTCCCAGCCCCAACCATCCACCAACACCGAAAACCCCCTTTGCCGCCTTCGCGAAGTTTTCGTTCACGACACCACTCACCGGTTCCACGACCTGCTCGGCTTGTCCTCCCCCCGACACCGACGCCATGGATGGCACGGTGCCGGACGACCAGTTGCCCAAGAGCTCCTCCTCGGCGATGCCGGACCGAAGCGACAAAAGACAGGGAGCCAAGAAGGGTGCGCTCCGCAACGCCGCGTTTCTGGCACCTTCAAAAGAAATGCGTCAATTGCTTCTTGCCCCATCATTACCTCATATTACCTCATTCATTTTAATGTTCTTTTCTTCCTCTTGGCTCCCTGTCATGGCCCTTTTTTCTTTTCCGTTCCCATTCGCTCACCCTCCTACCTCGTGAAAACATTCTGCACTTGCAGGACTTGTCCTCCGAGACGGTGCCGCGGCTCAAGGCCAAGATCCACCGTGAGCTGAATTTGGAGGACGCGGCGCAGATCGGCCTCCAGGAGTTGGGCTACCGGCCCTTGGTGGCATCAGACATGGAGGAGATGATCGCACTGCACCAGGCCGGAAGACGAAGTGGAAAGAAGTAAAGAGGCTTCCAGAGATGGGTGAAAGACAAGAGACAGTAGTAGTAGTAGTCGTCGTCGTCGTCGGAGTCGGAGTCGGAGTCGGAGTCGTAGTAGTAATCGTAATAGTAGTAGTAGTAGTAGTAGTAGTAGTCGTAGTCGTAGTCGTAGTCGTAGTCGTAGTGGTAGTGGTAGTGGTAGTGGTAGTAGTAGTAGTAGTCGTCGTCGTCGTCGTCGTCGTAGTCGTAGTCGTAGTCGTAGTCGTAGTGGTAGTGGTAGTAGTAGTAGTAGTAGTAGTAGGAGTAGGAGTAGGAGTAGTAGCAGTAGCAGTAGCAGTAGCAGAAGTAGTAGTTGTTGTTGATGATGTTGTTCATCAGTGGGTGACTCAGATGGCATATGTTTTGTCGCTGCATGACTTCTCACATATTTTGTAATCCTGCAGTCTGCAGTCCTGCAGTATGTACAAAAAGAATATACAATATATAATATATATATAGGCATTATCGTTGTACTGGCTTTTCTATTTAGACGCAGTTAAACAGTGTCCCCAGGAAGTTCCATGACTGCTCCTTTGTTTTGTTCTTCGCACCGAGGAGTGGTTTCCTGTCTCGTACGACCAGGATTTCTACAACAAGTCTGTGGCCGGAAGTTTGTATTCCCTGGTGGCCACCTGGTCCAAGCGCGCTTCGGATCACCAGTCTGATGGACACTGTCCAGCTTCTGCCCAGCTGTCTCAGGAACATATCCTTGGCATGATCACCATGAGCACTTACTGTGAGCATCACAAAGATTCCATCGGCCATGTGCTGGATGCCGATTGTGAGCAAGTTTGCCGGAGCTCGTCCCTGGAGGAGGGCCCCAGGACTGGTCATGGTGGGCCCATGTGGTGGTGATGTGCATGGTGGTGGAGTATGCCAGTGTCCTTGACATACTGGGTTGTTCTATGCATGGTGTCTTGTTCATGCAGCTGTGAACACACCAAATGATGGTTACGTTGGTTACGCGTAAGCTGTCGCAAGCAGAAGCACATCCAACAGAGATGAGGTGCAAAAGATTGAAATACCAACTACCTGAAACAGTTCCTTTCAATCCTCCTTATCATCACTGATGAGCACTGATCAGCTGCGGCACTGGTACGTATCCAAATGGTACATATACATTTCGTACGGCGTACTTAACCCAGTACCCCAATATACCGCAGTACCGGCGGTGCCTTAGCATATGAAAACTCAAAACGACATTGTTGAAAAAGAACATCATAATACACTGGGGTGCCGAAAGTTGCGCTTCTTAACTTCTAAAACCTCACAAACCCTTTCCCCTTAGAATCCTACATGCAACATGTTGACACCTAAGTTGCGGTCAGATTTCCACACCTGAAAGCTTTATAAGTATTATACATTTCCACACCGTGCTGTACCTGTCAGGCAAAAAGGACGTGTTAATCCGATCCGCTGTAGACCGCAAGTGTCATGTTGGAACAGAGTAAGAAGCGTAAACTTTAGGGTTCTTGCAGTATATATATATATATATGTGTGTGTCATATATCACCTGTTTAATCTCCTCCTTAATGTCGACGTAGCATTGATCAACGGCCCCCCTCCTTCAAGGTCAACAAGGTTTTGGAGGTTTTGGAGACCAGATCCCCCTAATAAAGGTGATTACCTGATGATGGATGATGGTTGCTAGGATTCTGTGTGAACCATGAGGCCTGTGTAAGGGGTACTCTTTGTGAGCTTGAAAACCTGTAGATATTGATAGAGTTTTAATCAGGCGGGAAAATGAAAGAATGTTGCTAGAGAGTTTTTAGGGATTGGGGAGCAATGGACGCTGGCCAGAAGATATTGGATGCTGGATATAACATGGTGAACGATATTTTTCTGGGACAGCTGGGCTTGATTGATAGGGAGAGGTTTCTGCCAAGGAAAATGTTTATTCGGGTCCTGGAACTGTGGAATTCAGGTTTTAATTTAGCTTAGTATTGGGGGCTCAAGCTGGGCTTGATTCATAGGGGGAGGATACTGATTTCTAGGTTGACATCAAATGTCTATATCCTGGCCTTCCTCGACCATGACTGTCATGGTCTAGGGTTTGCTCGACCGGGTTGTTTGTGTGGTGTTTGTTTCGCGGCGCCCCACAATCCCTCCCTCGCCGTCCACGACTATTTCGCAGTACTGGTGCCTTGGCCTACATTTTGACCTTGGGCATCGCGGAGCCCTTCCGGCGCAAGGGCCTGGCCAAGGAGCTGCTAAGGCGCTCCACCGAGCACGTGCGGCAGCAGATGCCTCAGGTGGGATCGACCCGTCGATCGCCTCCGTTCGCTTCGCGTCCGAGCGCGAACGGTTCGAGTCGCGATACCAGGAGCCCCGTTCGTAGCGAACATTGTTCCTATAGTAGCTAAGGCCAGGAGCTACGTTCGAAGCGTCATTGCTCCGTTCGTAGCGAAGCGGGCGAAACAGGATTTTCGGAGGCAAAACGGGATGGTGGACCAAATGCGGCAGTCCTTCCTTTTTTCATGTCCTCGGCAGGTCAAAGCAGTGTTTCTCCATGTGGTGACCTACAATGAAGCGGCCATCCAGCTCTACGAGTCCTGCGGCTTCTTGCGGATCAAGTACTTCCCACACTTCTACTACCTCCATGGGACTCGAGACAGCACATCTCAGCACCTAAAGGTCTGGGACAAGTGAGGTTTTTGCTTTGGAGCAGCGTTTTTTGTTCTGAGTTCATTGTTTCCAAAGGTTGCTGCACTCATCAGGGTATCATTTAAAGATGGACTGCGCAAACTCAGTCTATTTCCCTGCTATCATGTTTATTCCAGCTACGCCGCTTTGCCAAAATTCAGGGCTTGAGATAAGTTGATATGCCCTTTTGGCCCAGAGGTCACATCTTCAGCCTTTCATGTTGCATCCTTCCATCTAACCCACTTACTGTGGCTCACCACACTGAGTCGTTCATAATCGGCTCCGGCGCATGGGTTGAAACGCTCTTGGGGAAGGAAGGAAACACATCGACACACCCGAAAAATTCTCGCTTTCGGGGGCCCTAAGAACTCCTCTCGACCAACCGTTGGTGACACTCCCGATGCTAGGAAACACTATGACTCCTACCTCTACGTGCAGTATTTGCACGGCGCCAAGCCCCCCTGGCGCTGGCGTCTCCACAGCTTCGCCACTTCCTGGAGTCAGTGGGTCTTGCGCCTCGGACGGGAGAACGAGACGGACGTGGGCAGCAAGCAGAGAAGCACTAGCGCCCAGAAGGGTCCGGAATTTCGGATAGTACCAGATTGCTACTAATTAGTGGCTCCTTGTTACTAGTAAGGCCAGGAGCGTCGCTAGTAGCGTCCGATCGCTCCTAGTAGCGATGCCAGGAGCCCCGTTCGTAGCTTCTTTTGCTATCACCAGATGGCACCAGAAAACCGGAGTTCTCCTGCAAGCCCTGAAGCCCGTTGAAGCCCTGTGAGCATGCAGCAATGCCACACTCAGAGGGTGAGAGGTGTTTCATCCTCACAGTACAAGACAACAACCCAAAGTGGAACTGGGATTCGGATGGAAGGGTAAGAAGAGATCACAAAACTTGAACTGATGGTTTCAACTTTCAACAATCCAATCCTTGAGACATACACTAATTTTTGATGGACATCTATGTTTCCACATAGATTGCGTTTCGTTGAGTGTGAACATTGTTGAGACCAAGAGGATTGAAGGAACCCTTTAAAGGGTCTAATATTTGACACCGGCATTGACAGATACACCGGCATTTGACACCGGTATGAGTGTCACTGGTCTCACCAAGGGGATTTAGTCTCGCAAAAGCCACCCAGCAGGTACTTCAGACAGACAACAGAGAGAGAGCATTCTTCAACCAACGGCCGTTTGGGCCCGTCTCCGCCGCCTTGACATTCCAGGTCCTACTGGACCGCCTGGTGGCCCGAGCCACGTCGGTCTTCGAGCGACGAGCGAGACATGATGGTTGTGTGACGTCACACGCAACGACAAAAAGGGAGTGAGACCAGCTCATCTCGTCTCGTCGTGTGGTTGCGGCTCCGTTGATATGTTTTTCCCTGATTTGGGGGGTGTTTTGTGCGGTGTCATCGCGTCCACCGCGTGTTTTGTCTTGTTTAAATTTTGCGGCGGATGGATGTGTTTCTTGGGGGTGGTGTCGGTGGGTCGTATTAAGTAGATAATAGTAGATACTATGGGACTACGGGTGATGCTCCCCAAAACATCCAGAAACTGGGTACTCTCCAGAAAGACGAATCCAATTCGTTCTGTCTCTTTGTGACGGAAAGTGGTTCCAACGAGGGCAGGCGGATCGTTATGTGGAGAAAATTGCATATGTGCATCCTCAAAAGGGCAATACACGACTCCAATTGAAGTTCTTGAAGGCTTCTCATCCTTTCAACCCCACTCCTTAAAGATGCAATCAAACTACGAAGAACAAGGTTCTTTTTTCCGGTGTCCCAAGGCACCTAGAAGGGCACCCAATGAAAAGCGGAGACTTAAGCTTTTGCAGCTCTTCGGCAGGGTCTGAGGACTTGGCGCTTCAGGGCTGGCTGGGTAGCCTTTTGGGCCAGTTCTCCTCACCAGCTGCATCCTTCCTGCCGTACACCGCGGAACTCGGGCCACGCCCCCGGGAGCAAGGCTTAACTCCGAAGAACTCTGAGAGCCGCGGACGCGGAGCAACGCTGGAGGAGCAGCCCCCCGGAGCAGTGACGGAGGGTCATTGGGAGGGCCCTTTCAAGAAGGGCTTCGAGTCATATGGCTGGTGATACTGTGAAGCTACCAGGTGGTGTGGTCCATCATGGTCCCGCTTACTTAAGCCTTTCTCCACCCGATGTCTTAATTAGTATTGTCTACCTCATCCTGTCTGGGTGTCCAATAGACCCTACCCTACTTACAGGTCTCCAGACAGGGCACTGATTGGAAGTGCTAGGTCTAGGTATTAATTGTTATTATCTAGGTATTAATGGAAGTGCTAGGTCCAGGTCTAGGTCTACATATCTAGGTATTCTGTTTCCCGAGATATGCACATCTCGCGACTTGGGCCCAGGACGCGAGACTCGAGCGTCTGGCAAGGACAGCGCGTTGTTCACCTCTCTCTGGCAGACACTCCATGGGACTGCCATATTGGTAGTAACAATGATCGCTAGTAGTAACAAGTGCATCGCTTCTAGTAACAAGTGCCTTACTGGTAGTAACAAAAAGCTATTAGAATTATATTGCCATATATATATATGCCTACATTGACCCCCCTGGCACCACCCCTGGCCGTTTCTCGGCAGTCCGGACTGGCAGTCCCATGGAGCGTCGTGTCTGGGCTTGGCAGACTGGGTCCACACGAAGGCCCCGTAGGGCAAAGCCAAAGCGCCCCCACCAACACACCAGTTTAGTTCCATAGAGTTGCGGTTCTGACCGGAAGGAGGGGAAGGAGGAACCTGGGTGCTCCCACACTACTCACATCCAGTCACTGGCGGGTGACTGGAGTTTACGACCCAAGTTTACGACACCTCGGTGTTATGCCGGTGTTCGCTGGTGTGGTCGCCCAGGGGGCGCGGTCCGGAGCACTTCTCGCTCACCGAGAGCCTGACGTGGCTTGGCGGTCGTTGCGAGCGAGCGAGACCTGCGAGGTTGGGAGCCGAGGAGCTGAAGATTGAGACATATTGAGACTCTCATCCGAAGGGATGTTCGGAGTTCTGGTGTCCTGGTTCCGTTCGTAAACTTGTAACAGTCGGTAAACAAGCAATGATCACAATTTGAAAGAAAGGCCTGCAACCAGGCACCATCATCATCCCCTGAAATCTGGTAATAGACCCAACTAACTCTATATATATATATAATATATATATATACTGTATAGGGTTTGTCCTCATACTTGTAACAGTCAATAAACAATGATCATCATTTTTGAACAAGGCAACTGAACCATCATCATCCACGTTTACGGGTAGATTAGGAGTCGACCCAATAATAGTTCGATGTGTGTGTCGGATCTTTGATAGTCGGGTTGCATTTTGAGGACCTTCTTGGTGGCATTGGCGATCGCTTTCCTGGCTCACCAGCGGCTTGGCAGTCGCCGTTGGACACGCTGGGCGGTTTCACCACCGGGCTCTGAGACCAAATCTTGGCGAAAGAAGACCAGCATCATCAGCATTGATGATGCTGGCGTTTCACCAGCACCTGAGCTCTTTTCACCCACTCCTTCTCAACCCAACACCCAAAAGAAAACCTTTACCTTAGGCTTCCAACCACCATTATTTAATAGGCTTTACCGAATTAACTAAGGATTTTACACTACAAAAACCAGGTCTAGGGTTTACAGACATGACTTCCAACCTAAAACTATCCTAAAACCATCTTCTGGAGCCCCAAAAAACTCCTCAAACACCCATGCACACGTGCCACTGGTTGTCCTCTCTCCACTGCTCAGTAGCTCTCAGGTTTTCCCCAGCAGGCTATGCGTGCATCACCTCCAGCCTCCTGGCAGTGCTCCTGGGCACCTTCCCCGCCGCCAAACGGTGGCCCGCCGGGGAGGCCTTGGGCTGGCCCTTGCTGCCGCCCGGCGGTGGACAGGACGGTTCAGATGTTGGAGGTGCGCGCAACATGGAAGTGAATGGTTTGCCGTTAGGTGACTCAGAAAGAACCTGTAGGCAAAGGGCATCGCGTCTCGAACGGAGCGATCGGACGCTACGAACGGGGCTCCTGGCCTTACTAGGAACAAGGACGCTGCGAACGGAGCAAAGGGCATCGCTACTGGAAGCAAAGAACTGGAAGCAAAGAAGCTACTAGTATAGATGTCTTAGGGATTTGGCGGTGCCATTTCTGGGGCTCGACGAATTCGCAGAGGTGGTACCCTCCACGCATCTCCAGCCTTCGTGCCGAACCCGGAGCACGTCACCGCGGGAGTCTTGTGGATTCAGGTGCAAGGTTGGGTTAGACTCACCAAGAGAGGTATCCAGTGACCTGAACTAGGACCATTCTGGGGTACCGGGATAGTCTAGCAAGCTTGCTGCCCATGGGTTTCGCACATGAGATCGATTTTTCTTCGTAGCGAACATCTTCGTCAGGGCTTTGCCGCTCGACGAGAACGCGCGGACGAGCACGCGCGGACGAGACTGAGGTATTTGTACTTTGCTGCCGCAGGCTTCACGGTGGGAGCTGCTGAGTTGGAGAAGCGTTTTTTAATTTTGGTTTCTTTTTGAAGGCCGCGAGTGACGTACTACTCGTAGTTGGCAGTTCCATGTTTGTCAGAGGTTGATGTGCCACTTGCAAAAACCGTATGTCGTCGTTGAAAACGTAATTGATCAGCGACATAACAAGTTTTTGCCGGCTCCGCAACACGAGTTGTTTCATTCACCTTCTGACCACCCAAACAGAGCTTGATCACAGAACCACCTACCAAATTGCTGACGGTGCTAAGAACGTACCAGAACCTAAGGATCGCTACGAACGGAGCGATCGGACGCTACGAACGGGGCTCCTGGCCTTACTACGAACGGAGCAAGGTTCGCTACTAGGAACAAGTGCATCGCTTCTAGTAACAAGTGCCTTACTAGTAGTAACAAGAAGCTACTAGGGGCTCCTGGCCTTACTACTAGGAGCAAGGACGCTACTAGGAACAAGGACGCCAAAAGGCGCCACGACGCATCAGACGACGCCGCGCGCTGCGCGCCGAGGCCGTGCCTGGCAGCACCTTGCGGCGCTTCTCGCCTCTGACGCTGGGCACCGGCACTGATCCGCGTCCGAGCGCCAAGGGTTGGCCACAGGATGCCACAGGAAGTCACTTCAGATAACGTGTGTGTGTGTGTGTTTTGTGCTCGGTTGCTTAACTATAGTAGGCATTTCGGGGTTTGGAAAGTCCATCGGTGTCGGCCAACGATTTCAATTCGCCAATTCTAGTGTTTTTTTCTGCTTTGAGGCTGTTGAAACCTGTTTGGTGTCCAGCGTTTGGTGTGGTAACTGGCATCATGGTCCTCCCAAAAGTCGCATGTTCGGTGCCGATGGCTTGGCCACTCTGAACTGACTTCGACTGGAGTTGATTCAGCTAGTCGTTACAAAAAAGCACTACTCAATGAGGCTTTCAGGCCTCTAGGGCCGAAGATTTGAACGTCTCAGCAGCGAAGGCTACGGAAGGCTATGTGGGGAGTCCAGGCAGGGTCCAGGCAGCGCCTCCAGGCTACTGGGTGTTGGTCCAGTGGCTGGATGCACATCAAACCCTATAGATCCAAGTACCCTCGTTTCGAAGGTAGGACTGGGGTGGGTGCCAGGAGGGTCCAGTCGTACCGAACCTGAGGAGGTACGACTGGATCCCTAGGGAAAAGATCATCAAAGAGGTCCGAAACCAAGACCTGGATGTATAGGGACGACCGCGCTTGAACGTGAGCGTTCACGTGTCTCGAGTCATGATCGTTCACGGTTTTCGGTGGTGTGAAATTCATGACTCGATGCTGGAAGTTGGGTTGGAAGCTCGACCGGGTAGCAAAGAAAGGTATGTTTCAAGAAGTTCCGTTTGTTGTTTGCATAGTTTTGCCTATTGTGGTTGTTCTTTGGCCTGGGTGCTTGGGAGATCATGGCACCACCCTGTTTGCACTCTCCCTAAGGGGGAGTGACAACGCGGAGGGTTCAACCATTTTGCAATCCCTTTAATTGGTTGCTATGTTTGCTTGATTTGATTGGTTTGTGGAGGTCAGGTAGTACTTGGAGTTTTCCCCTATGTTCGTTCTCCAAATCAACAAAAAGCTGTGGTCAAAGGTGTAGGAATGGTAGGAACCAGTCTCCTCCGGAAGTCTCCTCGCGGTCCCGAGGATAGACTTTGGGATCATGTTCCTTGGATTGGGACCGGCAAGATGGATGGGAGGGCAACTCCTAGATTTGAGGATGGGAATTGCCCACTCCTTCCAGACCATCAATGTGTGGCACAATGGGTCATTCCATATATGGGGCATCAAATTTCAGATGGAACTGCTCATGCTATTCAACACCATGGCTTACCATGACTGTGCATGTCTCTTTTCCTCCGCAGAAACAATGCGACGCCCTATGACCAGTCCGTCATGCGCCGTGGACTCGTCGCAGTGCCGTGGACTCGTCGCGCCGCTTTTGGGAAGGAACGAGCCGCAACCCCGATTCCGATCATGATTGATCTGAAAAACCTTCCAGAGATGACCATCTCTGCATTGATACTGGCAAGGGTCACTTTCATCATTTTCCCATGAACCTTCAAGAAACAGCTGAATTCTATTGAATTCTTCGTCACACCATTTCACTTCAGCAATACAGTTCTCCACACTTTTTCCGGTTCAAAAACCACTTGATCCTTCACTTCATCCTTCGAGGCTCTATGCCATTCACCTGCTCCTGATCCTCCTCCTCGGCCGCCTCGCCAAGCTCACGCGCGCGGAGCTCCTGGTCGCCAGCAGCGCCAACATCGGTGGCCCCGCTACGGCGAGCGCCTTGGGAGCACGGCGCGCAAAGCACCGCGCACCGCACCGCAAGGAAAGCGTTCGGGGTGGTCCCTCCCCTTGGGAGGTTCTTACCAGGGTGTGTGGGAGTGGAAAAAGGATCAGGTTGGTCACCAGTTGGACTCCTGGCCGAGGGACCAAGCCCATTTGACCAAGCGGAAACGGCGTGGTGTCCCCGCAGTACACACCCATGTAGCAAACCGCAAAGTGTGCAATTTGGAAGTTGATGTTCCCATATATTCTTTACCAGATGCTTGCAATCGATGTTGACAAGAGTTTGTGGGTTTCTGAATTCGCACTTCTGTTTTGGATGTTATGCATTTTGACCATCCGCAAAGTGTATTGTAAGGATGCCAAAATACATTAACGATGCAACACAAAGGAAGAGGGAGGTATCCGCCACTGTAACACCTCGCTTTGACCATGTGGGCAATAGAATGGGATCATGACCCAGCATGCTCACAATTCCAGTCTTTGCACTTCACTTGCAGCAACGCTGAGGGTACTTGACCGAATTCTTTAAACACATGCTTCTTGTGACTAGCAGTAATGCACTTGTTACGAACGTAGCGATGCCAGGAGCCCCTAGTAGCTTCTTGGTAGACTTGCCACAAATCATCCCAAGAAATCCACAGATTTCTTCCTGTGCCCAGTTTCGGTCGCACGGGTGCAAGCGTTATCCGAGGCTCATTGGCCAGTAGCAAGCAGTGGCCGCAGCTCCAGCGGCCGGCGCTCTTGGTGGGGACCTTTGGGTGCCTTGCCAAACCCGCCGCAGGGTCGGGTTTCGCAGGTGTTTTGGTTTTGTTACTATAGTGGCTACATATGCTTCTAGTAGCTTCTTGTTTCTAGTAGCTTCTTGTTACTACTAGTAAGGCCCTTGTTACTAGTAGCGATGCACTTGTTACTAGTGGCTATATATGTTTCTAGTAGCTTCTTGTTACTACTAGTAAGGCCCTTGTTACTAGTAGCGATGCACTTGTTAGTGGCTATATTGTTTCTAGTCGCTTCTTGTTTCTAGTAGCATTGCCAGGAGCATTATTGCATTTGATTCAACAGGGGTCGAGTCGAATCTAATTACATTAGTTCATTAGTTTGGCATTATACATGTTGGAGGCCATCGCTATTAGGTTTCATAAATGTCCACAAGTCTTCCTTGACAAAAGGGACAAAAGAGACATTTATGAATATTATTCACACATCAGTTTGCGAAAAGTCTTCGGATGAGGCACACAGTTTTTTGGGAGTTCCAAGTTCTGAGGTTGGTTGGACCCGGACAGGTGATGCTACAAGAAGCTACTAGTAGCAAGGTGCATCGCTACTAACAATATAGCCACTAATAACAAGGGCATCGCTACTAGTAGCTCCTTGCATTAGTACTAGTAACAAGAAGCTACTATAGCTTTTACCCTTGGGATATTCACTTGGGTTGAAATACAGGGAGGTGGACAAGAATGGTAGAATGGTGGACGATGGATGAGCAGATTCCGTTTTTGGAGATAGCACTCAAAAGATGTTCTTTTTGAAGGGAACGCCACTTGGTTTGTGGGAGGGCACGACCATAGAATTGTGTGACACCTCAAGAATATATGCAGTTCCTGTAACTTCTCCCATTCAATGTCCCACTGTCGTGTCACGGCCCACAATGCAACTTTGTCAGGAGGTGATCAAATCTATATAAATTGCATTTGCATCCTGATTTGTAGTAGATGTCTCCCGCAGTTTGTATTACAGTAATATGGTGTTTTTCTTCTTATTTTTATTATCATGTGTATTTGTTCAGGATGTTCCAAGAACATGTAGCAAGTCCCAGGAACGCCGTGGCCGGTGGCTTGGGCCTGGCCATCTTCCATTTGCTCCGCCGGCTGCCACACTGAGAGAGCGGCCAGTGGTGGGTGGTCATTGGGTGAATGCCCAGTGGCACAGTCCCTGAAATCATAGCCCAAAGCATTGAGCCATTGATCATAGCCCAAGAATCAGTCCCTGGATCCCTGAAATCATCATGCCTAAATGAGTCTGTGGAATAGCTCATCGCCCCAAGATTCTTGGGGCCCTCCGTGGCGTCGGACCTTCACCGAAACACAGGGGTGACCCGAACGCAGGGCCCCTGCTGGCCCCTTCGTCAGGGCACAGTGAGAGGAGAATGCTCATTTCAGGGACCAGTTTCCAACTTCCGTAATGATTTCAGGAGTACTTCTAGGAGTTCTGTTGGTGGTGGAAGCATCCCCATTTTTTGGCCACTGTCTCGGCGTTCTTCCGTTCTGCCCGACTTGTGGACTGTACTGATGTGCTGAAATGCCGAGGAAAGAAGAAGTACTGAAGTCCATACTGTTTGACCCGAACCTAAGGTGCTCCAACACCCTAAGGTACTCGTTGTTTGACCTCACCCTTGTTCACTGGCCTGAACCTAAGGTCACCACCTGTAACTGTACTGCTCCTTGAGTGACCACCAAGTCAACTGAAGCGTCCACGGAGCATCCATCGGCCTCCCATCGGCCTCCCGCGCGCGAACCGATTGGGGTGGCACCAATAACCAAAGGCGACCGAAGACGTATGGCAGCACAAAGAAATGTCCGAGAAGCGAGTGCTTGATGCATTTGGAAGCATGTTGACTGGCAGGAGTCGTGTTTCGTCGAAACATCCAAAATTACTTCATGATGGAGTTTTTGTGGGGACCATATCAAACCCCAGATGGCTTAGCGCTTTCGCCCACCCAATTTTTGTTGATCAAGGTGCTTGCACCCACAAAGTCCCAGAAGAAACACTTGGTCTGCCACGAGGATTTTTGGGACCCCAAGAGAGGTTGGAGACGGAGACTTGCGACTGGGACTCCAACCTAGGACCATGTGGAGTCGTGGTACATATGAGGCAAATGATAGGAGGAAGGCATTTAGGGCTGTGATGTGTCGTTTTTTTGAACCAACCTACTAGCGATGGCCTCCGAGATGGCCTCCAGCCTACCTGCGATGGCCTCCAACCTACTAGCGATGGTCTCCAACCTAAGGGCGATGGCATGGCCTCCAACCTACTTGGCCTCCAACTCCATCTGAATTTCACAGGAGCAGAGCAGTGAGCGGAGCAAGGCCCACTTTGGGGTTTTGGACACGGCACCTGAGCGGCGATTGAGAAGACCCTTTGGGTGAGAGAGGATTCCGCTTATGTGGTGACTTTTTTTTGGAACACTATATTTGTTACTTTTGTGTTTTTTCCCGAAAGCATTGCGAAGGGTTCTTCCGGAAAATCTCTTGAACACTGACACTTCTACACTTACACTCACACACTGACACTTCCACACTTGCACTTGAATACTGACATTTCGACACGTACACTTGAACACTTACGCTTCCACACTTACACTTGAACATGAACATGAAGACTTACACTTCTATACGTATCCCAGTGTAAGTGGAAGAGTGAAAGCATCCAACGGCAAGTATATCCAAGTGTAATGCAAGTGTGAGTATGGAAAACTTGCACGGGAGATGTCCTAATGAAAAAACATTTCCCCACTTTATAAATTCTCTCTTAAAGGCGGAGGGTGGGACGAACAGCGTCACCCGAAAATGCAACCCTCTGCGGAGATCGTGCGTGTCGTGTGCGCGAAATGCAGGCGAGAGTGCGATTGGTGCGGTCCGCGCGCAACCCTCTGCGGAGATCGTGC